>JASEKS010000038.1:0-448268 GCA_030770415.1 Pleoardoris graminearum
TAGTAAGCAGCCCCTGAGTGGGTGAATAGAATAAGCTAGTCTTTCTCTTTAAAACGGTATTTTTTCGTATTTTTTAGCTTACTAATTAATAAGTTATATAACTTTAAAAAAGGTACTTTTTTTAATTGGTCTTTTTTTTATTCACCCCCCTGTAAAAAAGGTGCTGCGCTAAGATAGGTATATAATAACTACTTAATAGTACTTAATAATATTATAGCTTAGTATAATTTATTACTCTATATAGTAACTTATACTAGTATATTTACTATTATAAACTAATACTAAATAGGTATTTATAAAAGAAAAAATATTAATATATTATATTTATAGTACGTAGCGCAACGCGTAAAATAGTAAATTTTATTAACTATAGTACTAAACTCCTATATACCTAATAAACTATAAAATAAACAATTTACTAGTAATATTAAAAAGTAAAAGTACGCCTAGACCTTAATTTAGGGGTATAAACGTAGTAAGGGAATTTTATTAAGTATTAAGCCGTATACGTAATAATTAAAAGCTAATTTATAAAAGCCGACTTTAAAGAATAATATTTATTTAAATAGTTACTTAATTAAATAATAAGTATACTAGTAGGCTAGTAGTTAGTATTAAACTAGTAGCCTATATTAGTAGATACTTAGCAGATACTATAAAAAGTAAGTAATATAACGCAGTTACCTACGTATACTATATAATAATAAAAGAACTATATAAAAACCTCTATAACTTTTTTATTATTAAAATTACCTAATTACTATATTTAATATTAAGGAGTTTAAATAGTATCTGCGCTTTACTATTAAGACTAATAAAGTATTAAAAAATAAAATATAAGTAAGTCTTTTATACAACTTTTATATAACTATAAATAAATACTTATACTTCTACGCTTTATAAATTACTAAATTAAGGATTAAAAATATTAAATTATATAAAGGCAACTTTATTTAGTCTAAATAGTATATATACTTTTTTTAGCTAGGTATAGTAGCCTTTACTATATTTAAAATTAATATTATTACTTAAGTATATAGTAATATAGCTATTTATAAGTAGTATATATACTAAATAGATACTTTTATTACCTTATATAACGCTATTAATAGGTTATTTTAAAAGTATATAGTAATTATTACTAAAAGTATAAAAAAGCTAGTAGTATACTATAAAAATAGAATTTATAATTTTAAGCTATAGCTAAAGTAAGTATAGAGTATATATTTATATATATAAAAAAAAAGGGACTAGGTAAAAGTAAAAACGTAAAAGGGTTACTAAGTATAAATATTTATAGTAGGTAGCAGCAGTAGTAGTAGTAGTATTTTAAAATATATAATTTTTTAAATTATAATTAGTAAAAGCGCTTAAAGAGGCTTAAATTAATTAATATTTTACTAGGAATTTTTTATTAGGAGTAAAATTATCCTTATAAAGGGAGAGTTAACGGAAAAATTAATATTATTAAGTTATTAAGTATTAGAGAAAGCTGCTAGTAACAGCGGTAAAAAAATTTTATATTAAGGACCTTAGCGTTTTAAAAGATATAATATTATAGAATTAGATTAAACTATATTAAATAAAAATTATTAAAGTAATAGTAAACTCTGTATATTAATTTTAGTAAATATAATATAATTTTATACTTAGGTTACCTAAGTAGAGCAGTTTTTCGCCTCTTACTTAAAAGGAGTTACTAGTAATATATATATAGGCTTTTATATTATAGACTCTTGCGGCGTATACTATAAAAAGTATATATTAAATAGATAAGTAAAAAAAATAATAAAAAAGTTAAAATTAAAATAAATAACCTCCTGCGACCGGCGTAAAGTAATAGTAATACTTATATAACTTTTAGTATAATACTATATAATAGTATACTTAATCTAATTTAAAATTAGTATATAGTTATAATAGCTGTTACTAAAAGACTAAAGATTTAACTAAAATATAGATAATAAGGTAAAACGCCTTATAAATTAAATAAGGAACTAGTATTACTAGTACTTTTCAACACCTACTAGATACTTAAGGCGTAAGGTAATATATAATAAATCTAGAAAGTTTATTATAAAAACTAATAACTTATAGGGCTTTTGCAAATAAATAAAGATTTTATATAAAAATAGTAAAGTAATTTAAAGGCTTTATATAAAAGTAGGTTAAATAACTCTAGATATATTATAAAGCTATAGGTATATAATATTATAGAAGCGTAGTAAGTACGTAAAACCTAAATACTAAAAGATTTTTTAAATTAGGCTATAAGAACTATAAGGAGATAATAGCTAATAAGTCTAAAGTAATAAAAATAAATAGCTAGATATATAACTAAATAAAATAAAATATTTTATATTAATTATTTTATTATAACTTTAAAACCTTTAGGTCTCTGTCGAGACCGGAACCTAGAGTTAAAATATTTATTTTATAAATATAAATTTTAGCTAATAGACGTTATTAAAAATTTTAAAAATAATTATATATATTACTAGATTAAAAATAAAATAATTAATTTTATATATATAATAGATTTTTCTATATTTTTACTAGTAACTATAAAAAGGATTTACTTATATAGTAGTTATTATTTAAAATTTTACTTATATTTTTTTATAAATCGTAGATCTATTTTTATAATAAGTATATTTTTTTTTTCTAAGTTTAAGAGAAGAATAAGTGTAATATACTTATAATATAAAGTCTTAATTATTTTATTTAAATCTAAAGGTTTTTTTTATAGTAAATATAATACTATTATTATTATTATTATTTTTATTTTTATTATTATTACTATTATTATTACTATTATTTCTATATATATTACTATTTGTATAATTTTTAAAGGCGTATTTATTTATTACTTTTACGTTTCTCTCTCTAAAAAATAGTATTTTTAGTTAAGATACTATATATATATAGATATATATTTAAATCGTAAGTTAGAGTATCTATTATATATATAAAAATATTAAGGTATTCTAAACCTAGTAATAAAAAAAACGTTATCTATATTTATAAGCGGCTTTTTATTTATAAATATTTTAAGATTATACTTTTCTATTAAAGGCCTGTTAATATACTATAATAGTTAGTAAGTTTTTAAATATTTAAAATAGTTAGTTATATATTATTAATATCTTTTTTTTATATATTTAGCTAATTTTAGTTACTATTTTTCTAATAAAGCTACCGCTAATATTTAAATTTCTAATAAATATTTATTCTCTTTTAGAAATAAAAGTTATCTAAATTTTATTAAAAAAAAAGTATAATATTTTATTTTAAAACTCTTTTAATTAGTAAAATTAAATATATTTTAATATTTTAGCAGTATTTAAAGAGACTTAATATTATAAACTATTATATAAAGTATAAACTTTTTTATTTTATTTATTTATTTAAGATTTTATTTATATTATTTATTATTAATAGTATATAGTTATTATTTATTATTTTTATTCTTTTAAGATTTTTGCGAAGTTTTTAATAATACTTAATTAAAAATTTAAATTTAGTTTATAGTTTCTGTTACTAAATAGTCTAGTATTTTAATTTATTTAGCTTATACTATTAAGTAGGTATATATCTATATACTTTTTTAATTATAAACGATTACACGTATACTAGCGGGTAAAAAAAAAAAAGCTTAATAGTTACTAGAGTAATATTAATTATAAATTAATAGAATAAACTAATAGTAAACTATATAAAATAGACTACTAAATATAATAAGAGTCTATATTAAATAAACCTAGGATAGAGGAGTTATATAGTTTAATAAAATATAAGTAAAGATAGTACGTTTATAAAGAATAAGTAAATAGGTATATTAGATTTTTCTAAATATAAATAGAGTAATATTCTAATAAAATAGGTATAATAGAGAAACTATTAATAATATATTAATAAAATAGATATAGGTCTATTTTAGAGCTTATTTAGTTATTATAACTTTTTTAACATATTAAGTATAAATGTATATATACACTCCTCCTTTTTTAAAATCCCTTTTAGTTGTCCTAAGCTACTATAGATATACTATTTGTTTAATTAATATATAAATTTTAGTTATTATAAATTTTAGAATTTAAAAAGGATAAAATAAGATAGTATAGAGCAGTATAGAAGCTTAGCTAATAATAGCTAATAATATTATAGAGGTTAGACTTAGTATTTTAGGTATAAGTAACCCTAAAAGTAGTAATAAAAAACTTTTAAAAACAGAGTTAAAAGTCTCCGGATGTATAGTTACTATAGTAGAGTAGTTTTATTAATTATAATTTATATTTTTAAATAATAACTTTAATACTATCTTACTAAATCTATTAACTTCTACTAGTACGGTTGCCTCGCGCACGTGTATCATTATCGCCTAAAGAGGTTTAGGTAAATTACGGTATCTAGGACACGGGCAAGAAGCCCTATGAGAAACTTATATAATTGCTGAATTAAAAGAGATCGCAATACAGGTGAAAGAGGAAGAACGGCGTAGGTACTAGGTTAAAAGGTTTAGCACATATATTATCCCAGGAGAAATAGTGCTGCGGCGGACTGTGCTGAAGACCTTTTCTTGTTACCTAGAATAATATCTGGCCTTTAGTACCGTAAGCAGGACGAGGTGCAATCTAATGAGATGCGATCATCTGGCGAAATAAACATGTGAAACAGACCGCAAGCGGTTGACGAACTTGCGGCAGTGAGGACGTAAAGTCATATGTGCTTGTCTATTCACATGATCTACTCAGGTAGTTTACGATAATAGGGAATCCCAAGATGTAAAGCCGTTGTAAGGTGATCTGGCGGAGCGGCAACTGCGATGACGAAAGAATTGGTATTGACTTTTCGCCGTGAGTTCGAAATGCGCGAAACAGAAGTTGTTTACGACACCTCGGGATACTCGCCTTCACCGGAGACCGTCCTCTCATGCTCCCAGCACCCAAAGACTTCACACCTCCTGCACCACGGCGTCCTCGCCGCCCTGCTCGCATAACTCAGCATTCCCGAAACCGACGTTCTCGGTCCCCTATAAAATGCAATAAGCGCCATGACCCAACCCTGCGTTCGCGTTCTATGCTTGACATTCATATCCAAAACACCTTTGACAAAATTCCTTAGGCCCTACAACGTGTTGCCAGCTTCTCCTCTGAGCATAGGTGCCAGAACGCCCTGGAGCTGCATTGTGCACTGCCCGAACGCTGCTAAGACTCCCGGTCCATTTGGTGCAGCGACACGCAAAGCAGTGTCATGATGCTCTGGAAGCGATGAAGCAGGATGTCGAGAAACTTGTCAGTGTCCAGCTGATCTGGGTTGTCCCTGCGTTCCGTCCGAGTGCGCAGTTCTCTAGGAGTGGGGAGACAGTGCCTGGGGACGGCGGTTAGCAAATCTGAAATGTCTGCCTAGACATACTCATACTCCTCCATTGAGACAGATTCGTGCTGGTATAGGAAGGGAAAGTATGCGTGCGCTTGCTGATTTCTGCGGGGTCCGTTCCGGTGGGTGCGGTTGCGTACAGAGGTGCGCTAGGGCTCTCCGGCCATAATCCGGCGATGGTCGCCTGGAAATTGAACTCTGACATGGTGCTTTGGAAGGTTTACAATGAGTGAGATTGTGGAAAGCAGGGAATTCGTATATGGTGTTGCTCGCGAGAGGAGTAACTGGGGGGAGAGTTTACTGGGGATAGATGTTGAGGAGACTATAGTTCTAGCGTGTGAAATAGTATTAGTGTTGACTTTGCCATGCCCATAGGTGATCAAGTCGTTGCGTGAAGCTCTCCCTGCGCATACCCAAATAGTGACGGTTCGACAGCTCTGCCCTTCCATGCCGTCGTTCTTGACCGTTGTTAGAGGAATTGAAGAGCTCGAACTACAGGGGGGTGACGTTAGGAAAAAACTAATCCAAAAAGTTACCTTTTTTAAAGTTATATAACTTATTAATTAGTAAGCCTAAATTTACGCAAAATATACGGTTTTAAAAAGAAATACTAGCTTATCCTATTTACCTACTCAGGGGCTGCTTACTAAGAGGTTTAGGGGTAATTAAAAATTAGTAAAGTTAAAATATTTTTAGAACTAAATTTTAGACTATTATAACTTTTTATTTAAGGTGTAAAATTTGCTTATTTTTATATATATTATAATAATATCTATAATATATAAGTATATAAAATATTTTTATATATTTATATATTAATTATATAATTATATATAAAAGTCACTTTATCAACTTTTTAATAATAAACTAGTAAATAATAAATTACTAATACTTAGTATAGTAGCCTTAAGCTTCTATAACTACTTTATAACGGTTAGGAAGAGATAAAATATAGTTATTAATAACTTTTTATAGTATTTTATTTTATTTTTTATTAATAACTTATTTAAAGGCCTCTATACGTTATAAACTAAACCCTACCCCTAAATTAGCCTTTTTATTTTTATTTAGTCCTTATTTTAAATAACCCTATATATTTTCTATAGGGGCTAAATTAGGACTATAGGCTAGGTAAGGAAATAGTATAATTTTATTATTTTTAAACTAGTTTAAAACGTCCGTTGATTTATAAATAGGGACGCTATCTTATTAAAATTACTAACCTAAATTAATAATAATATAAAGTTTGTAATTATAATATAATATAATAATATATATATATATATAAATTATTATATTAATAAAACAAGAGGTAAAAAAAGGTTATAAAACTTACCCCTTTTTATAGAGAGTTTAACTTTAGATATAAGAACTTTATTTATATAGTCCTTACTAGTAAAAGAAGTAAAAGAATTAGGTATTTTAATAAATACTAAATTACTTCTATCTTCTACCTAAATTACACCCTAAACTTATAGTTTAAGGTCTTATCCTATAAAATAATTAATATAATTAATATTAAAAAACTAAAACTATAACTTAATAATATATAAAAAGCTATATATATTAATATTTTAAAAAGTTAAAATAACTTACTTTGTAATTAGCTAATAGCTAGTTCTTTTTTAACTTTATTAGTACTCCTTTTTTTATAATATTATCTATTTAATTGTCCCCTTTGTATTACTAACTTATTAGAAAATATAATCTTTTTTATATTATATTTAGCGTATTTTAATCTTTTTTTAGCGTTTTCTTTATTTATTATTAGTTTTTTTGTTTTTTATATTAATAGAGTAACCCTTCTCTGTTAAAGTCCTTTATAACTAGTTTTTTATAATATTTAGACTATTTTCTATTAATAGTCTTTTATTTTCTTTTTTATAACTTCTAGTTAAGTCTTTATTAATAACTCTTTTATCTCTTTTAGTTAACTTTTTTATACCCCCTGTATAAACTTTTTTTATATTATAATTATTATCTTTATTATTTTTGTTATTATTTTCTTTCTTTTTAATTTGTTTTATAGCGTTATAAATACTTTATTAAGGCTTTTTTAAAGTAGTAGTAATTAAAGAAAAAGAAGTGTTTACTTTTAAAAGTAAATTAACTTTATATTTAAGTTTTGAAAGATTAGGCGCCATTTTAAGAGAATAGGAGTTTAAGTTTATAAAAGTTAAAAGATATTATAAAATACTATAATATTAATAATATATTATATAATTACTAATTATATAAGCCTTAGCACTATTTTTATAATTAATATAATTTTATTATTAGATTACTAATATACTTCGAAAATCTAGTTACGTGACCTAAACTAGGCCTAAAATAGTATAATTAAAATTTTAGTTAAATATATATATTAACTAAAAAGTTATAGGGACCTAAATAAAGGGCTAAAAAAATTATTATATTTAGGTAATTTTAGTTTATTACGTACACTTACTAAGCAGTAACTAAAATAATAATATAAATCTCCTTAACTTTCTCTTTAAAACGGTATAATTAACGTATTTTTAGGCTTAGTAATTAATTTTATATAAATTTTTAAAAATAATAACTTTTTGGATTGGTCTTTTCCCAATGTCACCCCCCTGTAACATGTCTTCATGATTGACATCCATGGACGTGTGAAGGGGTAATGACTTGGGAACTGGTGATATCGCATGAATGCACTTGCTTTAGAACAATCCTTTATTGCCAATCCTACATATCCACAAGCGAACAAACAGAATGGTATATACAATACTAAAAGCTCAAAATGCGACCAGATCCCTATCCTATGCACAATCAATGCAACTTTTATCCAACACACCAATTCCTGTAGCACAGCTACATTCAGCCCTCCACGCCCATCGCTATCCTTTGCTATTTCTCAGGAGGTATTTTCCCGGTTGATGTAGCAATGGGGTGAGGCGCTTAAGCCATGACATTGGGGTTGATGGAGCGAGAGAGGAACTTGCGGTTCCTCTCGCTGCGTCGGTTGTTTCCTCCGTTGCGGCCCTTAGCAAAGGCATTGCCGGTGTTTCCCCTGTTGCCGCCGGCGCCGCCCTTGCCGTTGGCCTGACCGGCACCAGTCTGTCCAGCACCGGCTTGACCAGCACCAGCTTGACCAGCGCCAGCTTGACCAGCACCAGCCTGCTGCCCAGCGCCAGCTTGACCAGCACCAGCCTGCTGCCCAGCACCAGCTTGCCCAGCACCAGCCTGCTGCCCAGCACCAGCTTGACCAGCACCAGTCTGTTGCCCAGCACCGGCTTGACCAGCGCCAGTCTGCTGCCCAGCACCAGCCTGGCCGTTAGCTTGACCATTGCCCTGGCCCTTTCCTTTTCCCTTGCCCTGACCAGCACCAGTCTGACCAGCACCAGCCTGTCCGTTGGTTTGACCATTACCCTGGCCCTTTCCTTTGCCCTTGCCCTTACCGGCTTGGCCGTTTCCTTGACCGGCTTGACCATTGCCTGTATTAGGAATACCAGTGGCACCAGGGAGCAGAGCTGTAATCCACAGTTAGCATCTGGCCGACGCAGGAAGGTGGACGGAGGGGAAAGACGCACCAGAGATGGCACTCGCGCCCGCGTTGCCGTTCACCAAGCCAGCAGCCTGGTTCGCGGCAATAGCGGCAGGGAGATCCTTCTTGTTCTGGGCAATCTGCTTGTTGATGCCATCAAGGGTCTGGGCAGTGGTGATTTCTGGGGCAATACATAAGTCACTGTGCTACCACGAGTACCAAATGAAACTTCACTTACCCGAAGCGGTCTGGTTGTTCGCCCGGCCGACGCCATCGATCTGCTGGACGGGGAAGCATCCACCGAAGGGTCCGGCGACGGCAGTGTTCCTGCATCGCACGGTGCAAATGTCTCCCGTGGAGGCACCCACGCAGTTGAAGTCGTCGGGCATCTGGACGTTGATGGTGAAGTCCTTGGCCTCGGCTTGCGAGAGGCCGTTCGCGCCAGGGACGTTGTTCGAGACCTTGAGCTTGACGAAGTTGGTTGCTGCGTTGGAGGTCTCGTCGAGGTCGCATTCGTAGGGGCCGGCGCCGTCGGCGTTGACCTGGTGGATGGTGACGGCGAGGCTGGAGCCCTTCTTCACAGTGGTCACGGCCTTGGCCGCGATGGCCTTCTCTGTCTCGCCGCCGACATCGATGTTGCCGTCGATTTCTGTCCGGCCGCAGGAGTTCACAATGTTCTGTGTGATCTCACTGTCGCGGATAATGGTGGAATCTTGCTGGCAAGGACTGATGCCTGTGCAATTGCGGGCAAGGCTGTCATCGACTGCACCTGTATTAGCCACCGACCTCCTTAATCACTGAAATGACTGCTGCTCACCCTTGAAGCCCTTGCTCTCACCGGACTCGCCAATAGCCGACTCAATGGTACCGTGGGCATGGACAGAAGAAAAAACAGCGGCAAGCGCTAGGATAGAGGTCTGGCAACGCATCTTGATGTAGAGTATAAAGCGCACAGCGCAACGAATCGAATCGAACAGGCAACTAAAAGAAAGACTGAAAAGAACGGATCTCCAGTATCCCAGAAGGAAATTGATGCTGATGATCGAATGGATGCCCTCCAGCAGCGGACACCCAGTCACCTTATATTCTAGCCTTTCCCGGCTCACCACATCTAGCCGGTGTAGATATCGGGCGCTAAACCATGCTTCCTGCCTCCTCTCAAGTGGTCTCGTCCCATTCTGGATCCACTTCACGATACCGCTAGGCAATGGTGAGGTCGATATAGGTGCCTGCGCTCTCCACTTCCTGCTTCAGAACTGTTCGCAGTAGGGGTGTGTAAGAACAGGCAGCCAGAATCGCCTGATAAACACGGGAGTATACGCCCAATGCATCTGTTTCTACGGTTCGAAGGTCCCTGCTGAGCGGCACCCTGCCGCCGAGCCTCATGCCCGGCGTCTCCCTGCCAAGCCGCAGTAATGACGGGCATCACGCGATACGCCGTTTTGACATCCGTCCGCTTCGATGTTTTGGTTGGTTTCGCTCATAGCGTCGATTTTGGCATGTGTAGTCGAGGGATAGTGCCGCAGGGCAGGTTTCGAAGGGCTAGCGTGGCGTTTCGCCGTAGCGGTGGCCCCATCGGCTAGGGCCCGTTGGGGCGAAGGGCCGGGTGCTGGTACAAGAACTGCATGATCTGCACCGCAAAGGTCCTGGATGAAGAGATTCGAGAAAATCGTGATGGTGCGAATTGCCTCAACAGGTAGGCCGTTAGACCGTTCATCTCCGATGACATACCCAGTGCTGCGGCATATTTCGGTCCGCGGGAAAGGCATGCTATAGCAGACCCTACCTATACTTGCATGCTTCCAGTTCAGTTGTCGACAATGTCAAGCCTCTACTGACTAGTTGTCTTGAAAACCTTGAAACTAAGGCTCGTTTCTATGGAATCTCGCTCTCAATAGCAAAGACATAAACAGGAACGAGATAAGGTTCTCCCATTATCGTTGGCAGCGACTTAAACATATCATGCGACAACAAGAACTATTATAAGAAACAGCTTCTCCTTTATCGTCGGGAAAGACCTAAACAGATCATGCGACAACCAGCACAAATAACAGCACGTTGATTACGGCAAAAGGGGCGCACTGAACGGGCGCACCGAGTAAGTGAAGAAAGAAACAACAAAAGATTCGCGAATCCCGAAATCTTGTTAACGACGCCCTTCACTCTACCGGCATCCACGGCAAATCTACTACAAAAAAGAAGCGATCCTCAGCGTATATTTCACACCCTACCTCTAGGAGCAGAAAAAGTGATCACCAACGAAGTCCTCGTGTGCGCATTCACACTTATACCCATCAACCCAGCTGCAACTCCCAAGGACGCACACTAACTCACGTGGATCGTGCCAATTCATAACTTCTCCTGGGTCTTCGCGCCTGTATCTAATTTCCCTCGCCTGATCTGTAAAGGCCATGGGCGACGACACAAGACAAGCGGAACCTAGACGGCCAATCTACCAGCACCCAACATCTCCACACCTTGCTCTGGCGAAAACACATACAACTGCAATTTAATGCGTAATTTCTTCTCTATCTGCTATTAAGTGAGATACATGCAAAGTGCGGCAGTCTACTTGTGCATAGATTCAACCACTTGCGCATGGACATTATCATTTCTCTTCATCGCGGGCAACAATAGTAGGGTGTGTCTCAACGAAGCTTACATGTAAGCTTCGTTGAGACATTCCCTTTGTGCAGCGAAAGCTACCTCACTATTGTCGCCTTCATGATATCCACACCGTCCAGCGTGGTCGTACCGTAGCCCTACCCGACGCCAGCGCTCCCGCGGAAACGCGCTGTCACCGCGCTCGCTACGCCGCATGAAGAAACGCCCCTCGCGCGTCTCATGCCATGCGGTATGTAAAACATCCTTCCAGCCGCCCGACACGAGTCGTGCGAAACTTGGACAGCGGGTGTTCCTGGGCAATACGTTTGCGATGCGCGATCAAGTATGCGCGTTGGGTAAGCACCATCTCGCCGGTTCTCTCGGCATGAACCAAAGTCAAATTGCACATGTCGTGTCATGGGTATACCAACGAGGGCCTTAGTCGAAGCCCATCCATTCGCCCTCGCCGTCGTCCTCGTCATCTCCGTCGCGCATTTCCTCATCGCCGCCGTTATCCACGTCCTTGACGCTGAAGTCGAGTCGCAGCGCGTCTTCCTTCTTCTCAACAGGCTGCGCCAGCAGGTACTCGATGCGGTAGATGTTTTCGTCTGCCAGCCGCGCCAACTCCGCTTGGATCCTGCGCACCGCCTTCTCCACGCTGCGCAGCTCTGCTTCCAGGCTTGCGCGGTTATCTTTCATCCAGCGGCCGTGCTTGGACAGTAGGGCTTCGATCCACATGAGATTGAACTCGAGATGGGGCGACTCTTCGGCCTGGAGTGCGACGAACCGGACGAGGCGTCCGAGATACACTTTTGGCAAGTCTTTGACGACGAGTGAGATGTCGCGCGGAGGCGTGGCTTCGAACACGCGGCGGATGAGGCCGCGCTCGTTCAGGCGGAACGCCATGACGAGGGCTTTTAGGTAGTCTTTTTGGGAGAGCGTGGACAGGGTGGACGCAGGCGTGACGCTGATGTCGAGATCGAAGGGGTCGAACTGGACCGTCGTGTCCAGGCTGTAAATCATCAGCCCTTCGGTCGTCGCGGCGCAAAATGCCCGACCGGTAGGGGAGAAAGCTACGGCGGCGACGCGGACCGCTTGTCTCGTTCTCCTGGCGCCTGCGCCGCGCTGGGCGCCAGGGAGGGTGTGGTCTCTCCGGTTCTCGAGGTCGGATTCTTCGCCCTGTTCGTCGAGCAGGCCACGGGGTCCCGCTTCGGTGAGGAATTTAGAGTTCAAAAACTCTTGTGTTCCGTCGAGCGAGAGGTTCACGGAGACGGTGAACTTCTTGATGAGAACGCCGGACTGGACGTCGTAGAGACAGATGTACTTGCTCTTTCCGCCGGCGAGCACACACGTGCCGTCTGCGCTGTATCTTACGGTGTCGAACGCCTTCGTGCCGGCGACGTTTGCGGCCGTCCGGCGATCGGTCATCTTTCTCCCCCCCGACACATCTCGTCGCGCGTCGACGCCCGATTGCTGGGTCGCTTCTGATATCGACCAGAACGTAAGCTGCCCGTCTAGCGTGGTGACAGCGAGTTGTTTCGAATCTGGACGGACGGCCAAGGCCGTGACATCGGCCATGAGCTGTAGAGGCTCACTCGTCTGCGAGCGCGCAAAGATGTTCCAAAGGCGGACAGTGCGGTCCCAGGAACCGCTGACGAGTGTGCTTCCGTCGGGCGAGAAGGTGAGGGACATGACAGGGCCCTCATGGCCAGCTAATCGGTCCAATAATTGCCCCGTTTGGACGGACCAGATATGGATATCGAAGGAGTCGAGAGAGCCGGCGCAGACGACTTCGCCGCTGGGGTCGACGGCGAGGGAGGTGAATTGGATCTTGGAGGGTGCGGTGAAGGTTCGGAAGTTGCGGTATCGGATTAGATCCCATGCACGCACGGATCCGTCGAGGCTTGCAGAGAAAAGGACGTTTCCTCTCTTTGCGAATTCACAGGCTGTGACTGCGCCGATATGCTCT
Source organism: Pleoardoris graminearum (assembly GCA_030770415.1). Lineage (NCBI taxonomy): Eukaryota > Fungi > Ascomycota > Dothideomycetes > Pleosporales > Didymosphaeriaceae > Pleoardoris > Pleoardoris graminearum. The sequence continues at coordinate 13,461 of JASEKS010000038.1, forward strand.
GTGAAGGTGACGACACAGAAGCCTGAGTTGACGTCCCAGACTTTGATCTTGCCATCATCGGCTGCGGTGATGATGCGCTGGCCTTCTGGCGAGTACGCGATGGTGTTCATCACATCGTGATGGGCTTGTTGTTTGAGTATGTAAGACTCGGACTGCCATTCCCACACCAACAGCTGCCCCAGTTTCGAAGCGCCAAATGCAAGCCATTCGCCTGTTTTATTGATCGCGACGTAGTCGATGTCGTTTTGCGAAATACTGGATCCTTGTCAGCAAAGCAGAGCGCTGCCAACTCGTGCACACATACTTTAGACTTTGTATTTCGCTAAAGGTAGGAAGCTCATGGATGAAGAAGACCCCGTGAGAAAAGCCTGTGACTAGCAGCTTCGTCTCAGGATGGAAGCTGGCGCAAGTGACGTAGGCGTTGTTCTGGTGGAAGTAGAAACGCTCGGCGATACCCCATGCCAGGTTCTCGTCGTCCTCCTCATCGGCACCTTCCGGCGCATCGAATCGCAGCATGTACTTCCAGACGAACAGAGCGCCATCCTTACTCACCGTATATATTGTTTCCTGGTCTGCACTGAACCAAGCGCCTACTACAGCCTGCTTATGCGCTGAGAGGGTAGTCGGTCTGAACCCTTCTTCGGCCTCCATACTCCATATCCGAGTCGTGATGTCTTTCGATGCGCTGAGGAGAAATCGCGAGTCTCTGGACCATTCGATCGTTGTGACTGTATCGTGGTGTCCCGTGAATATTCTGTGGCGGACGAAGGGCGCGAATTCGAGGTCGCCATCCGCGACATCCGGCGTTGAAGGTGTCTTCCATATTTCAATTTGCCTTCCTATCCCGACTGCAAAATGTCGGCCATCGGGCGCGAAGACCAGCGAATTCACCTCGCCGCGGAGAGAGAAATGATAGAGGACGATTCGTCGAGGAACGTTCGTGAGAATCGCGTGACCATCTAGATCTACCGTGAGGAGGAGGTTGCCTTTCGGATTGAGTGCAAGTCGGGCGATGTTCTTGCGGTGCGCAAAGGGAAGCGTGTGTGATCGCGAGCTGTTGCACGATTAATTCTTCATTCTTCACTGTGTCCACATATACATACTTGACCAAGTCAAAGACGCTCACGCGATTGCCTACTGGAGAGAGGAGACATGTGCCGTCCGGTGTGAATACGAGGTTGCCTCTGCTGTAGACGGTGCCCAGTAGGTTGGAGAACTGTCGCACAAGTCAGTCACGCTTCGGGATGGCATGCGCACAACCCTCACCTGGAAATCAGTCTTCATCGTGCGTATAAAGATAGGGAATCGCTATCGCATGGCGGCGGGGGCGGGGTGAGTCTATGGTCAACTTTTTTTCGAAAGGGAAGCTTGGGCCACTGGTGAAATTCCCCGGCGCGAGCCCACTAGCGCGCCTTCCCCGTTCGGTGCCAGCGCTTGCCGAGACTGGGTATGCAGGAAAGGGGAGGCCCAAATTATCCAGCAGCAACACCACGCACTCGACACCTCCCCGAGCGAGACAGCCCAGCTTCGCGCATCCCGCCCCGCAGCTGTACGAGTCGAGCATCCAGCTTCCGAAGTGCCATACTACCACGTAAGCTCGCATGCGGCAGCTGCATACGACACGAAGCTGCCTCTGCTAACATGCCGCAGCAGACCTCTCTCCACGCAGCAGCACGCACAACAACACCACAATGGCCGACTCAGCATCCCCAATTGGCATTGCCAATGTACGTATACTCCCCTCCATAGCCCTGCATGCGTTGTATTAACATGTCTCGCAGTTGCCCAACCAGCGGTATGCCGTCTACACACTCGCAGTCCTCTTCGACGCCTAACAGGAGCCAGGCACAAGATTGTCGCGAAGCGCGGCGCGAACTTCACCATCATGGTACGAGACTGCGCATACGACGAGCACAAGGCAGAACTCTGACAGGCGCAGGTGGCTGGCGAGTCGGGGCTCGGAAAAACGACCTTCATCAACACGCTGTTCTCCACCACCATCAAGAACTACGCCGATCACAAGCGCCGCCACATGAAGCAGATGGACAAGACGGTCGAGATCGAGATCACAAAGGCAGAGCTCGAGGAGAAATTCTTCAAGGGCACGTGCTGCCTTGTTCTGTGAGGGATGCCGTATGCTAACAGGTGCAGTGCGCCTCACTGTCATCGACACGCCCGGCTTCGGCGACTACGTCAACAACCGCGACTCGTGGCAGCCCATCATCGAATTCCTCGACGACCAGCACGAGTCGTTCATGTTGCAGGAACAGCAGCCGAAGCGCACCGATAAGATCGATCTCCGCGTGCACGCCTGCCTGTACTTCATCCGACCCACCGGCCACACCCTCAAGCCGCTCGACCTTGAGGTGATGAAGAAGCTCTGCACACGTGTCAATCTGATTCCCGTGGTTGCAAAGGCCGATACATTGAGCCCGACGGATCTGGCCAAGTTCAAGTCTAGGGTACGTGGTACGCGACACACGGTCGCACATGTGCTAATCGCAGTAGGTGCGCGCCGTTCTTGAGGCCCAAGGCATCAAGTTCTACCAGCCCCAGCTCGAAGATGACGACCAGGCCGCCATGGCCCACGCCCAGAGCTTGATCAATGCCATGCCCTTCTCCGTCATCGGCTCCGAGAAGGATGTCCAGACCAACGACGGCCGCACCGTCAAGGGCCGACAGTACGCCTGGGGTGTCGCCGAGGTGGAAAATGAGGAGCACTGCGACTTCAAGAAGCTCCGCGCCATCCTTATCCGAACCCACATGCTGGACCTCATCCACACGACCGAGGAGAACCACTACGAGGCGTACCGCGCGCAGCAGATGGAGACGCGCAAGTTTGGCGAGGCCCGCCCGCGGAAGCTCGACAACCCCAAGTTCAAGGAAGAGGAGGAGGCGCTCCGCAAGCGCTTCACCGAACAGGTCAAGGTCGAGGAGCAGCGGTTCAGACAGTGGGAGCAGAAGCTCATCTCGGAGCGTGACCGCCTCAACAAGGACCTCGAGGCCAGCCACGCTATGATTAAGAACTTGGAGGCGGAGGTTGAGGCCCTGCAGAGCACCATGGGCAACCGCTCGCACGGCCGTCGTTAAGCGCGCGCAGGACGTGGGGGGAGTTGGCTTCAAGGGGCCCGTGGCGAGGGCCTGTTACTTTACATTTCATGATTCCCAATCCTTTTATCTTTTCATATGTTTGTAATCGACGGGCGGTTGGGGAGCGCGGCATGGTCATCCATATATTGGCTGGAGAGGTTCAGTAGAGAGCTAGGCGGGCTAGCTTCTGGGACTTGTAGATTAATCATTGATGGTTGCCGCTGGTCGCATGCGTCTCCGTGCAGCACCTGTGTCCTTCGCAACCCAAAACGCCGTGCTATGCCACCCCACAGTGTATCCCGATTTCCCATGAAACAAAAAAAGATAACCTCCTTCATTTCAAGTCCATGCCTCCAAACGCCCTATCCAGTTCCTCGCCCACGCTCGGATCGGGAACGCCATCCCTCCGCTCCAGTAACGCCTGGATGCCTACGCTCGTCCGCCGCCGCCGTGCTTGTGCCTGCCCCTGCCCCTGTGCGTCGCTTCTCTCTGCTGCCTCTCCACCACGCGCGCCCGCGCCCTCAGATACGTTCTCCGGCTTGATCAAGTGCACCTCGGCGTCCAGCCACCCCGGCGCAACGCGCCGCTTCTCCGCCAGGTCCTCTGCGCGCCGCTTGTCCTCCCACGCCTGCAGCACCGTCTTCGCGTCGGCCGCGAGGCCCTCGAGGTGTCGCTGGAGCGCGACGCACGACGCGAGGATCTGGTCGGGGTGCGCGGACGTGCCGGAGGCGGAGACGACGTACGCGGGTTGTTGGGGTGGAGGCTGGTTGGGGTCCGCGGGTGCGGGGGTGAGGACGGACGGCGGGAGGGTCGACGGGAGGTGTTTGTACGTGTACGGGAGGGGTGTTGCGGTGGGGAGGGAGAGGAAGGGGGAGACGGTGAGGGGCAGCTGAGCGAGGAGGTGGTGCGGGTCTGGAGGTGTGGTTAATAGTAGATCGGGGGTGGTATGAGGTGGTCGGGGGGGGAAGAGAGCTGGGTGCGCGCAGAGTGCGAAGAAGCAGGCGCGAATAAGGCGCATTGCGTCGATAGCGAGTTACACTCTGCGTCGTTTGTACAGGGATACTAACAAGGGAGCGCGGTACCGCTTCGAGCGCTCCTGTATCGCGAAAGCGACGCGTGGTCCTGCGCACAGCTGCGGCTGTGGTGTTGCGCGCGTGCTGGGGTCTCGCGGGGAAAGCGCAATGTGGGGAATAGAGATCGGGGACCTACGTTCGTCGTGCATATTGCAGAGATCGACGGTTCGTTTATGGTGAGGCGGGGTTGTTAAGGTTAGACGGGTCGGAGATTGAGGCACAGTTGCACTCTGGTTGAATTGGGTAGTGTAGTGGTTGTGGAGTTGCGGAGGGTGGGAGCTACTGAGCCGCTGATGGTGGTGGCCGACCCGACGACGTGGGATCACGTGATTTAGCAATTGTGGGGCAGGAACGATTGAGTGGCTCAATATTGTTGATATCTGGTGGATTAGATAATGCTGGTATACTATGGGAGTTGTATTCTTAATTAGCGATTTACTCTGCGGCCCACAATGGTGCAAGTGTGTCTGGAGGTTGTCCTATATTTTGCAATATCAATCTATGCGTGAATTTTAAGGGAAAATAATGGCGGGATAACAACATGTTCAAGATCCCTTAAAATTTCGCAAATGCAGGAGCATGCGTGGAGCTGACATGCGAATTCTCTATTGCTTGTACGATGTGTTTGCGAGAGGGTAATTGTGGGCGAGCGGTCTCTTGATTGCACAGGATAATGACTTAATCCAGGTCGAATGGCACTTGATGCCTGAATCTCACCCATTGAGCGCTAACAGTTAGTTTGAATCATGAGTCTATCTCCAGATACATGGGCAAGCACATTCAGGTACGGATTGCATACCCAATTCCATGTAGTGGGACCATGGCTGCACCGCCAAGATTCCTACGTATCCCGCAAGACGACATATATGGGTCAAGGTGCAGACTAGTAAACGAGTATTAAGGATTCTTAGTGCAAAGATGTTTTCAAGATTAGCTGTCCAGAGCATAACGAGACTAAGAATTTCCACTTTGACTGGTCTGTAGGACACAATGTACATCTTGACCGAGGTAACCTTCTCCGCCGTAGCACTTCGCGTATACATAGGCAATTACGCAGCTTCAGGTCCCTAAATGGTTGGGACTAAACCACTTCCGAAACCACTCATATACTACTCTGCATATGTACGAGCCGTGGCGAACATGGGTCGATTTCGATTCCAGGCATTTTACGCTATTAGAGAGCCCTCCTCTTCGGATCGCATAGGGAATTGGCCATCCTGCGAATTGTGAAATAAAAATCAAGGCCTATTAGCTGGCTCCGCTCGAATACACCTACTTCCCCTCTGTATTTCAGCAGTCGCGCGAAATATTCGCCTAATGTTTACTCTATAATTAGTAGTGACCACGTGGCGAAGTAGCGGTACTGCAAGTGAGTAACTGCCCTGACGAGGAAGCAACGGCTCGAACTGGGTAAACCGAGGCGGATCTTTAGCCAAAATACCGGCGGGTAGAGGGACGTACTCCGGAAGATTAGTTGCGCGAGACGAATCGGAATATGATGACCAGGACCTCGAGCAGGATGGCAGTCTGAGAGCATGTTTCAATCTAACAATTGCCATCTATTGGCTGGAAGGCAACATCCCAAACCCTCAGCGTTTAAAACGGAAGTACTTTGCTATTGACAAGGAACGTCATTTCATTTGGAGCGAGGCCACGCGGAGTATCCAGGATGTTCGCGACGGATGATAGCTAGGCATGCCGCTGGCAAGTGTCATCTTAGATTCCAGGTAGTGTTGACGTGAGAAGTTCCGCCTACCAACGATGGTCGTGGTGCGCCGCCGGTGGTTGCTCCCGTGCCAGACCGTGGCGCTAAGCCAGGCAAGGGATAGCAAGCGACGGCAACAAAGGCCTGTGTCCCGTCCTTCATCAATCCACCCCAATCTATCTCGCTCCTTGTCTACTCTAGCGCAGATTGCATATTTCTTACCCTCCCCATGCCAAGTGCCATGTGATGTCCCGGCGAATGGCACGCCTGCGTTTACTCAGCCGGCCCTTACTTTGGTATAGCCCGTCGAGGATAGGGGATGGCGGCGATCCTGGTTCCTGGAAAGCTGCAGCAAGCCTCCGCGAGGGCTGTCATGCCCCTTCGTGGCGTGTACGACGCACTCCACATCCAGGCGCTTTGCTGGATCCGGGGTAAAAGCAAATTGTATATAACATGCGACGTGGGACCGCATCGGTTCCGCTCGGTGGCCGCTGACAGCTCTCCTTTCGCTGGGTATCCCGTCTAGTTTGTGCTGGATCGCGGTGCTGGTAACTGAAGATGAAAGGTTTTGTCGCTTTTAAGGCGGCTTCGCTGCTGTCCGCTCTGTGTAAGTCATTGTCGTCGCTCCAACAACGAACTGCACAGTGAGTAACAGTCGTAGCTGTCCCTGCTGCTTTCGCCCAGGACACGTTCACCCATAACGGCACTGGAATCACTTTCCTCCGCCAGACTATTTCCTCTTCCGAGACTGCTGGTGGCCTGGAGTGGGGTTTTGCTCTGCCAGCGACGGGTTCAGGCAATGCTGAGTACATTGGGTACATCGTGAGTGCTCTGCGTCTTGCCAACTGCAAGGGTATCTTCTGATTAGCAACAGAAAGGATCTACGCCAAGCGGAAAAGGATGGTCTGGTATTAGTCACGCGGGTGGCATGGCCAACTCTCTCCTGCTTGTATCTTCGCCCGATGGTACCAACGTCAAGACGCAATTCGTCTGGGCAGGGTAGGCGTTCCACAAGTCCAGATCCAGTGCTTCGCTAACTTGGGATAGTGGATACACTGCCCCCGAGGACTACACTGGCAACGCTACCATCACGCAGATCTCGCACACCGTCAACAGCGACAACTTTGAGCTAATCTACCGATGCCAGTGGTGCTGGGTGTGGGACCAAAAGGGTGCAACCGGCTCGCAGCTCCCTGACGAGGTCCAAGTCATCGGATGGGCTCAACACAAGACTCTTCCTCCGAAGCCTTGGGTCCAACACAACAATGGACAGGGAATCTTTGGTCTCACCGTCGCGAGCGCAAGGAATGCCAAGTACTCTGACTGGGTCAAACTGGGCGGTGGTACTCCCACTGCGACCCCTACGACTACCCCTACTGCTACCGCAACTCCGTCATCCACAGCCCCTGCAGGCCCGACCACGTGCGTTGGTTCGCCGGCGCCCACTGAGGCTTATGACTACATTGTTGTCGGTGCTGGTGCTGGAGGTATTCCCGTCGCCGACAGGTTGTCTGAGGCTGGAAAGAAGGTCCTCCTTATTGAAAAGGGCCCTCCATCCCTTGCCCGCTTCGGTGGAAACATGAAGCCAGACTGGCTTAAGGACCACCAACTGACGCGATTCGACGTTCCGGGGCTTTGCAACCAGATCTGGAAAGACGCTGGTGGTGTTGCCTGCACCGACACTGACCAGATGGCCGGATGTGTCCTCGGTGGAGGCACCGCTGTCAACGCTGCCCTTTGGTGGAAGCCAGTCGCGGTCGATTGGGACACAAACTTCCCTGCAGGATGGAAATCGACTGATCTCAAGTCTTCCATCGATGCCGTGTTCAAGCGCATTCCGGGTACTGATACGCCTTCTACAGACGGCAAGCGTTACAAGCAGGAAGGCTTCAATGTGCTCGCTACCGCCATGAGTGCGGATGGCTGGAAGCAGGTCACCGCCAATGACGTTCCCGACCAGAAGAACCGCGTCTTCTCCCACTCTCCGTTCATGTACGAGGGCGGCCAGAGACAAGGTCCTCTTGGCACTTACCTCGTTAGCGCTCTTCAGAGAAGCAACTTCAAACTTCTCACCAACACCTCTGCGAGGCGTGTCGTTCGTACCAAGGGCAAGGCCACTGGTGTTGAACTCGAGAGCGGCTACTGCGGTACCGTCAAGCTGAACACCGGTGGACGTGTCATTCTTTCTGCTGGCACCTTTGGGTCTTCCAAGCTTCTTTTCCGCAGCGGTATCGGCCCGACCGACCAGCTCAATGTCGTCAAGAACAGCGCGCAGGATGGCTCCACCTTCATCAACTCCAGCGATTGGATCAACCTTCCTGTTGGCCACAACTTGAACGACCACGTCAACACCGATCTTGTTGTACAGCACACGAATGTCTCTTTCTACGACTTCTACCAGGCTTGGGACGATCCTATCTCCTCTGACAAGAAGCAATACCTCGAGAGCCGCGCTGGTATCCTTGCTCAGTCCGCGCCCAACATTGGTCCCCTTGCCTGGGAGGTCATCAAGGGCACGGACGGAAAGGACCGTCAGTTCCAGTGGACTGCTCGTGTTGAGGGTCCCAAGGAAGGTGACAACCACTCCATGACCATCTCCAACTATCTCGGCCGGGGATCTACATCCCGTGGCGTGGCAACCATCAACGGCGTGCTCAGCATGACGGTGAGCAAGGCACCTTACCTCATCGACCAGGCCGACACCGACGCCCTGATTACCAGTCTGAAGAGCATGCAAAAGGCTGTTTCCAAGCTACCGTCTATTACTTGGGAAGTTCCCGCACCTGGTGTCTCCATCGAGGACTACGTCGCTAGTCTGCCCAAGACTCCCACTGTTCGCCGTGCCAACCACTGGATTGGTACTGCGAAAATTGGCACTGACAGCGGCCTCAAGGGCGGAACCGCTGTTGTGGACACCAATCTGCAAGTGTACGGCACCGACAACATTCACGTCGTGGATGCCTCCATCTTCCCTGGGTAAGCCATATTTGCACTTCTATCGTTTGAGAAATTCTAACAATACCGCAGCCACATTACTACGAACCCGACCTCGTATATCGTCACCGTTGGTGAGCACGCCGCCAAGAAGATCCTGGCGTTGAAGTCCACGGCCGCTGCGGTAGGTGCCTAAGTGCGCTTTCTTCAACAAGATCCAAGGGAAGATGGGATGGTCGGCGCCGCTACACACTGGGTCTGCGAGCCAGAGCTGATGTTGTTGCATGCAGGGTGAGCAATGCGGTGGCTCGGGTTGGAAAGGCCCAACCCAGTGTATTAGCGGCTACAGATGCAAGGTAAGGACGACATCCGACATCGGTCTGGCAGACAATGGCTAACGAATCTGCAGGTGCAGAGCTGGCGGAAAAGCATTTGTGTTAAAGCATAAAGCGTTGTAGAAGCCCGTCGGCATCCCTATCTTTCGCTTTGACCTTGTTTCAATTCTTCTGTATATATTTCAATCGATATGAAAGATTTCAACTTCAACATACTCATATGCATCTCGTGCGAAATCTAGTCGATCGAATAAGTTGCCACCACTTAGTCAGCACTGCGCCACTCTCCGCTCCGCCCTTATCCTAGTTAGTCAACGCCCTTTGCCGTCAAGAACCTTCATATATAGCGTGCTCTTGAATGCAAAAGTGTGAATTGAGGACACCACCATCTCTCCCTCACCATGCCACTCCTTTCCCTTCCCCCAGAGCTTATCCACCTTATCCTCTCCTTCTCCTCCTGGCACGACATCCTGTCTTTCATTTCCACCACGTCATACATCACTACCAACATCCTTTCCAAATCCGACATCCGCCTTCTCCGACGCATCTGCGCCGCCCATCTCCTATCCTGGGAAACCGCCCGCCGCACAGAGCGAAACTGGCCCCTCGTCTCCAACCCCATCAAAGGCGCCTGGTACCAGCACGCCGCCCGCCACGGAGCCGGCATGTATCTCTTCTACGAGCCGCCCGACAGCCCGCTAAGCTCCATCCCGTGCTACACGTGCCTGCGATTCCAACCGCATAAATTTTTCACGAGCAGCATGCGTTCCGGGGCGCAGATGGTGGGCCAGGTGCACGCCGGGAAGCGGATATGCATCCCGTGCGGGGTGCGCACGGGGTTCTACTACGGCGGGGAGAAAGTCAGCGGGCGCTTTGCCATATGCGAGACGTGCGGCCATCTTATGAGTCCGTGGTGTGGGGCGAGGAATGACCCTGTGACGCTGGAAGAGGTGGAGGGCAGTGTGCCTGCGGGGTGGGATGTTTTCGTCGAGCTGGCTGATGAGGGGGACGACGGGGTGGTGTGGAGGGGGAAAGTGGGTACGGATGTGCAGATTGAGAATTTCTGGTGGTGGACGTATGCGCATATGTGTGCTGTGTGTGTGAGTGGAGCGGGCTACACGGTTGAGCAGTTTCTGGAGGCGCGGCCGCGGAAGGATGCTAGGGAGGCGAGGATGCGGAAAAGGTATAGGGAGAGTATGATTGCGTCGTTGGGGAGGCGGAGGGAGAAAGGGAGGAAGATTAGAGCCGAGCGGGGGATTGCGGAGCCGCAGGCTGGTGAGGTTTTGGATGTTGAGGCTTTGAAGCGCAGGGACAACCCGTTTCCGAGATTTCGACCTGTACCGAGGGATGCAGGGCTCTAATAGGTACGCCTCAAGAGGGCTACGCATGAGGCAATCCCCACCACGTGCATCTGTATGTTTATGGCGCGTTATTACCTCCCGTCGCCCTTCCGACCTTCTCCTACTCTTTTTTGCGGTTTTTTTTGACTCGCTGGTCTTTTATTACCTACCGCAACAACGGCAGCAACAGACAGTTACGGCCTCTTCACCTTTATATATCCCGTCCACAGCAACAGTGACACCAAGCACCATGGAATCCAACCATAATCAACAACAGCAACCGACTACCTCTCCCAAGCAAACCCCCCATCCAATCTGCCGATACTGCTCCAACGATAACGGCAACAACGGTAATGGCAACAACTTATAAGCAGCAGCCCTATTCTAGCGACCCCTTTACCCTAAACTACCGCCACATCTACCCCTAGAGCGAGGAGGAAAAGGTTAATTAGAACACTGCGTAGCTGCTGCCCCTGCCCGCTAACTAGTGGGAAATGTTTAAGTTGGCTAAACGTGCCGAGTACACGCTGCCGTGGGATTAGTTGCATATGCTACTGCGTCGGCGTGAGTTAGAAGATAAGTTTTTTAAGGTTATTACTGTATTATTAGCTGTAAATCTAAGAAATCGCGTTTGACTAGAATAAAATTCTAGTCTAGTCTAAATAGTATAAGTATTCTATAATACGGCTCGATCTAGTCGCTTTTATATATTATAGTTACTAATTCGTAATTAAGAAGATACTTCGCACAACCAGAGTAACTTCGCCCTACAAGGTATGATTTAGCTTTTACATATACGATCCAGGAATAATAGGAAGACAGGCAGACAGACTTTCAACGTGTATAAGAAACCGGTGGCTGCAAATGGTCTGCTATAGACAAAGCTGCAGAATCTGCTGCACCATCCGTGCGGTTCTTCAACTTCCCTTCCTGAGTACTCGCCTAGTTTTTGCCCTGCGACACCCTTATCAACGAGCTTCCAATCTCCTTCCTATGTGCGACGGCGCGCTCGATCTAGTAGAATAAGCTCTTGAACTCAGAAGAACATTGCATCGCTGTGAGCCCATATCAATTAAAGTTCTTCCCCCACTCCCGCGACTAAGATTCTTAATTCCCGAGGTTGCTCAGAAGTACCGAGTCGCTCGACGACGAGTGTACGCCCATATTTGTCTCTCTCTGTGTAGGAGGAGCAGGGGCGCTTGATCGGATTTTTCGTAAATGTGCTTATCGCAGGTACTAGCATGCAGGCAACAAAGATGAAGGCTAGAAGCCACCGGTGATTCCACATACTCATTTGCCTGGTATTCGAACCCGAAGGTAAATTTGGAAAAAGCAGAGATATGCTCACGCCCTTCCTCTCTAGGCGATAATAATACACGTGCGCGAGGCAACCGTATTAGTAGAAGTTAATAGATTTAACGAGATAGTGTTATTAAGGTTATAGTCTAGAGGTATAAACTATAATTAACGAGACTATTTTAATAGATTTTTCGCCTGTCTACTATATACCTATTTATATTCTTTATTTTTATTTTTACGATTATTATACTACTGCGCTAGTTAGGGTTATATAAATATATAAATACCTAAGTAAAATAGCTATATTTTAATAATAATAATTACTCTAAGTATAGCTATACCACTATTTTACTTAGAGAGATAATATATTAATAAATAGTTTTATAAATTTTATATTAATATTTTATTTAATCTAAAACTCCTTAAAAAGAATAAAAAATAGTAAATTAAGAATAATTTCTATTAGTATATATATTTAGCTAAGTAAGACTTTAAGAGCGATAATTTTAAGCTATAAATTAGGCTTTTTATACTAGTCTAGCTACTATACTACTATTTAAGATTAGAAATTAATATAAGTAAGTAATTATCTTTTATAATAAATAACTTATAACTTATATAATAAATAACTAATTTTAATAGAACTTCTAGTATAGTATATTAAAAATAAGCTATTTAAAATTAAAGAGCTCTTTAAAAAAGACTATAGAAAACGCCTTATAAAAGACTTATAAAACGTTTTTTATTATAAAATACTAATAAAAAAGGAGAAAGCGTATTTTAACTTTTAAAAAAGATAAATTATTTTAAAAAATAATTTACTATAATTTATAATGAGCGTATTAGATATAAGTCGCGAGATTACTATATAGATTATTATAAAAAAATTATTGTTGCTTACGCCCTTCAGAGTCAGACTCTCGGATGGATATTTTTAGACGACACAAAGATGCCGCAGAGATGCTGTGGTCTTTACGATATGCTCTTCTGCACACGCCTCACGCTAAAACGCAATAAGTAGTGTAATCCACTGTGCCAAAGGCGGGCTAAACTTGGCATCATACGCACAGTAGGTTGGAGGTGCGGGTCGGATGACTTACCTTCGCCGCATTAACGCTCAATCGATGTTTGACACCTCTTTTAGTGTGAGTGTAAACTATGATTATTAGCCGCAATGCAGGTATCAACGGCAAGGTTGAAACCCGATTGCGGCACAGCTACGTCAAAACGAATAAGCCCATTCGGGGCGTAACATGACTTGTTGCAGTGTCCTCTCTAGGCGGATATATTTAGAATATTAAGATTAATAGTATAGCTTATTTAAAGTATATATACTATTTTACTATTTATATAATATAAGTAATTTTAAAAAAGCTAAAAAAATAATTACTATAACTATTTTTTTAAGTATTATAAAACCTCTTTAATATATTAATAGATAAATTAGGCGAGTAATAAAGTATAATTCTAAAAAATAACTTTAGTAGAAAAATCTATAATTATAACCTCTACTTAAAGGGCTTAGAATTAATTATAAAAGTTTTTAAAAACTTTACTAAGCTGCTTTTTACGTAATATAATTTTAGAATTTATATACTTATTTAAAATAATAATACTATTATAGTACTATAGTATAGTCGCTTATATTTTAAAAAATAGATAGCTAATTAAAAAATTTAACTTATTATAACCCTATTATATACTTATAAGTTAAATAGCAGCGCCGAAAGAGTAAATAAAAAAATAATTTTAAAAGAAATTAAAATATAATTAAGTACTAATCTATTTACTAAGTTTTAGCTAAAGATAATAGATACTATAATATAGTTATATAAAATAAGTTTATTATTATTCTATAAAATATAATTACTAAATAAAGTCCTTAATAGCTAGTTTAAGTAGTATTTTAGATAGTAGAAGTTTATAATTATAAAAAATATAATAGTAAATTTACGCCCTAATTAAAATAAAATTTACGTATACGGCTACCGTACTTATTTTTTAAATAAAAAATATTTAGTAGGCTATAATAAGCGTAAATTTAAAGTAAACCTATACGGCTATATTAATTATTTAATAAGCTATTATAATTTTAATATTTATAAAATATAGATTCTAGTGCTTAATTAAGTAATTATAACTTAAAATATTATTTTTAATGAAAAGCTTTTCTATAAGAGGCTATCTAATTATAGGATATTTAAAAAAATAGTTTTAGTTATTAAGGTATTTTATAAGAATAAATTTATAGACTTAAGTATAGTATTTAATAATATATACTTTTTCGACACATTAAGTATAAAGGTATATATATACTCCTCCTTTTTTAAAACCCCTTTTAGTCGCCCCGAGCCACTACAGCTACACTATTTATTCGATTAGTATATATATATATAATAATATATACTTACTAAGCTAGTCTAATAAATAAATAAAATATAATAAATATTTAAACTTTATTTATAAATCTAGGGGTACTAATTATAGTTAGTATAAAAAAGAGGTAGACTAAACCCCTTTTAGTACTACTAAGAATATAATAGTTATATAAAATAATTATTTAGTTAGTAATTATTTAAGAATCTATATAATATTAAATAAATAATTAAAATTTATAATTTTAAAAGTAATACTAGCGCTAGATACTACTTAGAGTAATTTTATAAAAGATTTAAAAATAATTAATAACTATTAAAGAATGTATAAAACTTAAAATACTAGTCTATTAAATTTTAGAAATAATTATTAAAATTTAGAATATAATTACTCTATAGCTATTTTTAAAATTATAAATAATACTTTTACTATTATAAGTAAAATAAGAATATTACTAGCTTAATATTACTAAAGGCGCGATTAGAGTTAGATAATATAATTAAATAAAAGGCTATAGTAGTAAAATTCTAAAATTAAATATATAAATTTACCCCTTTATAGGAGGCGATTTAAGAATAATAATTTAAGTAATTAGCTAAAAAGTAAAATAAATTTTATAAGTATTTATACGATAATTATAGATCTATAAAATACTAATTTTTAAATTAATTTTATATATATATTCTTTTTTAGCGCTATAGAGGTATATACTAAATTATAAATATATATTACTTTTAATACTATAGTAATAGCTATAATATTAAAAAGAATATTTAAAGTATTATTTTTTAATTACTTTATTTACCGCGATATATATTATATATATAAAAATAATTTTTCTTTACTACCTATAACATAAAAGTAGTTTATTTTATATCTTTTTAGTAATAGATTTAAATAAGTCTTATATATTAAAATTAATACGCTTTTAAAGAAAGAAATGTAAAAAAAATTACTAAAGTAAAAGTAAATAGTTAATTTTTACTATTAAAATAGGTCTAGACCTATAAATTTAATTAAAATAAATATTTTATTAAATATAAAGCCCGTATTACTATAAGAGGTAATTTTTTAAAAATTAATTTTATATTTTTAATATATATCGCTACGCTTATAATAAGATTATTTTATATTATAATAATACTTATAGTAAAATTTAAACTAAAGATTTTATAGTATAATATTATTAGAGTATTTTTTAATACTCTAATATTAATAAAAAATCTAGTAATATATAAATTACTTAATAGATTTATAAAGTAAAGTATATACGTTAAGCTGAATTAAATATTATATAGCTTACGTAACTTACTTTATCTTTAGTATAAAAAGTTCTTAAGTATACTACGCGCTATAGGGCTTATAGTATTAAAATAAAAATTTTATCTCTTCTTAAATTATAAGAAGATAATTATTATATTATTTTATATAAATAATATTTTACAACTATATTATAAAAATTATAAAATAATAACAAAGCAGTCCTAACACTAAATTATTTTAAAATATAAAATTAAAATAAAGGGCCCTATTTAATAGTTTCTTAAGATTAAAGTAATCCGTAATTATAAAATAAAATAATTATACTTATTTATAATATATATATAATAAAACTATAAGAAAATTTAGTCTTAATAATAGTAATAACTTTCTAGAGACGCCTTTCTCTTTAAAAAAGTTTATTAAGTTTACTAAAAAAGCTTCTAAGTAGGATATTAAATAATATTAAAAATATATAGAATTAGTTTTATATATAGTAATTATACTTTATCTAGATATTATATTTATAATATTAAAGCTATTATAGTTTCTAATAAATCTACGTCTATAATACTTTACTACTATTAATAAAGTATTTATTTATTTATACCGTACCCGCTAGTAGGCTATTTAATATAAATAGTATAATAAACCTAATCTTATAATCTATAGAAACGTATTATTTACTAATAACTCTAAACTAAAAAGATTATTCTATAGCTATATTATAATAATATTTAAAAGTATAATCTTCTAAAAAGTAGCTAAATAAACTATTATTACTACTCTAATAATAGAAACTAAGTTAATTTTTTTTAACTATATAGGTAAAATAGTAACAGCTTTAAAACGTTTCTTTTATATAATTATACTTAATTTAGAATCTATTTAAAAAATCTACTATAATAATAAATAAATAATTAGACTTATAGTTAAAGCTACTAATAGAATTATAACTTAATTACGCTATAATTAATATTTAGAATATATAATTATAGTAAGAATATATAAAAAATTATTTAAAGTAATCTATTTATAAACTAAAAATATACCTATTAATAGATTAATAAAGGCGCTTACGTAATAATAATATATACGCTTTAAAAAATTACTTAATTTATAAAATATTTCTTTACGTTTATTCGTAAGAGCTGTATCGACTTAGTATACGCTACGTCCTTACTTAATATAGTTAAGTAAAATAGAAGCGCTATAACTAGGGCCTATTAAATATAAAATTTTTAAAATTCTGTTATAGCTAGTAGAGTAATAACTTAATATATAACTTATTAGGTAGTAACTATAATAATAGTAGAGTAATAACTATAAAATAATAATAAAGTATTTATAGGTTATTATTATTTTAGGTAGAATTATAGGCCGTATATAGCGTAGTTAATATAGTATATTTAAAATAATAACTATAGTAGCTTTCTCTCCTATTTATAAATACTATATACTTAAAGTCTAGAAATCTTTTATTATTATTATATTTATAATATTAGTATTCTAGTATTTAATTATTAAGCTAAGTAACCCGTAGTATATAGTATAGGCTTTTACTAATAGTAATAACTAGCTAGATCACGTTAAGAATTACCCTAACTTTTATTTTTACGTAGTATAACTAGCTAGCCTATTTAATAAACTAGAAGATTCTTTAGTTAATATTTTTAATTCTAATTTAATTTTAACGTGTCTTTTTTTACTTAAGTAAGATACTATTTTTAATTTTAATAATATCTATAAAGACTATAAAGTTTAATTTTACCTATATAAAAATATAGTAAAATTTATAAAAGAATAGTAAAAAAAGAGTTATACTTTTTTATTTAAAATAGAAAACGGTAATAATAATAATAGTAATAGTAATAACAGTACTTTAATAATAAAAAAAAAAAACTTTCTTAAGGCGGTAAAGGAAGTAAAACTTTAATAAAAGAAGCTTATTAAAATAGTTAAAATTATTTAGGTATAGAGATATACGTATACGTGGAAATAGAATAAGTAATAAAAAAAAGTATATTATAGCGCTGTAAGGTAGTTATATAAGAGCGAGCTTATTATTAAAGAGTTAGTAGTTATTATAAAAAAATTAAGAAATTTTATAGAGAGCACTACGTTATATTTTAATATTTTAATTACTATCTATTTAAAAAGGTTATAGGTTATTAGCGCTAGTAAAAAAGTTATTATAGTTACTATATAAAAAGCTCGTTAAGAGTTAGTTAATTACGTAATATAGTAGAAGTTTAAATAGCTAGTCTAGGGTTGCGTACCGTTACAGTAATAACCCTAAAAGAAAAAAATTTATAAAATATATAGTTACTAATTATTAACTAAGTAAAAAATAAATAAATAGAAGCCTATTAGATTTTATCTATTTTAAAAATAAAAAAATCTAATAATTAAAGAAATATATTATAAAAAGAGTAAATAATTATAATTATAGTATAGCTAAAGTCTTATTAGTTAATTTATATAGTTATTTACGCTTTTTATTTTAAGTTTTAAATAAGTAAAAACGCTTACTTAGAGTCTAAAACTAATAAAAGTAACTAAAAGTTTAAAGAGAAGAATTTTAGTTATAAAGATATAACTTATTTTTTATTTTCTAATACTCTAGTAGAGTAAAATAATTATAATTATACTATTACTATTTTAATTTTATAAGCGTATTATAGACTCTTAAGAATAAATTAGAGCACTCTTAGCTTAAATTAAAAAAAAATTATTTATATAGCCCGCAAAATCCTCTTCTAAAAAAATATTTTAGCCTATTACTTAAATATAATTATTAGCTATCTACTACTTAAATAAATAATAGCGGGGTACTAAAGAAAAATTAGTAATAGCTAAAATATACTTATAAAAATACTTACTAGGTAGATTACTATAGCCCTAGCTACTAGAAATAGAATCTAAATATTAGTCCTAATTAAAAAAACCTAATAAATTTTAATTACCTAATAACTCTATTTTAGTATTTAGTGCTAAAGTAGCTTAATACTATTAAAGAATATTATAAATAGTCTTAGAAGTAAATATAATTTTATTATTAAGCTATAATATATTAGTATAATCTATACAATAAATTTAAAAATAAATTATTTATTTTAGAGTTTATAGTATCGTACTTAATTATAAGTTTAATAAAAATTATATAAATAATATAGGTACTAATAGAACTATAATAATTAATAATATATAATAAAGATATAATTAATAAAACTTATAACTAATTATATAGATAGGTTAAGTAATAATAGTAGTATATATTTATAAAATTAAAATTTTTAAAATAAAATTTTATTAAATTACTAAATAGAGTACCACGTATATACGCCTTATAATATAAAATAAACTATATACTAAACTTAAATAGTAGTTTCTTTTTAGTTTTAGTAATTATTTAACTATTTCTACTTTACTTATCTTTATTATTATTTAAGACTAGAGGATTATCGTTATTATTATCTAATTTAAAAAAATTAAAAGAAGAAGTGCTTTTAGGAGGTTAGTTATAACTATTATAACTATAGCCGCTATAGCGCTACTAGTTTTAAATAAAAAAGTAAGTACTAAAATATTTAAAAGTACTCTATAATTAATTGGTAATATTTAAATAAATAAAATTAGATAATAATAGTAGTATTATTTACTCTAGTAAAAATTATTATAAACTAAAAAAAAGAAAAAAAATAATTTAAATAACTATTATACTTAATTAGTATAATAGAGCCGCTTTTACTTATATAATCTACTACCTATTTACTATACCTATAATTTTATTTACTTACTAAATACAGAAGATATAATTAAGTAAAAAATAATAATAATAGCTAATTATAAAATAATATAAAAAATAAATTTTATTTAGGGTAAACTAATAAAATAAGCCGCTATAGATTATTAGTTAAATAAATTACTTAGAGCCGTAAACTTACTATAAAAATAAATAGTATCTAAACCTATAAAAAAATTTAAATAATAAATATTAGACATACTGCGAGTTTTACAATAGTATATTAAAATAATAAAATTAATTTTAAATAATTATTAAATAGGCTTACTACTAATACGGAGCTTACTTAGGGGGTATATTATAATATTAAGGCTTATATACTCTTTTTAATTATAGGTTAATTATATAACTAGGTTACTAAATTACTCGCCTATTATATATATATTTAATTTTAATTGTTTTATTAAATAAATAGTATTAATTTACCTTTTATTTTAAAAATAAATATTACCTAGTTTACTACAATATACTAAAGAATATATTATTAAGCCTTTAATTAAAATTAAAAGTATTTAACTAGGTTTTAACACTTTAGACTAATATATATTATACTAATAGTACTCGGCTAATATACTTAGCTAATACGCCCTAGTCTTATATATTTTAATATCTATATAATATTTATTATTTTCTTTAGAAATAATTAATAGTAGCTCTTTTAGATAGCGTATTAATTTAACGTTTAACTTAAGTATACTTACCTAATAAATTTTATTTTACAAGCTTACTAAATAGCTATAAGTCGGGTATATTCTGCCTAAAATACTCTAGGCCCTATAGGTTTTATAAAAAGAAAATATCTTTTACTTAAAGAGCAGAAAATGTTTAGGGTTTATATATAAAATAATAAAGTATTTAAAATAAATAAGTTTAAAAGTCGTGTTTAAGAAATAGAAAAAAATATTCTAATATAATTTATACTCTTTATACTATTTTTTTAGTAGGCTATATATAATAATAATTAAGTATAACTAATTATATAATAAGTTAGACTTAGTAAATAATACTATACCCCTCTTATAGAGCTAAATAAATAAATAGCTAATAGTAATACCCTATTTTAAGTATTATTTTTTAGAAACTATTTATCTAATACTTTTAATAAACTATTAATATATTAAAAAGACCTATTTAATATAGCTATAATACTTTCTTTTTAAATAGTAAGTTATTAAATAAATATTTTATAAAAATCTAGATTAGTAACTAAAAGCTTATTATTATATAAACTAATTCTATATAAATATAAGAAAACTTATTTACTACTCTAATTAAGTAATACTAAACCTATTTAAAAGTAGAATTAAAACTAATAGCTTAAAATATATTTTATTCTTATAAGGATTATATCGGGCGAGGGCTATTTATAATTAAGTAAAAACTCTAATAATACTGTAAGTAGTATAAGTTCTTGCTTTAGTCTTAATATACTAATAATTAAGTAATAATTTAATTATAAACTCTACTTATAATAAAATATATATTTATTATTTTAAAAAATTTATAAGATTATCTACGTTTAGAAGATATACTAAAAAGTTATATATTAAAAATTTACGCTTTAGGAGAATAGATAAAAAAGTAAAATATATAAAATAAATATATAATAAACTAGATTACGCTATTAAATATAAACTATATTTTTTTATATAAGGTAGAGGTCTTTTATTAAAAGGTAGTAATAAATAGTTAAGAGGTATAAAGAGAAATTAAAATATATATCTAAATTATAAGGCCGAAAATATAGAAATAATAAGAATTAATAAACTAATTATAGACGGGTTATAGTAAATTAGTAATATTAATTATTTTTATTTTTAAATTTTTATTTACTAATATAAATTTAGGTACTATTTTATTAATATCTACGTAATTAGCTACTATATATATAGTAACTTTTAAAATAATTAAATTTAAAATAGGGCTAACTATAAACGGCTTTAGTAGTAGTTTAATAGTCTTTTTAAATATTATAAAAAAATAAATAATATTTTTAATATTTCTTTTTTATATTAGTTTAACTATTTATTATTTTTTTATATTTATCTATAGAAACTATATTAACTTAGTATACGCTACGTCCTTACTTAATATAAAAATAAGTAAAAACAGAGGGGCTATAACCTAAAATCTATTAAATATAAGAACTTTTAAATTTTATAGCTAGTAGAGTAATAACTTAACTAATAACTTATTAGACTATAGTAGTAATAATAGCGTGTAGGTAGAACTATAAATAAAATTATAAGTAAAACTATAGGCTATAGAACTATAGGCCGTATATAGCGCGTTTAAATTACGTTTTTCTCTTTCTCCTACGCTGTATAATACCTTCTAAAATATTTTTTTCTTCTTTTTCTTCTTTTTTTTTTAAATTATTATAGCTAGAAGGACTTTAAAGTTTATTTTTAAGCGCCTAATAATTATAACCGGCCCTAGAGTAATAACTACTTTAACTTTTATTAAAAATCTAAACAACTAGTAGGGCTATATTAAGAATTATCTAAAATATTATTATAAGCTTATAAAAAAGACTAGACTTTTTAGAGAGCTATTTTTTTTATTAATATTTTTAATTTTAGATTAGTTACCGTACAGCTCTTTATTCTTAAATATAAAATAATTTTTAATTTTAATAATATCTACGGCTTATACTTATATAGTAATATAATAAAACTAGTAAAATAATAACTTAAAAGGACTAAAAGCTTACTAAGTAAGATAGAGAATAAGGTAAAGGGTAAAAAGAAAAATAAAAAAAAGTTTTTTAAGGTAGCGTAAAGAAGACGGGCGCGGCTTTAAAAGAAAAAGCTTTTAGAGGTAGTTAAAATTATTTATATATATACGCAGGAATAGAATAGATAATAAATAATAAAAAAAGAATACACTATAGCGCTGTAAGACAGTTATAAAAGCTTACTATTAGGAAATTAGTAGTTATTATATTAACTATCTATTATATAAGATTATAGTAAATTAACTTAGCTTATTTTAAGTTTCTAGTTAATTTTAAAAATAAAAAATTTATTTTTATTATAGAACTTATTATATTAATAGCCATCTGCCTAAAATCCTATAAATTTAGAATTTTTATTTTAGGCTAAGAAGCAACTACTTTATTAGTAGTAAATATAATAGTATATATATAACTTATTTTAGTTTTAGCGTAGAGTTAAGTATTATAAACTACTTTAATATTTTACTAAAGTATATATCTATATTATTTAACTAAAAGAGTTTATAAGTCTCTATTAAAAAGGTTTCTTACAACGGCTCTATAGCCTATTTTATTAAATATAGTCCTCTTTATTTTATATAATTACTATATACTATTAAATATTATATTTATATACTAATTAAATAAATAGTGTAGCTGTGGTGGCTCTGTAGGCGACTAAAAGGGGTTTTAAAAAAGGAGGAGTATATATATACCTTTATAACTATTAAATATTAAAAGATTATATTTATATAAGCCGGTATAAAAAATAATTTAAGCCTTTTACCTACTACTATATTATAATAATACGTAAACCGGCTTTCAGTCCCCTTTTCTTAAAGGACTTAATATATTTAGAGAAGGTAGTATATTATAATAAATAACTAAGGCTATACTTATAAAGAAGTAACTTAAGAATAGATTTAATACGCTAGCAGTTATTAATAGTATATTAATTATAAAAATATTAGTAAAACTTTACTATATCGCTAAGAATATTATCTTTATAATAATTAAGGCTATATATTAATAAAAAGGTAAAGCGCTATTACTCTATCTCTAAAACTAGTTTATTTACTAATATATTTTCTAAATCGACGAACCTGTTTTTATTAATAAACTTTATAATAACGTTTAGTAAAAATACTATTAATATTATAAATAAAATTATATTATAACTAAACTATATATTAGATTAAGTAAGTGTAACCTAATATACGTTTTAAATGTTTTAAAATACTATAAGTTATAAGTAAGATAGATAATTATTTATACTATATACTATAATACTATATAAGTACGTAACTAATATAACGTAATTTATAAAATTAGTCTATAGTACTATAGTAGTAAAACTATAACTTTATAAAATTTTATTATATTAATTACTATTTTATAATTTTATATTAAACTAACTATAGCTATATAATTTTATACTAAACTAATTATAGCTATATCTCTATAAGCTACTAAGAACAAACACTACGCCGGCATTTACGTTAATATACTAGACCCTATTATATAATAACTTTAATAATAATAATAATAATACGGTAGAGTAGGCGTGTTACAGTATAATATAATAGTATTACAGCAGCCTAGCTTAAAAAAAAAAAGGAGTAGAGGCAACGGTGGCCCTAGTATACTAAACTTAAGTACGCTAAGCTATATACTAAGTTATATACTATAGCTATAAGTTTACTAACTAAAATAAAATATTTTTTTATAATTTTTATATATACTTATTTTTATAACTATATCTGGAGGAATAACTTTTTTTAGCCTATACCTTTTTTAGACTAGTGTCTTAGTACTATACTTTACCTCTCTTTATATAATAGCTATATAATTTTATATTAAACTAACCTTAGCTTTATATTCCTTCTCTAATACTAGTATAATAGTAGCTTCTAATTATTAAAATATATTAAGTATATTATATAGTATATACTACACTTTATTTTATTCTAGACTAGCGCCTATTTATTTAATATTAGATATAGATTTTATTTAGTAAATACTAGTACTAATACTTAAAATATTAAAAATAAAATATATAACTTAATTTAAATTAGTTTTACGTAGTATAGTAATCTAAAAATATAAGCATATAATTTATTATTACCCCTATAAGACTAAACTAATACTATATACTATATTATAGACGCTACTTTTTAAGTTATATTTATATAAAAAGAGAACAATAGTATAGTATTAAAGTAAAAGTATAACTAGTGATTATAAAATATAAAAAATAAGTATAAACGTTAATATAAGAATTTATAATCTTTATATATTATATTAGTATAAATATTTATAACCTTAATTTTAAAATTTTTATTAAACTTATTCTTATATCTTTTAAAAGAGTATTAAGACTTTTATACCCTAAAAATATTTTATTAGATATAAGATTATCTATTTAGGGCTTTTTAGTACTTATATTCTAGTTATATTTTAGTTTAAATATAGCTTATAGGAGAACCTATTACTTAAATATAGGTAGGGACTATAAGTATATAATTATAGTCTAAATTACGATATAAAGATTTTTAAAAGAAAATTTACTATTTTATTTTTTTTATTTTATTACTAAGAGAGAAACGAAGAATCTACTACGGGATATTAATTAATATTTATATATAAGTAGGCACTAATTATATATTTTTATTTAGGAAGATATATCACCTAATTATATATTAATATAATATAGGATCTATTAGACGTTATATTAGTTAGTATATATTAGGCTTCTTAAAAACCTTTAAAAGCCTATATTTAAAGGGTATAAGAATAGTTATTTACTTCTCTAAAACTATATCTATTAAATATAATAATTAACTCTCACGCCTTTTTTATTACTCGATTTAAGCTCTCTCTATATAGCTTTATTTAGAAACACTAGCCCTATTTATAATTAATTTTTTTATTTAATTAAATGTCTCTTCTAGACCTCTTCTTCTATAGTCTAGGTCTTATAAATTCTCTTACTTAGTCTATTCTTACTAGTAGTCTGAGTATCTATAATTATTCGCTTTATATTAGTAGTTTACTTTTACTATTTAAAAAGTATACTTTAGAATATATAAAAAAGTTAGTAGAAACTTACCTTTATTAGTAAATCTACTTAAGTAATATTATTATCTTTTAATAAGTCTATAGTATTTAAAATTAAAGTATTTTATACTAATAAAGCGTATAATATATTTATTTTTTAAATTTATTTTTAGTCTTTTATATAATTAGTACGCGTATTTTTTAGTAAAATAAATTTTAAATTATCTATAGAAACTAAATTATATATATAAAAAAAACTACTATACTATTTTTTATATAATTATTACTTATACTTTTACTATAAAAACTATTTATTTATATTTAATTAATAAAACATGTTAAGAGAATGTAGTAGTATAAAAAAAACTTTTTTTAATATTTTAGGCGTAATTTTACTATTTTTTAAAAGCTCTTTAATAAATACTAATAGTTCTATTTAGAGTTAATTAAAAAAAAATTTATATATTTAAGTACTAACTAAATAAGTAGAAAGCTTCCTAGTTAATAGCTAAGAGAGAAATATTAACTATAATTATTAATAGAAAGCTGAAAGAGATATTACTAAATAATATAACTAAATTTCTAAATTTTAAAACTAAGGTATAGTACTTTAAACCTAGATTATTTTATTAATAAGAGTATTAATTTTATAAACTATTTAAAATTAAAAAATTTAGTTTTTATCTTTCTATTATATAGTACTTTAATTTAAACATTTACGTTTTTACTCTATTTAGTTTAAATAATTACTTTTTAAAATCTTTATTCACGGAGCTTTTATAGTATTATATTATTCTTTTTAAGAATATTAACGCGACTACTATATATTAAAAACCTAATAGTAGTATAAATTTAGGCTAAAGTATTAGTCTAAATAGCTTAACTAATAAAAAAGTATTATTATTAATTCTTTTTAATATAGTAGATTGCCTAGTATTATCCTAAGGCAGATTATTAATTATAATAACTAATTATATTAAACGCCTAAATCTGGCACTTATACATTCTAGTTATATAAATATAAAGGTTAAACCCTATCTAGCTAATAAATATATAATTAATTAGCTATTTAAAGACTAATATTCGCGATAATAAATTAGGGCGAAGTCCGTCTTAATTTAGTAAAAAAAGAGCTATAAATAACTATAAGTTACTTTATTTAAAATAAGAGTTTATAGTAAGGGTGCTAAAGCTAGAATTTAGTTTAGTTAAGATCTTATATTTTTTTACTAGTAAATAAATATTTACCTTAGTATACTATTACTAATATAATAGTATAAATAGAAAAGTTTTAAAAAAATTAACTAGAATAATATTATAGGCGCTTATTAATAATAATAGATTTAAAGACTACTTATTAGATTTTTTACTATAGAGCCGTTCTACAAGACTAAGGCTAATATACTAGTATAATAAAATAAAAGTCTTTAGAATAATAGGCCTATATATTAAAATAAAATATATTTCTTTTAAGTCTATTATTCCCTTCGACTATTTTAATTAATTATATATAACTACCTGCTCTCTTTAACTTAAATAAGAAATATATCCTTATACTATCTAAAGTATATTTTTATTTTTATTATATAATTTTAGATTTAGAATCTTCTACTTTTTAGCTTTTAATAAAATTATATTAATACTTTATTTTATATATTTATATTTAAAGAATAGAGTCTAAATTAGGCTCTATTAATAACTAGTTAGTATTTACTAAAATAAGAATAGTTATACTACTTTTAGACTATAAGAATAAAATATATAATATAGGTTATAATAATATTATAGTTATTTACGCTATAATAATTATATAATATATAGACTAAGCTCTAAGTACTACTAAACTAAAAAAAACTAAAATAAATAAAATATACTTAGTCTTATATAACCTTTATATCTACCTATTATAAGTAGTATCTACTCTTAAGTATTTAGCTAGTACTTATTATTTAGTTTACTATCTACTATCGCTTTAAAACACGCTAAAATAGCTATTATTAATAAAACTATTTAAACGTTTTACTATTATTACTATAGCTAAATAGTTACCTAATTATAAAAGACTATTTCTTAAAGAATAACGTAGGCGCGAAGCGGCAGAGTAAATATAAAAAAAAATATAGGTATAAAGCTATAGAGTAGGTATAAAATAAAGCTAAAGAAAAAATATATAAAATAATTTTTTTAGAGTTTCTTAATACCTATTATAATTATTTTTACTCTAGTTTTACTATTTAGACTAAGATAATTTTATTAATAAAAGACGACTCTATAAATATAACTAATAAACTTTATACCGAAAATCTTATTTTATAAAATGATTTTTTAGTATAGTAGGCAGCAATTTAAAATATACTTATACTATTTAACTTTATTTTAAGATAATACTTTATATTATTATATATATTAAAAAAATCTAGAGAAGTAATTTTATATAAAATAATAAGTTCTAAATATAATTTTTATTTCCTTTAGTATTTTACTATAGACGACTCTATCGCGTCTATTATTAAATAATTATATAATTAATAAATACTATAATAGATATTTAAACTTAAAGACTTAGTATAGTTTAAAAATTATATAAATACTTTTAGCCTAAGAATAAAACTAAAAAGAGATATTAAATTTATAACTATTTTTAAAACATTATAATAATAGTTACTACGCCTTTAGGCCTAAATTTAAAATAATTTATAAAACTATCTAGAGTTAACTTCTATATTTTATACCTATATAGTACGATTATTTTATTTTTAAACTAATTAGTTTTACGTCTATAATACTAGTATTTAAAATAGAAAAACTTATATTATAGTCTATATTACTATATATAAATATTTATATACGCTGATACTTAGGTATATTTATAAGAGTTTAGAGGATATAACACTAAATAAAATAGTCTAGTATTATAAAATAAATACTTTATATAACTACTTTTAATAGCTAATAACTACTATTATTATATAAGTATTCTCTTATATAGTTAAGCTTAAAGTAAAGTATAGTTACGTATATTATGTAAAGAGAGGTAAAGTGTAGTGCCGAGACACTAGTCTAAAAAAGGTAATAGTTACGTATATACTAGTAAAATATTTATTTTATTATAGATTTTTAACGATTCTAAAATAGTTTATTACTTTTTATTTATTTTTAAAGGGGACGTTAGCAGAGCTATAAAATAAGCGTTTAATTTAAACAGACTAAATTACTTATATTTAAAAATAGTTAAGTAAATACTAGCTTTTATTTTATGAGTATTAATAAACCTCTTTTATAACTACTAGTAGTATATAAAAGCCGCTTTTTAACTTAATAGTTAAGAGGTTATTTATACAAACTTACTAAATACTATTTTTAAAAAAAAATACTACTATTAGAGTATTATCTACTTTAATATAATAAGCTTTTTTATATATTACCTATCTAGCTTTAGTAAAAATATACGCCTATTAGCTCTTAAAACTATATATACTTATAAAACTAGTACGTAATTAGTAATAAAGACTTTAATTTTAATACTTTAAATTAGTAGTAACTTTTACTTTAGTATATATTTTATATATATACTACTAGTACTACTACTAGTAGCTTTTCGCCTAGCTAAAGTTTTTATAAAAAATAGAGTAGATAGTATTATATATAGAACTATTTATTAAAGTTAGTTAATAGGGTTGTGCTTAATATATTTTACCCTAATATTTAAAATTATAAGTAAACTTATTATTAGATTAATAAACCTACCTTTTTTACTGATATACGTTAGTAGCTTTTAAGTAACTTAAATATTAATTATAAGTTTATAAGTTTACTTAGCGCTTACGACGTTTTATTTTAAGTTTAATTAAAATTATATAAATATATAGTAGTAGTTAAGTCTATACCTATTAATTTTATTTAATATTTTTAATATAAGACTGCTATATATAATTTCTTTTATTTAATTTAGGGTATTTATATACTAGTTTATTTAGATAATATAGATCTAATACCCCTTTATTACTATAAGGAGATATATAAGCCTATTTATATAATATTTTTTAATTTTAAAGTAAAATAGATTTTTTAATATCTAATTACTAAAAATAGACTACTTATTATTAATAGGTTAACTACTTAGCCTAAGCAATTTATAAATTTAAAGGCTTATATAAAAATTTTAAATTTTATAGTATATTATAGAATAAGAAGACTAGTTAAGTTATAATAATTAATTTTAAGTAAATAGAAATTATTAAGCCGCGCACTATACTTAGTATTATATTATTAAATTAAAAGAAGACGAGGGGTTTTACGGTAAGTATAGCTAAGTAAAGAATAAATAATATATTTATATAAAAAAAACGGCGAGTAACTACTAAATTAAAAAAGTTAATATAGCTAGTATTTTTTTATCTAGACTTAGAATTATATTTTAATTTTTAAGTATATTAAAAAATATATCTTTTAATCTCTTTACTTTTCTCTACTACAGTAGGCCTATTTTAGTTTATAATTATCTACTTAACCCTTACTATAACGCTAGAATATAATACTATAATATTACTATTTTATATATTTTCTAACTAGTAGTCATTTTTTATATAGATATTCTAAAATTTATAAAAGAGCCTTAAACTAGAATTTAGAGCTTAAATTAGGTACTAAGGCTTTAAATTAAAATTTATAGCTTTAAGAATAGGTAACTAATTTAGGGATTCTGTAAACGGGGCTTAAATTAATACTTTTAATTATAATTTAGATAATTTTTAAAAATTACTATAATAGACTATTTTATACTATTTTACTACCTATAGTTCTTTTTATTAGTTATAGTACTTTAACAGCTATTATAGGTATTTTTATATTTAAAGGCTAAATAGAATATAAATAATAACTATTTAAAACTAATTTAAATCTTTAACAAAAAGCTTATTAAGGTATATATTAAAAATAATATTTATATTTACTTTATAGCCTATTATAGTAGCTAATTTAATAGTTTTATATTAAAAAAAATTACTTATAGTTACTACTAAATTAAAATATTCTTATTAGTACATTTCTTTTACTTTTAATTATTACTAATACTAGTAAGAAAATGCTATATCCTCTTTTAATTATAAAATCGCTAGACTATTACTAGTAGACTTAAAAAAAAGGGATTATTTTATAAAATAACTTTATATTATTTTACTAAATCGGCGTAGCCTAAAATATATAAAAAGAATTAATTATATTAAAATAGGTTAATATAATAACTAAGGTGCGTAAGTGCTAAATTTTATTTTAATATTACTATAAAGTCTATACCCTTATTCTCTTTAATCTAATTACTTATATATAGTAACTTTCTATATTATTTATTTATATTACTAGCCTCTAGAAGTACAGTAAGATCTTATATAAATTTTTTATTTATTTTAGCCTTTTTTTAAATAGCTTTTTTATACTTTACTTTTTATTCTTTTAGCGCTTTAATTCTTACTTTTAGAAGCTAGATTATTTTTATAGCTATTAGTAGGGCTAATCTCTCCTCTTACCTATATATAAGTAACTTTAGTTTATTAAGTATTTATAAAATATACTTACTATTTTAGAAAACTTTTTAATACTAAAACGTAAACTATCTATATTTAAATCTACATTTTAAAAGTAAATTTACTTTTTATTATAATAGTCTACGCGTTTACTATTTTAGGTTATAAGATACCCCTAAAATAGTATATAATTATATAGACCTGCTAATTATAATAATAATAAATAAGCGCTAGGTAATACTTATAGTAGTATTACTAACTTAACTTTATTATATCTTATATACTTTTTTTTCTAGACACTCCCTCCCTAGATACTTTTTATTTAATATTATATACCCTATTATAAAGAGTACTATCCTTAATAGTAGTAAGTAAATTAGTTAGACTTTATAATATAGTTAAATCGAATATACTAATACTAGCAATAAAATAAAAAAAGTAAATAAAATAAATAAAAAGAATAAAATAAAATAATAAATACGTCTTTTATCCTTCTCTCTACTCTAATAGCTAAAAAATTAAAATATACTTTAATATACTACTATAAATAACTTTACTATTATTTATACGTACCTCTATACCTCTAATTTATACTAAGTTAGTTAAAGGAGTAATTCTATAGCTAGTATAATAAGATATAAGTAACTAAATAAAATAATAATGCTTTTACTTACTACGTTTTACTATTATAAGAAATAGGTATATAAAATTTCTAAAGTATTACTAGCGCTAGCTACGCCTTTAGCTAGTAAAAAATATTTATATAGAGCGTTAAATTGTAAAGTAACTAGCTATAATTTAAAAATATACTAGATTATAAACTATAATAAATCTAAGTTTAGTTAAATATAGGTTTTAAGATATATATAATTTAATTATATATCCTTTAATACTAAAATTAAGACTTAAATATTAAAGAGTTATATTAGTAAAAGAGTAGGTTAAAAGGCGTAGTTAGTATAAATATACTAGTATAATTTATATAATTAGCTATTTTAGGCTCCTTTAGGGATAGAGATATTAAAGTCTTAGTATATAGTAGAGTAAAGTAAAAAAAATTTTTTAACATATAAACTTTAGATAAGGAGTACCTTTATAATAAAGTTTTATAAATTATCTTTTTTTTATTATATTTATATATTTATTTATTAGCTTTTTTTTTACTTTATAAGTAGACTTTTGCTAAACATTATACTTTTTTTTAAAAATACTTTTTAGCTTAAAAAGAATCAGTATATATAGTTTTAAAAAAAAAATAGTAGTTTTTTTTTTAGTATCTATTAAACTAGCCTATTAATAGCTATAATAGTTACTATTATAATTATATTTACTATAGGTAGTAAGCCCTATTAGCTTAACTTAGTTATTTTATATATCTTTTAGCTATTTACCGGCGTAAATATAAATATATTTTTTATATATAATTAGTTTATAAACTTATACTAAGCGTAGCTTATCTAAATAATTTATAGTACTAAAGATTTACACTAAGTTATATAGCTAGTTTATAATAGTATTATATAGATAGTACCTAATATTGCCTTTTATATATAATATAAAACCTTTTCTCTTCTCTTATTTCTTTTAATTAAGATAGAGACAATTTTATTTATAAGTATATACTACTCTTTTATATTATTTTAGTATTAATTATATTTTAAGCACTTTAGAATAAGACCCTATAAATTTACTAAAGCTTAAAACTACTATCTTTAAATATATATACGCATTATAATAGTTTATTATTATTAATATATTAGTAGCGTTACGTTAAATTCTTAAAGTGATTATTTAGTATAGTCTATTATTTACTAATATATAAATAAGCGAAATCTACTAAAGTATTTTTCTTATATCTTTTTACTTCCTAAGGGTATCTTGTTTTATATAAATATGCTTATTTACTTATATAAATAGTAGCGTTAATCGCTATTTATATAAATAAATTTAAGTATTAAATAATTAAGTTAAATAGGCGTTTAACTTATACTTAGAATTATAGTTAGGAGAAAGCTATACTACTAACCCTAAGAGAATTAAGAATATAAAAACCTATTCTTCTTTTTATATTATATTTTATATTTAGTCTTAACTCTAAATACTCTAATACTATTACTATTTATTCCTAGACAGCTAAAGCGTTGTTATTAATAATTAAAAAATATTTAAATAGGGGTTTATAGTCGTGTAAAAACTATAATTAACTTTATTTTATTTTATTTTTTATCTTTAAACCCTAATATGCCTTTTATAACTTTAAAATATACTATCTATTTTTATAAAAAATAGGTATTTCTCTTAACTATTAATACCTTTTTAGAGTATATCTTTAATTTATTTAAGTTTATTATTTTATAGCGTATATTTTAATCTATTATAAATTCTTAAGCTTTTTTCTTTTCTAAATCTTATAAAAAGCTGTATAACTAGCTATATATACTAGATTACTACTAGTAGAAAAAAAACTTATAAAAGCTTTAGGTCTTATATCTTACGCTTAAAGATTCTTTTTAATATTTATTAATTAGTTTAGATAATACTTTACGTAGCCTAACTCTCTACTAAAGAGACGCCTTTATTTAGTAGTATTAAATAAAATATAGTAATAGACTATTAAGTTTATTTTTTTTACACTATATTATAATAAAAAATTATAATATTCTACTATTACCGCTAATTTGTTAAGTTATAAATTAGAGTAGACAGGTAATAGTATTAATAGAGTAAATACTAAAAAAGTAAGCTTATAAAAGTAGAGCCGGAAACTATAGCTAATTATTTTTTTAAGTTTATAATTAAATATACTCTACTATACAATCTCTTAAAAAGTATATAATTAGATAATATTACTAAAATAGTTATTTTAACTTTTAAGGGCTATTACTAGTCTATTTAGATACTAATAGTATAAGACTTTATATTTTTAATATAATTTTATGTTATCTATACTTCTATAGTAGATATATTTATATATTAATTAAATAAATAGTGTGGCTGTGGTGGCTCGGGGCGACTAAAAGGAGTTTTAAAAAAGGAGGAGTATATATATACCTTTATAATATATTAGATATAGTTAATTTATAACTAGATTTACTAAGTATATTAACTATATACTACTTTTATTTATACTAGCCGGTTACTAAAGCGCTTTACTAATTTAGATTTATTATTATTATATAAAATAAAGTTAAAGTCTCTATATTTCTTTTTTTATTTTATAGCTACCTACTTCCTCTACTACAGTAGGCCGTAATAGAATTTCTAGTAATTAAAAATAGTATAGTCTCTAGTCTAGCGTTCTATAAAATTTTAGTAGTACTAAATTTTTTTTATTACTATAGTTAGGAGCTAGAGTATAAACTTAAAAGAAAATAAATATTTAAACTAGTATTAAATATACCTTTTTTGTAAAAAGGCGTTAGATATAAACTACTTATATTAAAGGGGCTTTATAATAATAGTTTTTACTATCCCTCCTAATAAGGAGGGTGCTTTTTATATAGAAAAGTATTAGTATAAGTATATAAAATAGTGCTACTCCCTCCTATTTTTAGTAAATACTTAAATATAAAACTTTATAAATTTAGTTACTATATTATAATTATATAAAATAAAATTAAGCCCCTTATAGTATTAGAGTCCCTAATAGTTATATATAGTAAAACCTTTAATTAAATATTATATAACTTTACTACTATTATATATACCCTACTAGTAGAAGGTAAATTAAAACTTTATTTAAATTATATAAATAAGTAGTTACTAATAATTACTCGTGCTATATTCTTTATATATAATAAAAAAGTTAATTAGGGAGATATTATAATAGGAAGTAGTATAAGTATAGTATAGCACCTTTTAAAAATATATATTTTATTATTTTTAAGCTAGAGACGTTTCTACTCTTAAGCTTATTTCTTTTATATTATAAACTCTTTTATATTTTAGACTATAAGGTAATTTAAGAACTTTTTTAATTTTATTTTAGATTCTTACTTTAAATCTTTTTTTTTTTTAGGTATTACTAGAGTAATATAATAGTAAAAATAAAACTAGTCTTAAATACTTAGGATTTATATTATTATTCGACACATTAAGTATAAAGGTATATATATACTCCTCCTTTTTTAAAACCCCTTTTAGTCGTCCCGAGTCACCACAGCCACACTATTTACTCGATTAGTATATAAATATATTATATTATTATTATTTTTTAGTTTAATATTATTATAAGCCTATATCTTTAAATAAAAGAAATAATTATATTTTAAATAAATAACGTCGGTAGAATAGGTAAAGTTTTAACTTATAATACACTTTCTATAGAGAGCGCTATTTATATACCTAATAAAGTTTTTAAAATAATAATTATAATAGAGCGCGATCCTTCTTTTAGATATAATAGTAATATAAGTAGTATTTTAAATATATTTAGAAAAGTCTTAATAGATACTTATTTAAAAAGTAAAACTATTATAATTTTAATAAAAATACTAATAAAGGACGGAAAGGCTATTAGATAAAATAGTAATTATAAGTTTAATTTTATAATAAATTATAATACCCCCTTAAATATACTAGGTAAAGACAATAGTTTTATAGGAGAAAATACTAAATAGTATAGTAATTTTAAGGCGTATAATAAGTCTATTATAGGTCTAAGTAGTAATAAGAGGACTAAGACTTAATTAGTTATTAGTCTTAATAGTAAAGCGTAGGTACTATTTAAACTCATTAAATATAGCAATTAAGTAACTTTAATAATAAAGGAAGTTTGCGTAATAATTATACGAGTTTATTTACTATTTATATTATATATACAGCCCTTAAGGTAACTGTATTATATAATACTAAGTACCCTAATACCTATTAATATAAACTACTAGTTTAATACTAACTACTAGCTTACTAGTATACTTATTATTTAATTAAATAATTATTTAAATAGATATTATTCTTAGTTAACTTTTATAAGCTTGGCTTTTAATTATTGCGTATATAGTTTAGTATTTAATAAAATTTCCTTACTATATTAATACCCCTAGATTATTATTTAGATATACTTATTACTTTTCGAAGACTTAATTAGTAATTTTAGCTAAGAACGAGAATATTACTATTTAAGGCTTTACCCTTACTATTAGCTATAAAGCCTCCTTAAACCTATTATATAAAATAATATACGCCTAATAACTAGTTATTAGTAAATTTTTATTAAACCTACTGGCTAAAAAAAAGACTATAGTATTATAGGAAGCTATAAAACTATAATTAAATAATAAATTTAAAATAAGCATAATTAAAATAAAAAAAATACTAATTTTAGATTACCTTCTATTATACTCCCTAATATAAACAAGATATCCTAAATAGCGATAGTATAAATAAAGTATAAATATTACGTAGCTATATCTATTTATATCTTTATTATATAATACTTTAAAAATAATAAATTAATTTAGAACTATAACTTTATAATTAGTAAATCCTTAGTAGTAGTTTTATATAATAGTAATAGTCTAAAGAAGACTAAAAGGGGTAAAATAAAAAATACTACTAGTAAGATTAGTATAGTTTAATATATAAAATAGACTTATATACTTTCTAATTAAGGTAATCTAGAACTAGGCTTATAAAATACGACTTTTA
This sequence comes from Pleoardoris graminearum, assembly GCA_030770415.1. Taxonomy (NCBI): domain Eukaryota; kingdom Fungi; phylum Ascomycota; class Dothideomycetes; order Pleosporales; family Didymosphaeriaceae; genus Pleoardoris; species Pleoardoris graminearum. The sequence goes on from JASEKS010000038.1 coordinate 49,622, forward strand.
ACTAATTTCAAGGTCTTAGTTAATAAGTAATACTAAAGAATTTAATTATTTTTAATAATAAAATAACTCTATTATTAAATAGAAATTTTTACAAATAGCTATACTAACTATATTTTAGGTTATATAACCCTAGTATACGAATCTTTTTAATATAATACTAATATAACTAATACTAAAGATAAGGAGATTATATCTTTAAACTAATTTTTAGTTATACTTATCTCCGGAATTATATATAAAAAAAAGCTTAAAAATATAATTATATAAGCGAATTTAGATTTTAAAAATAAAATAGTCTTTACACTAGATTTAACGTAGCAAGTGGCCTAGATATAATAACTTAAAATAAATATATTTATACAATAGTTTATAAGCGCTAATACTAAACTAGTTATAGATATTACTTTATTTAAAAAGATAATAATATATATAAGGTAAGCTATTATTAAACTAAAAAAAATAGATTTTATAACTACGTTCTAGTTTAGTAGTACTTAAAAAGAACTAAAAGAAAAGTTAAAAGGTAAAAGCGTAGCCAAAAGAAAAAAGAATAATTAACTATAGTTATAAATGCTTAGTTAAGTTTTATAATAGCTTAAAAATTATATAAAAGTTTTAGTAGTTATTTAAAAAAACTTTATATATTATTAAGTGTAAGAACAAGAGTAAGAATAAAAACTATAAAAATAGTAAGACTTAATAGTAGGTAAGAATTTAGTATTAGTAAATAGTCTCTTACTATAGAATTAATTTTTAATATTTTATTAGTTATCGCAAAGAAAGTTAAAAATTAAAATATAAAAAATTAAATAATAAAAATTTATATTCTATTCTATATATATAAATAAAGAAAGAGTATAATATTTTAAAGTATTTTAATTCTATATAAGAGCTTTCTTATTTTTTTTTTACTACCTTTTCTCCGTCCCTACGTAATTAAACTTATTAATATAAAAAATATATATAGGTATTATATTTTTAATATAACTTAGCTAATTTCTAATATTATACTTTAGAGAGATTTAAGAAGTTATTATTTATAATCTACCCTACCTTAGAGTGTAATAGTAACTATAATTATTATAAAAATACTATAACTATAGGCGTAGAAATTAGAACCGACTAGTATATAAATATATATAATTAGTAATATAAACTAAACGGCTATATGTGTTAGAATAAAACTTAGATTATTAAGATTTACTTTTATAGTAAATAAGTAGTAATAAATATACTAATAAGTATTTAATTTTAATTTTTTATTTTTTATTTTTAAAATTTTAATAGTACACTTTAAATAGACTTAGTAAAAATTCTATAGACTAAAACTTTATTTTCTCTTTTTTTAATTACTAAATTAAGTTAATATAGAATAGGATAAGTTAAAGGGAATAGTTATAATGCTTATCTCTATTTCTTTTAATAGTTTATACCTTTAATATACTTATTACGGGACTTTACTTAGACTATTATATTTATTAACTACTTATTAAATTATCTTAAGGGCTTTAAAAAATATAATAACTTAAAGCTAATACGTAAAAAAAAATTTTTATTAATAGGTTCTATTAGTAAATAATTACAGATCTAGAGATTTCTTAATAAATTTTATTTTAATTTAGCTAAGACTTATCTATAGCTTAGAAGGCTTAATAAAAAGCTAGTATAGCTAAAATTACTATTAGCCTACTACTCTATACTAATTTATTCTAATCCCTATAGGTAAGTCTATTATTACTTTTTACTTTTTATATTTTAGTGCTAAAAAGTCTATAAAATAAATTTTTACTAGTTAACTAATTTTTTATAAGCTTTTTAGAGGTATTAGTATTATATTTATTATACTTACTAATTTTCTTTAAGAGTCTAACTGTAATTATATAGCGTTATTTAAATAGATACTACTATAAAATACTATTAAATTAAAACTCTACCCGTATATAGTAGTAACTAGTATTAATTTTTAGTTTTTATACTTTAGTTATTCTAAGCGTACGGCTACTTAAAAAAGTATTTATTTAATAGGCGTTATTATTTTATAGAGGTAGTATATATAGTTTAATTAAAGTAATATTATAAACTATACTATATATATCTTTACTACTTATTATTTACGTATGTTAAAATATTTATAAGATTATAGCTAGTACGGATCGGCCCTTTTTTTACTAGTAATAGTAATTACTACTACTAAATCGCTTAGATTACTATTAAATATTACTTATAATTAATTATATAAACATAAAACCTTTTTATTTTTATACTAATTTTATATTTTCTATTATCTTACTACGCGGAGATACACGTTAGTTTATTAATAATTATAATTTTAGTAATTATTTAAAAACAGAGTAGTAAAAATAATTATAATTTTAAGTTTTAAATTAGATTTTATCTTTTTCTAGCAAATACTTAGTCCACTAAAAATTAGGATAGTTAACATTATATTAATTTAAGTTTTATTTTATTATTATTATATTATTATTATTAGTATTAGCTTACTTACTAAAATTAAGCTTATACTATTCATTAAAATTTACTCTCTACTTTATTAATAATATAATCTTACTTACTTTTTTAACACTTTAAGTATAAAGATATATATATACTTCTCCTTTTTTATAACTTCTTTTAGTCGTCCTAAGCTACTACAGCTATACTATTTATTTAATTAATATATAAATATATATAAACTTACTCTTATATATTACTTATATAGTATATCTTATCTTTTATTTAGAAGTTTTAAAATATAATATAATAAATAGAATAGTATTAATAATAGTAGTTTTATACTTATTATTACTCTAAAATATATTTTATAGAATAGAATAAATAAGCTTAAATATAATATTTTAAGATTATAATTTATAATAATATTTATTATTATAACCTTACGTAGCTTTTAAATTTTTAATAATTTTACTAAGTATTTACTCTTTACAGACGTTAATATATAGAATATTATATATAGTATACAAAGTATAATAATAAGTAATATTATTAGATATTAATTAGAAATACTAGTAGTAGCCTAATTTATTATTTTTAAAAGTAATGTTAAAAAGAAAAATAGCTTTATAGATAATTTTTATAAACTAAGTTAAACTTTTACTATTATTAAAAATAAGAAATACTAAGCGTAGAATCTAAAAAAGATTAGTCTTATATTATATATTTTTAATAATAATTAGAATTCTTACAAGTAATATAGTACTTATTTAAACTAGTATTTAAATAAGTTTATATTAGATATATTTATTATTAATATACCTACTAATCTTTTACTAATCTCTTTTTTTTAGTATTAGTTTATTATTTTTAGTTCTATATTTTTCTTTTTACTATTTTATATTTATACCTTTTAACTAGACCTTTTTTTTTTTACTAGTAATTACCTCTAATTTTATTCTACTATTATATTTAATAATTATAACTTCACTAGCACTACCTTTTACTACTTTAATAATTTAATTTAATAAATAGCCTAGACTATAAAAAACTTTTTAGTTACTGCTTTTCTAATCACGGATATTCTAGACTATATTTTAAATTTAGATATTATTTAAAAGGCTATTTTTATAGTAACTAATAGTTAAGTATAAAGTTTATAATAATTAAAACTAAACTATAATTTTATTTATATTTAGGCTTTTACTAACAGTTTAACACTTAATTTCTAAAATTAAAAAATAGTCTATCTTTTTTTCTTCTCTTTATACTATAATTATAAATATATATATTAATATAAGAACGGAGTTAGTAAGCTATAGTATTTTTAGTAACTATAATACTGTAGAGAGTTAGTTATTTTTACCTACTTTTAGGTTGTAGCCTATTCTAATATATTATTAATATACTTATTCGTTTTATATTCAATTACGTCCTTTAAGCTATTAAAATAAAAACTAATAATTTTATATTATTTAAAAGTTTTAGTTATACTTTATATATATATCTTTTTTAAAATTATAATTATAACTTTAGAAGCCCTAAATAACTATAGTAGTTTTATTTTTTATAAATATAAATAGTGCCCTTTTACTATTAATAATTTTAATTTATATCTAAAAAGGTTTACTTAAAGTTTTATTTATAAAGCGAAGAAGTTTTCTAATATTATTTTAGTTTATTATTATATACATACTTTTTATTTTAAAACTAGAATTCTAGGTAAAGAGTATACTAAATAAAGGCTTAAGAGGCGTATTAGGGATTGATACTATATTTTTATTAATATATACTTATCTAAAGTTAGGTTTTAGTTTTAGTAGCTTTACTAGTAATAACTAAAAAAGTAAAAAGCCTTTATTACTATTAAAATAAAATATTTTAATAAGCCTCTCTTTTAAATAGTTTACTAAATACTAAAATAGTAAAAACGTTACTCTTAATTTAGCTATAAAAGGTAAAGTATTTAAACTTAGTAATTACTATATAAATAGAATTTACATAATTATTTAAGTTAAAGCGAAATGTTATAGTAATAATTTAAGAAATTATACTTATACTAGAAGAATATTATAAAATAAAAGTAAAAATTTTAAAATATAACAAAAGCTACTAAATGCTAAATAATATACTTTCTTTATAAATATTAGAGAGAATAGCTAATTTTAATTAATTAATATTTATTAACGCTTAAGCAGCGTATAATCTATATAATATTTTATAGTAAAACCTACTATTTACTTAAGTTATACTTTATTAAAAAAGCGTATTACTATTAAATAAGTATTAAAATATAAATAAAGCTCTAATTTTACTAGTTAATAGGGGCTATATAGTACTACTTATCTCGTAATTACTTAGCTAGTATATAATCTAAAAGTTTTTAAAAATTATATTTATAATTAGTTATCGTAATAACTTTTGTCGCGGTAAAATACCTTAGAGTTTATATTACTAGTTTAGAAAACTCTTTAGAACAAAGTATTTATTTCTCTTTTATATATATATAATACAGCTCTTTAGTGCTTTTTTTTATAAAATTAGTTTCTATATTTTAATTTTAGAATCTAGTAATTTCTAGCTTATTTTTCCTTTATAGTTATAAGTCTAGCGTTTTAAAAGTAAAGAAAGATTTTTTCTACGTACCTAATTATTAGAAATTCTATTTTTTAAAGCTCTAATTAATTCTTTAACTTTTTATTTAAAAGCTTTTAGTTTTATAAACTTAGTAAGTATTGCCTTATTTATATACTAATAATAAATCTTATATCTTTAACTATTAAACGCTTAGTAAGTCTTATAACTAATAATTCTTTAAGCGTTATAATATTTAAAGCTATTTTATCTTTTTTAACTAATAATATCTATTTAACTAATACGGCGAGCTAGCTAACTTAGTATATATAGTTTAAAGTATAGTATATATTTTATTATATTTAAAATCTTATTAATTTTAACCTTAAAAGCGTTGATAATCTTAATAATTTTTTTTAAATACTAGAGTTTTTATATATTATAGAAGCATTTAAAGCTAAAATTATAAAAATTTACTACGACTATACTATTAAGATTGTTATATACTAAGCCTGTTTAACTAATTATACTATTAAAGTAAACTAAGTAATTAATATCTAAAACTAAATTAGAGTAATAGTAGCTTTAAAGCTTATAAGCGCTATTTAAATATACTATACTATTAAGGAACCGTAACCCACCTTGTAGTAGCGTGCTCCTAACACAGTGTCTTTACTAAACTTCGTCGTCTCCTTCGTTAGAACTTTTTTAGTAGGAGCGCACGTGTTACTACCAGCCACAGTATAGCTAGTGGCTTATTAGTCTTAGCGCAGCGCCTTTATTATTTCCCCTTTTACACACCTCCTTGTACTCGTGTATATAGTAAAAGCACACATATCCTTATACTATTACTTTACTTTTAGGCTAGCCTATATCCTTTTTAACTTACTTTTAACAATTATAATACTATTAAGGAGAATATTTTAACATACTTAATTATTTATTTTTTTAAATAAAAGCTTTTAACTACTAATATAGTAGTTAAGAATATTATATAATAATAATACTATACTTATTTAAAAAAAGTAAAGTATAAAAAGATAGCTGTTAAGTTATAGTATTATAAATAGAAAGCTCTTTATATAAAAGCGGAGGTATATAAGCTTAGTAATATTTAAAATAAACTAGCTATTACTAACTTTTTTACTATTATAGGTAAAAAATTAGTACCTAATTAGGTAGAGTAGATATATATAACTTAAGTCTAAAAATTAATATTTAAAGATAAGGAGCTCTTTTTAATAAAAGTAAAAAGAATCTTTTAGATAGTATTATAAAATAAAGCTACTAAGTTATTTATTAGAAATTCTTAAATTTTTATAAAACTTAGTAGACAGAGTTTATTTTTTTAATTAAATAGCTTATAACTAAAAAATAAGAGTAAGTTATACTAATACCCTTATAAACCTAAAGGGTATTATTAATAATTTACTAAGTACTATTACCTATAGTTAATATTAATAAGTATTTATATTAGTTGTACTGCGCCGCTTTTTAAAAAAAATAAAAAAAAGCTGTTTAAGTATTTTAAATTTAATAAATTTACAGCTCTTTGTAATATATTTAAATAAAAAAAATAACTTAAGGGGAATACCTTATAGAATAAGGGGTCTAATAAATTAAAATTCTCTAGTTCTTTAATATATATAGTTATTAATTCTTTACTTATTATAAGTAGTAAATTAGAATAAAGTAATAGAGAATATTTTATATAAAATTATAAACCTATACGCTCTCTAAAAGTATTATTTTTAATAATAATACTACTTTATATTTAGTAAATAATAGATTACTACTTATTTTAAAATTTTTTAAAAAAGTAAATAGTATTTATACTATTAAAGCTAAAATATAAGCTTTTCTAATTTTTAGTATAGGAATCTAAGTAATTAAAAACGCTTTAAATAGCCTAAATAGAAATTTTATAAAATATTTTATACTAAAAGACGTAGCTATTATAAAAGAATTTTACTTAAATATAGTATTTAAAGCTTATGTATATAATAAAGGATTTTAGTACTTAGACTTAAATAATATACTATATATAAAATTTTTAAAATAAAGCTTTATACTTATAATACTTATTTATAAGTATAATTTTATATTTATTAAATATAAGTCTCTATCCTTTTATTTTTTAGTTTAAAATATAATACTAGTATATTAAAAGCTCTATTTTTAGTTAATATATCTGCGTATTAATACTAAGGATATATAGTACTAAAAAGTAAAATATTTAAATTAAAAAGTTTTATATACTTTAGTCTATAAAGTATAAAATATTTATATTTTAAGTACTAAGTATATATATTATAAGTAATATTCTCTTATATACGCAGCTTAGGTAATTTTTTAAAAATTTTAAAAAAAAATTACTATATCTATACTAGTATATTTTATAAAAATTTTTAATATACCTAAAGAAAGGCTCGGAGAGTAGTAAATATTATTAATTAAAAATAACTATAGTAGAAAGTTTTATATATAGAACTTATAAGTAAAGTTACTTTTAAAGCTTATAAAAGTATTTTTAAATTTTACTATATAGGTATATATCTAATATAAACTTAAAATTATAAAGATTTTTTAAAATAATAATATTACTACCTATTTATAGTATAGAAGATCGCGTTTTAAAAAATAGATAGAAAAGTTTAGTATAAGTATTAAAATACTACCTCTTTATATATATAAGCTAAATAGCGACGCTAAACGCGCTAGCTAAAAAATTATTAATAAAACTATTACTATAAGACTTAGTATAAATTTACTAAAGAAGCTTTAGCTAAAAATTATAAAAGTAATTATAGCACTTTATAATATTAGTTTAGTAACTTTTAAAAGTATATAATTTTTAAATAAGGTTTTTTATAGCTAGTTTAGGTAGTATTTCTATTACTATAAATCTAAGCTTATAAAGCATTAAACAGCAGATTTACGCCTAAATTAAAATAATATATATATTTATAGTTATTACGTATATTTACTAAATAAAGATTATATAGCTAGGCGTAATAGGCGTAAATTTAAAATAAATCTACGCGTTTATATTAAATATTTAATTAATTACGTAGCTTTTAATATTTATAAAATATAAATACTATTACTTAACTAAATTATTATAATACGTAATATTACGTATAATAAAACTCTTTTTTATAAAAAAAAAAATTAGCTTATTCTATAAAAAGAGGCTATAAAGTTTATAAATATCTTATATATTATTAAGGTTATAGATATAGGTAAAGCGTTTAATAAAATTTTTAATATATAAGTTTATAAGTTTAGTAAACTAAGAATTAGTAAAAATATTACGTAACTTAAGTAATAGTTTAGAGGTACTTTAGCATAAATCTTATTTTATCTTTTTAGCTAGTTAGGTAAATAAAGCTTTATATAAGCGGTATATATACGGGCTATTAGCGTAGCTAGCTAATAGTTATAAATCTATATATTATATAATATAAATATTAGTCTAATCTTTCTTTAGTCTATTTTAGAGTCTAAAAACTTAAAAGTAAAAACTCTAAAAGAGATAAATACTTTAGTATTTCTTATAAAGTATACTTTAGTAAAAAAGTAAAATAGTTTAAAATAAAAAGTTTATAGAATCCTTAAATAGTAGATAAAAATTTATTTAATACTATTACTTAAATTAGTACTATAGAGCTCCTTTTATTAAGTAAAATAATTAGTACTTATACTTATAAAATATAGAAACTTATAAAGGACTATAGCCTAACTATTTAATAGAGCTAAAAGTAACGTAGGTTAGATTTTAGAGATTCTAATAAACTAGAAAGCGGGGATAAAAACCCTTTTAGTATTTATATATTATTAAGCCCTAATTTAAAGAGCGAGCTATTATATAATATAAAGCTTATAAGCACTTTATTAAATAGTATTAATAGCTTTCTCTAGTATAACTTTATAAATATATTTATTTTTAGTATAAATCTTATATAGAAAGAGCGTAAAGAGTTTATAATTATTAATACTATAGTTTAAACTGCTATATAGGATAGGGCCCTAAAAAAGATAATATTTTAAAATAAAACTTATATATACTGTAATAAGCTTTTAAAAGAGCTAGTAATATAAAAAGTAATTTTTTTATATTTATTTAGTCCGCTTTTTTACTAGGCTGTATATAAACAATAGACTATACTTTATAAAAAGTAAACTTAGTAGGTTATTATATACTTTAAAAATATTAAATATATATTTTTACTTAAGTAGGTTTTTACTTATAAATTTAATAAAAATAGTTACTTTATAAAGTATAAAGCTTATTTAGTTATTAGAAGTAACCTTTAGTTAAAAGATATACTCTTATTAATATATACTATAATATTTATAATACGCTTCTTTTATATATCTATAGTAACTATAGTAAAATTTAATCTAAAAATTTTATAGTTTAATATAATTAGCGTATTTCTTAATATACTAATTAACCCCTTAAATTTAATATAGTATAAACTACTTAATAACTATAAGTAAAAAGGTAGCTATATAAAATTTAATTAAGTTTTATATAGCCTACGCGACTTACCTATACTATAGTATAAAAAATTTTTTAGTATTTTAGCTAAATTTAGCCTTATTTATTTATAAGAAAACTTTTATTTATTCTTTAATATAGATTATAAGATTTTTATACTTTTTTATATAGATAATATTCTACTCCTATACTATAAAATTTATTAATAAAAAGCTTTTACACTGTGTAATAAGCTTTTAAAAATATATAAAATAAAAATACGCAGAGGTGTAAAATAATATTTTAAAATATAGGTAATTAGAAATTAAAAAGATTAAATAATTATACTAATCTATAATTTATATATTAAAAAGATTATAAAAAAATTTAGAATAGTTAATTTAGCACTTTTTTTACTAACGCCTTTACTATTAGAAGAGCTAGTTAAAAATAAAGGAGAAGTAATAAAAACTAAGATTAAGATATATTAGGAGTATATTAGTTTTATATTTTATACTACTATTATAATATAACTAGATATAGTATTTACTATTTTAAAACTTTCTTATTTTTTAATTAATTTAAATAAAGATTACTTTACTATAATAGAACGCGTAATTACGTTTTTTTATAAATTATAGTTTTAAGCGATTTAATATAGGGTATATAAGAGTCTAAAACTTATAATTTATTTAAACGCTTTATTTATAGATAATATAGAGAGTAAATAATTTTTATATAATTATATTATTATATTATTTAAGGGTGTAATTATTTAAAAAACTATAAAATAGGCTACTATTACTATATTAACTACTAAAGTAGAGCTCCTCGCGTTTAAGTATATAAATAAAGAAATAATAGCTCTAAAACGCTTTTTTAAAAAACTTATTTTAGATTTTAGAGTTACGTAGCGTATATTTTATAATAACTAATAGATAATTAGGCTAGTAATAGGTAAAAATAAGTATATAACTACTTATTTATACTATATAGATATATAGATTATATAGCTGCGTTAAAAGTATTTAAAAGAGAGTTTTAAAATTAAATACTTTTAGATAAGTAATATACTAGTAGATAGGTTAATAAAAGCTCTTATAGTTTAGTAATTCTAAAGATTTAAAAAGTAACTAAATCTTAAAAATATAAAAAAAAAATTATTAAACTAGAATTCTAAAAAGTTATATAATAATAAAAAATAACGCGCTTTAAATTAGATATTAAATAGCCTATAAGCTACTATTTATAATAATAATTTAAAACCGTACTACTTAAAAAAACTCTATAATAAAAAAGTAGAAAAATAATAAAATAATAAAAATTATATAATAATTCTAATAGAGAAGCTTAATAAATTAATAATTTTACCAGCTTATTAAACTTTTAAATAGCTTAAGCGCGGTACGAAATAATTTTATTAAAAATATTATTTATAAAGTTACTACCTAAGTTTTTATTTATTTTAATTATTTACCTAATAGTAGTCTATAACTTATTAAACTCTATTATTTATAAGATTTATATTAATAAAGATTACTAGACGCGGATTAAAAAAACTATATTTACTTATAAATAAGCTCTTTTACTTTTTTACTATAGAGTAGCTTATAAAAAAATAAAAAGTGCTTTATAATTTTTTAAACTCTAGTAGGACTATAATAGTAAGTATACAATTTTTTAAATTATTTAAATTAAAATATTAGTATATATATTAGTTTATAGCTATATCTACTTTTATATATTTAGTAATAGGAATTTTATATTTTAGTATTATAATAACTTCTATTACTCTTACTAGATAGAGTACTACCTAGATAATAAAAGTAAGAAATAGAGTACTTAGATTTTATAAGCTATTAGTAATATTAATTTATATAAATACTATTTAATAGTTCTAAAACTTTTTTAATTTTAATATAAAAGAATAAATAGAGTTCTAAAAAACTATAAACTAAAAAGCTTAAGATATCTTTTATTAATATTATTTTTATTATTACGGCGCGATAAAATCTATAAAATAAATAGTTTACTATTTTTATTTTTCTTAAATTTACTCTTAGATTTACTTTTAGATTTACTCTCTACTATAGGGTATAGTCTATTTTTTAAATCTAATCTAGCAGAGTTTAAAAGAGCTAAATTAAAAAGGGTGCTAATAGTACTATACGCCTAAGAAGACTAGACTAAGGAAATAGTCTAAACAGAATTAATAATTTTAAAAGTCTTTTAAATTTTTTATTAATATTAAGTTTTTTATATAGTATTTATTTATTTATAAAGTAGCTAATTGACTACTATTATAAAGTGTAGTATAAGTATTAAACTAAAAAATTATTAAAATTACTAATTAGTAGTATATAGTAAAGATATTTTATAAATTAAAAAAACTATAAATCTAGAATTTGCGACGGTATATAAAGAAGATTTTTTAAAAATTAAAGGAGTTATAGAACTAAAGGATTAGAGACTAAAAAAAATAAAAAAAATTTTTAATTAGAAAAAGCTAGGGGATCTACTTATATTAAAGACGTAGGATAATTATTTAGAGTTTATAATAGCTATATATTATTTTATAAAAAGAGTAGGTAAACTGCTAGATATTATAATACAGGAGTATTTATTTAAGTTATAGTAATTTTAGTTTAAAGCTAAATAACGCCTTAACTCTATTATTCTATTTTTTATTAGTGCTTTTTACGCTTTTTATTTTTTTTTAAACTACTTTTTTTTACGGAGCGTAATAATAGGCTAAAGAATAATATTAAGTAACTTACTAGAAGCTAAAAGACTAGACTTTATTAGCTCTTTACTAATCTTAGTAAGCTTATAATATTTATAATATTATTTACTTTTAATTATATTTAGGTTTTAAATTATAGTAATATAGAAGGGATTAGAAAACTATTAAATAAAAATTAATAAAATTTTTAAAAGACAAAATTAGAGCTTAGAAATTTAGATAAATTTTAAAAAGTAAAAAGTAAAAAAAGTATTATAGCTTACTGTAGTTATAGTAGTAGTAATATAAATAGTTAATTTATAATATTTATAATATTTAGAGAGTTTAAGAAGCTATTTAAAGAAATAAAGTTAAATAGAAGAGTTTTAAAACTAGATAAATAGTATAAAAGAGTATAGAAATAATATAAAGAAGTGTAAAAAAAGTAAAAGTTATTTTAAAAAAGTTAGTAGAAAGATTATATAAATGCTTTTTATATTATTATCGCTAGCGTGCCTACTATAATTAGTTTTTTACTTTAAAGCTCTATTACCTAGTAACGCTACCTGCTAGAAAAATTACTTATAAAGCTTTTACTAAAATTAATTTTATAGTTATAATAAGTTTAAAAAGAATTAATTTTTTTTTACTTAGATAGTTAAGCTGTTTTTTTAATAGCTTAACTAGGGGGTGTATTACGGTAAGATACTTTAGAGTTTATATTACTAGTTTATAAAACTTTTTAGAACAGAGTATTTATTTCTTTTATATATATATATAATACGGCTTTTTAGCGCTTTTTTTTATAAAATTAGTCCCTATACTTTAATTTTAAAATTTAGTAATTTTTAGCTCGTTTTTCCTCTATAACTTCTAATTCAATTTTATCTAAAATTTAGATATATAAAAACGTCTTATATAAAACCTAATAAAACAGTACTTAAAAATATTATAACAATTAGCTCTTAATTAGTTTCCGGTATAAAGGCACGTTTATAATATAATATATAATAGCTAGCTTAATTATTATAGTTATGTAAAGTATATAGTAATACTTAGTTAATTAGTTAAAATTTTTAGTAAAACCTAATTTATAGTATTTATTATTTATTTATATTTATATTACACTGCGTAGTAATAAGTTATTTATTACTTAATTAATAGTTTATTAAGTTTTCTTTTAGTTTAGATAAATAAATATATTACTAAAACTTACTAAATTTTTTTTAGTTATACTACTAATATATATAGTATTAGACTCTATTCTAATACTTTATTAAATTAAAAAATCTAGATAAATAATATTTTATTATATATACCTAAATTACGTTACTAAAATATTATATATATAAAATTAAATAGAGTATAGATATAGAATAGATAAATAGCCTAATAAAATTATAAAAAGCCTTAAAGTTAAATTATATATTAATTATTCTTTTTACTATAGTATTATATACCGCTTTTAGTACCTAGGCCGTTTTATAATATATTATTAGATCTTATTATACTCGCGTAGTTATATATAATATAGAAATAAACTATATTTAGTATAAATTATACTATTATAAATAAAATAACTTTTATTTTATATCCTATATTAGTTAAAATCTTTAATAATATAGAGAATAAGCTAGTTAGTTTATAATACTAAAGTATAATAAAAGATAAAAGCGTAACTAACTATTTTAAGTATATATATTATTAGAGTAACTAAAAATATTTAGAATTAAATTATTTAAGTAGTAATTTTATTTTATATATTTAATTTTATACGCGGCGAGTCTACTATATATAGTTTTAAATAAAACCTCTATAAACTTAAAATACTAAGAGAGGATCTATTAAAGTAAAAATCTTTTAACTTAATTATTTTACCATATACTACTAAGAAAAACGGTAATAGCGTTTGTATAGTATATATAAAAAAAACTTACTTTAAAAAATAATTATTTAAATTACTAGTAATACTAGTATATGTAAAAGTATATTATATTTACTTTAAAAAATTTTAAAATTCTTTAATAGCGTTATAGATATAGGTAATTTAAAACTAGTATTAAATAAAACTAGTGTTCTATATATTACTTAGTTATAAAAATAAAATAATAAGAATTACTATTAGTAGCGTAATTAAGATATGGATATAAGTACGAGTATAAAAACCTTTATTTATACTAAGAAATAGAGCGCCTCCTTAATAACGTAAATAGTAATATAGGTTAATATAAATAAAGAAAAAGGCGATATAGAGCCCTTTATATAATATTTTACAAAATATAGCTACTATTAGATATTACTTTAGGTATAGTAGGCCGGAATCTAAAAATTAGTTTTACTAACTATTATTAATACTTTTATATTATTAATACTTTTATATTATTTAAATATTAAACTTAAATACTTTCTTATAGTACTAATTAAAGAAAAAAAAGAAGTAGAGGTAATAGTAGCCCTACACTAGTGTACTAAACTTTAGTATACTAAGCTATATATTAAGCTATAATATTAAGTTATACGCTATAGCTATAAGTTTAAATCCTATACTAACTAAATTAAAAATTTTTTTTATAGTTTTTATATACGCTTATTTTTTTAACTATATCTAAAAAAATAACTTTTTTTAGCCTATACCGTTTTTAGACTAGTATCTTAACGCTATACTTTACTTCTCTTTATATAATAGTACTAATAATTATAGTACTAATATAAAAAGTCTTATATTATATAACTATATAATAACTATAATTTAAAATATATGAAAGCTTCTATATTGTTATATACTTATAATTATAGCGTTCTTACTACTAAACTATTTATAATTAACACTCTTATCTTATAGTAGGTAAAAAATAGTTATTTTAAAAATAGAATATTCTATACTTATTACTTAAATTAATTTATACTATACTAATTTTAGCACTGCTGTTAATATATTTATAAGTCTTTTTTATAGCGCTAGCGCCAATCTTTTACCTCTTAACTTATAGGTACTGCTTTACAGGGGGGCGATATTAGGAAAAGATAAATTTAAAAAGTTACTATTTTTAAACATTAATATAAAATTAATTACTAAGCCTAAAAATACACTAAATATACTATTTTAAAAAGAAAGTTAGAGAGATTTTTATAAGAATTTTAACTGCTGCTTAGGTAATATATATAATAAATTAAAATTATATAATTATAATATTATTTTTAATCCTTTGTTTAGGTCCCTATAACTTTTTAGTTAGTATATATATTTAACTAAAATTTTAACTATACTATTCTAGGACTAGGGTAGGTTACGTGACTAGTTTTTTTAAAGTATATTAGTAATCTAATAATAAAATTATATAATTATAAAAATTTAGCTCTTGCTTATATAGTTAGTAATTACGTAATATATTATTAATATTATAGTATATTATAATATCTTTTTACTTTTATAAACCTAGATACCTATTTCCTTAAAATGGCGCTAAATTTAATATAACTAGAATTTAAAGTTAATCTTTTTTTAAAAGTAAATACACCTATTTTAATAATTATGTCTATTTTAAAAATAACTTATAATAGTATATATAATACTATAAGACCTATTAATAATAATTAAAAAAATAAAGAAAAGAAATATAATATAAAAAAAGTTTATATAGGAGGTATAAAAAAGTTAACTAATAGAAATAAAAGAGTTATTAATAGAAACTTACCTAGAAGCCCTAAAAAGAAAACTAAAAAAATACTATTAAAAAAGAATCTAAATATTACAGTCAGATAATTAGAAAGAGTTTTAAAAGAAAAGGGCTATATAATTAATATAAGTTAAAAATAACTAATAATAAATAAAGAAAATCCTAAAAAAAATTAAAATATGCTAAAGAAAATATAAAAAATATAAATTTAAAATAGATAATATTTATAAATAAGTTTATAATATAAAGGGGATAAAAGAGTAAATAATATTATAGAAAAAGGGGTAATAATAAAGTTAAAAAAACTAGCTATTAGCTAATTATAATGTAAGTTATTTTAATATTTTAAAATATTAAATATATAACTCTTTATATATTTTTAAGTTATCATTTTAGTTTTTTAATATTAATTATGTTTATTATCTTATAGGTTATAATATAATATTCTAAGTTTAGGATACTATTTAGTTAGGAGGTAGAAGTAATTTAGTATTTATTAAAATACTAAATTTATTTATTTCTTATACTAGTAAGGAGTATATAAATAGAGTTCTTATACCTAAAGTTAAACTATATATATATATTATTATATTATAATTATAATTATAAACTTTATATTAATATTAATTTAGGTTAGTAATTTTAATAAGATAACGCCCCAATTTATAAAATAATAAACGTTTTAAACTAGTTTAAAAATAATAAAATTATACTATTTTATTACCTACCCTATAGTCCTACTTTAGCCCGTATAGAAAATATATAGAGTTATTTAAAATAAGGACTTAACAAAAATAAAAAGGCTAATTTAGGAGTAGAATTTAGTTTATAAAGTATAGAAACCTTTAAAAGAGTTATTATAGAGACGTAAAATAAAATACTTTAAGAAGTTATTAATAATTATATTTTATCTTTCCCTAACTATTATAAGGCGGTTATAGAAACTAAAGGCTACTATACTAAATATTAGTAATGTGTTATTTACTTATTTATTATTAAAAATTTAAAAAACGCGACTTTTATATATAATTATATACTTAATATATAAATATATAAAAATATTTAATTATTACGTACACGGTTTAGTACTTAATAGAATTCCCTTACTATATTTATATCCCTGGATCGAGGTCTAGGCGTACTTTTACTTTTTAATAAAAATATTTTATATATAATTATATAGTTAATATATAAATATATAAAAATATATTATATACTTATATATTATAGATACTAATATAATATTAGCTTTTAATTATTACGTACACGGTTTAGTACTTAATAGAGTTCCCTTACTACGTTTATACCCCTAGATTAAGGTTTAGGCATACTTTTACTTTTCGACTAATATAATATGTATAAAAACTAGCTAATATTATATATTAAATAAAAAGTTATACTAGTCTAAAATATAGTTCTAAAAATTCTTTATATTTACTAAATTTTATTTTCCCTTAGAGGCCTACTAAGCAGCTCCTAATAGTATAAATAGTATAAACTATTCGTTCTCTTTAATATAGTATTATTTATGTATTTTTATACCTTATATATAATAAGTTATATTATTTTAAAAAAATACCTTTTTAAATTTATCTTTTTCTAATATCGCTCCCCTATAATACTAGAATTTCTTAAGCCTTTATTTCTCTTCTGGCTGCGTCTACGCCGGCGCTCTTTTTATTTATTTAAATTACGGAAGGTAATATTATTAAATCTATAACTTACGTTATAGGTATTTTATATACTAAGCTCTATATATATAAACTTACTTATAATAAAATAGCTAATTTATTATATATAGAGTAAAGTATCTAAAATCCTATTATACTTATTATTATTTTTAGATTTTACGAAAAGGTTACTAAATAATAAATATATAGGGCTACATAATACATTATTATTATAAATTAACCTAGATTAAAAATAAAATTACTATTTTTATAAAGTTAGCTACTATAGTTTTTATAATATAGATCTAATAATTATTATTTTAGATTAAAGCTTTTTAGAGTATTAAAACATAAATTCTATTTAACTAAAAATTAACCTAAATAATAAAGGTTAAAAACTCTAATAATACTATTATATTTTTTTATTATTTAGATAAACTTAACTATAGTTTATATTTTAATGCTAACCTAAGAACTATACTAGCTATTAGTATTATTTAAGCCTTTATTAGTTAATAAAATATTAAAAAAAGTATAAGACTATAATTATAATCTATAAGTAGCTAACTATTCTATTAATAAAATAAACTAATATTTAAAAGCTGTAAACTAATATTATTATAATAGAATTATACTAATTTATATATAGATAGACTTCCGTTTATAGAGACTGTAAAATATAATAATATTTATTTTATAAAAGTCTACTACGTAGTGTAATAAAATATTAAATTAGTAAACTATAAAAATAAGGCTATACTATATAAAAAAAGATCCGGCCTACTAATAGTAACTTAGTAATTATTTTTATTAAAGTATATTTATTTAGTAAATAAAACTGTATAATAATATATTATAGTATAAGTTATTAATAGTCTAGCTACTTACGTATCTATTAATATTTTACTATAGCGCGCGTAAATATTCTATAATATTAAAAGTTTTTTATTATTTTTTACTTCGTAATACTATATTAATATTAAATATCTTAAAATACGTAAGTTTTAGGCTAATTTTTTAAAATTTAAAATAAATAGAGTGTTAGGATATAGTACTAATAAATATAGTAGTATATATATATTTTTAATATAATATACATTTAGTAGAGAAATAGATACTAGTATATAAGTAGCTAAACTTTTAATAATTTATAATAGCTATACTTAGTAATACGCTACACTATAGCTATATACTATTTTTTTTAATTATACTAGTATATTTAGCGTCTCTAGCGTAGGTTTATATTAGTGCGGCTTAGCTATTCTTTTTACTAAAGTCTTTAACGCGTTTATTAGCTTATAAATTTACCTTTTGCTAACGTTTTACTATAGTAAAGACTTTCTTAACTTATATATTTTACTATATATTACTAAAATAGATAGTAGTAGCGCCTCTATAGTATACGTAAAAGGTATACCTTAAAAAATACTATAGTTCTAATAGTTATTAAAAAATATTATAAGTAAAAATATATTATTAAAGAGTTATAGTAGGAATAATAATTAAAAATCTAAATATTTAAGAAATATTATATTATCCTATAAAAAAGTAAAATAAGATATAAACTAACTACTATAACTAAGTTATAATTATATTTTTAAGCTAATATTTACTAAAAAAAGCTAAATTATAATTAAGTTATAAAGGAGACTATAATATCTAAAAAATAGTTATAATTTTACCCCTTTATAATAATTTTATACTATATTTCTACTCTTTAGCTTTCTTAGACTTTAAGTTATAGTAGTTACTAATATTTTTAATTATTTATTTACTAATAAACTTTTCTCTTATAATCTTTTTAAAGGTTGCTCTTATATAATAGTCCTTTATTTAGGGCGTAGTATTACTACTTAACTAAAACGCCTACTAACTTCTTAAGCCTATATATAACTTAGTTAATATATAATTTTTTATTTAGTACTAGGGTACTAAACTAACTATAAGACTCGTAATATTAATTAAATACTATAGTATTATACCTATTTTTTAAATATTCTTTTATTAGAATAACTATTTTTTTACTAGTTTAGCCTTCCGTAGAATAGGTATTATTATTATATTTAAACTTATCTATAATATAGGTTAAATATTTATTATTAGAATTTATATCGCTATTTTTTTTTTAGAATTATATTAAAATAATTTTATTAGAGACTACGTTTATAATATTTTAATATAGTATTAGAAATATAAATAATATTCTTATTTTACTCTTAAGTTTATAGTAGTTCTTTCTTATTATATTTAATACTGTAATAGTAGTTTAATATAGTAAAATTATTAATATAACTAAATAATATTTAGCGTAGAATAGTGAATAGACGGGTTTAGTAGTTATAGTTATAAAATTTATATAGCTACTTATATTACTCTAAAATAAGTAAATAACGTCTAAGGTTATTATATTATAATATTTAGCAGTTTTTTAATACTTTTATATACTATTTAAAGGAAAAGACTAAACCTAATTTAAGTAATTTTATAAAATATAAAAAAGTTCCTAAAAGCCTAAATAAGTTTTAGCTCTAATAATATTAGGTAGGTATATTAAC
This sequence comes from Pleoardoris graminearum, assembly GCA_030770415.1. Classification (NCBI taxonomy): domain Eukaryota; kingdom Fungi; phylum Ascomycota; class Dothideomycetes; order Pleosporales; family Didymosphaeriaceae; genus Pleoardoris; species Pleoardoris graminearum. The sequence continues at coordinate 69,754 of JASEKS010000038.1, forward strand.
TAATATATTTTAGTCTAAAATAATAAAATTATACTATAGGCTGTATACCTGTGCGGTACCTTTCCTATTTTAAGTAACTAAGTAAAGAGCTGCGTAATTTTATTACTTAGTATAGGCTAGAGATCTCTCTATACGCGCGCTAAGAGGCCGTCTCTTTTTAGCACTCTATCTAGGCTTGCCCTAAACACCGTATACTTAACCTTGTTTTTTATAATTAACTCCTATTATTATATAAAGAGAGGTAAAGTGTAGCGTTAAGACACTAGTCTAAAAAAGAGTATAGGCTAAAAAAAGTTATTCCCCTAGATATAGTTAAAAAAATAAGCGTATTTAAGAATTATTATAAAAAATATTTTAGTTTAGTTAGATTTAAACTTACAGCCGCGGCGTATTAATTCCTATAATAGTTAATTATATTTACTTAGCGCGTTCTTCGGTTACGCCTCTCGCATATAAGGTAATAAATTCTATAAGAGGTAAGTTAGTTAACTAGAGGCGTAACTAAAGTTGAGTTTAAATTATAAAGGCTATAGGGCTAAAATCGGCCTGCTTACTAAGATTTTATATAACTATAGATATAGCAGCTACCGTAAGTAAACTAATTATAACTATAATAATTATATAGCTATTTTATACTAGCTAGGACTACTAATTGTTCCGGTTAAAGGTACTAACTAAGGTAGTAACCTCTATATAAGTTTACGTGCGATAGTAGGTACAAGACTAGTAATAACTTTTAAGTATTATAATAAGGTTTTAAGGGTTAGATACTACTATTATAAGTATTATAGAGTAGTAAAAGTTTAATAATAGTACTATAGGGAAGGAATACTATTTTACTAAAAAATAAGGCTTCCTATAAAACAGGCGTAAAGGCGATAATATACAGTATAATTTTTAAATAAAAGGGGTTTTAGATATTTATAAATAGCGGCAGCATATGATCTCTAAGTTAATATAGATACCTAGATATAAGGAAGAGTTCTTTTTCGACACATTGAGTATGAAGGCATGCACATACTCCTCCTTTTTTGAAACCCCTTTTGGTCGCCCCGAGCCACCACAGCCACACTTTTTATTCGATTAATATACAAATATATACAAATATATAAGGAAGAGTTATTGCTGCTTTAGAGTCTAAGTACCTATAGTTTTTCGCGTTACGGAGTGGTTCTCGCTACGTAGTAGGGAATGTTAGAAGGAATTGAAGATAGCGGAGTGGAGCAGGTGCAGTGTGCGTCACAATAATGCAAATGGTAGTCTGAGAAGAACCGAACATCTAAGTTACTTTTGAAATGATAACGTAGAGGCAACTATAGTTTGCCTATTCATACATGTATGGAGCCCATCCCTACCCTGCACCCCCAACACCCCACTGCATGCAGGTATTCGTTGCCTGCCAATTTACATTATCAAATAAGGGCCGACCACGACAACAAACATGCCAATGCCGGGAATTAAAACTAGGGTCAAGACAAGGGTAGATGGAAAAGAGGACTAGTTGTACGTTTTCCCTAGTAGCTCTAACTTATTAGCCACAACTAACGTCTTCTAAGTCCAAGACCATCAAGTTATCTACGCAAGCGTGCGAACTGATAGTTTGTCAGGATCCTCGGAAGACTTCCAGCCTAACTCTACCCGTCATCAGCGTCCAGGCCCATATCCCATCAACAAACAAGATGTCAAAAAAACTGAACACCAAACTGCCTCCGAAGACAAGACTATGGTACGTCCACGCGTCACCCGCATTTAGATGCGCAACCTGGCACACAATTGCCCACGGCAACACGTACAGAAGGTTCGACGCCAACGACTGATATAGATACCAGCGTGGGCGCGTCGCGAGGAGGATGGTAGCGAGCTGTGTCGACGCCGCATAGAAAATATAACACCAGTCGATCGTCCGCCACATACGCGCAGTGATCTTCGCGACAGCGTCGGATTTACTGAGGTATCGCGCGAAGGGGCGGGCGCCGAAGAAAGAGAGGAAGATGCAGAGCGGGACTTCAATGGCGAGTGCGATGAGGAGTGATATGAGGGCCGGCCGGATTATTTGGAAGATAGTCCGCCGGTCAGCTTTTGCGCGGCGCATGTCGACTCCGATGCTCCGCCGCCATCGACCCCAGTTGTGGCCGATGAATGCTAAGGAGGTTGCTTCAAGCGCCTGCACGGGAACCATGACGAGACCCCATCTGATGGTGTTGAAGATGCCCCAGGCGGTGGCATAATCGGAACCCATAGCTACGATGCCGCTCACCAGCCATAGATACAAAGCGTTGCGGATGGCGGATTCAGTAAGGGTAATTATCCCGGGTCGAGCTAGGACCTTGAGCGCTCGCAGGCTTGGGAGAGTATCTTCATGAGGGCGATAGTGCTCGATTGCTGCGAGAGTCCGAAAACTGGTGGTGTAGATGAAGTAACACAGACCTACGAAGGCTGCGCTGAGGTTGCAGGCTAGTTGAATTCCTGCCTGCATGTTGACAGACGGCTTGAAGCTTCCAACATGGAAGCGAGAGATGATGAGAAGGTCAAGCAGGATATTGATGGCGAACTTGACCGAACTAATGATCAGCGGAACGTCTGGTTTATCTAGGGCTCTCGTGGAAGTGGAGACGGCCACTTCGATTGCAGAGCTGAGCGCAGAGAAGGCACTGATACGGATGTAGGTTAAGCTTGCGGCCCGCACCTCTACGGGCACGAAGCCTTTTGCAAAGGTGGAGGCTGCGGACACAAACGCTATGCTCATGATTAAGCCAAGGATTGATTGAAAGAGGATCAGCGTGTGAGTTAGCTTGAGTCGTTGAGGCAGCGAGCGTGATGCTTTGTCGCCGATGATGACCCAAGCTGCTCGGGGAAGACCTTCATTCAGAACCTCTGCTACAACACCGATGTAGGTGTACACGTCTGTGGTGACGACGAGTGAGGAGTCAATGTTGGCTACCCAGAGCTTTGAGAGGGTGCTGTAGAGGGCTGGGAGAATAAAGGCGGCGAAATTGAAGATGAGCGTGCCGAGATATCTAAAGCCATTGTATCAGTCCTTGAGGGGCCGCTATAGTGGGGACAGAAACTGTACCGGTCGCGAGGCGAGTGACATTTCCGGCTTGTAGATGTATCACGAGTTTCAGTGCCGTGGTCGACGGATATTGATCGGTTCAACACCCGCTCGTTAGATCCAGAGACCTCGAGTAGGGCGTCATCTTTGGGCAACATCCTGTAGCGATACTGCGGCCGTGAAGCGGATGCGGCTATCGTCTTTTTAAAGGGTCCCAAGGAGTCCATTGGGTTCACACAGAGATGGGTTTTTGTTGAGCGGGGAACCCTTCCCGTCTCCCAGGGTTGAGTATGCATCGATGTCTGGGTAGAAAAGTGGATGCCAAGGCGCTACTTAGCTCGCTTGCAGGGCATGCACGCCATCTCTGGATTGGATTACTAACTACGGTTCAAGAAGGCGCAGTAGACCCTGTCTGGTTCCACTGGAGGCACCATAACTTAGGAACAGTTACGAGCTAGCTCATAGGGAGGGACGTTACCATATACCAAGGCAGCACCAATTTTGAGGCCTATGTCGACGTAGGCTAGCGCCGGAACGCCCTAGATTGTTCTACAAAACGAGGGTCCCAGAACATGTCCCCTTCTAAAAATAATTATAAGACTTGATGCCATATTTAGCCTAACATAGCGCTGTCAAATTGCACTAGCCCTCGCGCCCTCGCTCGTTTTACACTCCCTTCCTACCTTCCTTCGCCCTCCCTAGTCCCCCCGTACGATCGAACCCATCAGGAACACTACGTTCCCGAAAATGGGCTTAGAAGAAAAGTCTCGCCGAGTGCCTAAAAGTCTGCTTTCGCTCCCGTTTAGTCACCGTCGTAGACCCTGATGCGGTCCCCACTAAGAGCCGATTTGACCCCCAGCTTAGGTCCGGATCTAGTGGCATCACTTTGGCCCCTGTTACTTCTGAGCTCTAACCCAATTGTGGTCGAAGGGTAGTTCCCGCGATAATGCCCGCTCCAGATCGCTTCCGAGATCTGACCTATTATAGCATAGTAAGGCTGGGCTTGAAGCTTCGGGTGTGTGCGACACCGCCTAGGAGCTCTTGGTAGCCATACACACACATACCGTACACTCTATTATCACTTTAGAACGTCCAACGCCTCGCGTACAAGGTCCGAGTCAGAGCGGGTCGGCCGTCGTCCCTGCCCGCGATGGCAAAAGAAAGAGAGGTTTGGGGAGCACCGCCACCTTTGTCTCCAGCTTCTAGACTTCCCTCCGAAACATCGTTCCCGCCTCGGCCGAACGTTTCCCCGAGACGTCCAACGACCGCATGGCTTGGCAATCGCAGCTGCATCCACAGCCTCGTCGAGCTGAAGATGGACAACATTCATCTGAGCGCAGCGTTGCTGCCTTCTGGCGTTGTGCACGCCTGTTTATCGCTCATCCAAACTAGTGCTTTCGTTGAGCCCTATCCATCCCTCCAACCATGCTCGGAAGCGACCTCCGCCTGCTTACACTCGATGGCGGCGGCGTCCGCGGCCTATCGACGCTGCAGATCTTAAAGCAGCTAATAGACACCATCGACCCGGAATCACCGCCGAAGCCTTGCGACTACTTTGACATAATCAGGGGCACCAGCACTAGCGGGTTTACGGTGACCACCTTGCCGAATGCACCGCTGACGAAAAGCACAGGCTCATAGCGATCATGCTGGGTCGGCTACGCACGACAGCGGACGAGCGCATCGACGCATATTTCTCACTGTCGGACTGCACCGCGTCTTCTAGAAGCAGACGCCGAGCGACGATCACGCGCCAGGTCCGAGGACGATTCGATTCGGGTGAGCTGGAGCAGCGAGTGATCAAAAAGATTATTGCTAGACAGGGCCTGGCGGAGGATGCGCTGTTGAAAGATGCTTCGGGCGCGAAGTGCAAAGTGTGGGTAGCGGCCTATCTATGCAAGGCTATGATGTTATTAACGAGTTGCCGCAGGTTCGTGTATGCAACAAGCAGCGAGGCGGGCAACACGGTGCAACTAACCAGCTATCGCTCGCCACGCGGTCGCGAACGACTGCTCCGCACTACCAAGATATTAGAGGCAGGTCGGGCGACATTGGTAGTTTCGCCCCTCTTCGACGCCATCGCCATCAGCGACTTTGGCGAGAGCCTCGTCGACGGAGTTAGAGGGGAGAACTAGTGTATGAAGATAAGGTCAATTGCTTTGTTCTTCGTAGCCACATTGCAATCTCCGCGAGCGGCAGTTCTTGCTTTCCTAGGAATTTCAAGTATTGGACTTCCAGTAATCTTCGATATCTTCAACGCCAGATGTGGGGGTGGGATCGCGAAGCTCTGGGAATGATTCCCGTATACAGTCGTTGAACTTCACCCGACCTCCCAACCCCATTGCTTGCCATAAACAAAATGCTACATGCCATCCCCCGTGCTTTCCCGGTTCGAATAAATCGAGCCGGGCAACGTCCAAAAATACTTCCTTGTCAGAGCGCTCATACCTTACCACAAGGTTGTCTTTCCATTGTGGAACCAGCTCACGGAAACCGTATACTTTGTCTTTCAGGTCCCTGCATCCGTGGTGTTGCGCGTATATCTCAATCACTTCATCGAGCATCGCGACATCGCCCCGCTCCGACAACTTTATGCTCATCGGATATTGGGCCTCTCCTCCCATATCCCAATCCACCACCTCCCTTCGTCGTCGGTGCCCGCGAATCGTCAGAATGGTGTACCATCCCCTCGTATGTGGTTTCAGCCTCTTATAAGTCGCTGTATCGAAGCCTTGCTCGAAGGAGCCCCAATCCAGGCTGAGTCCATAAATGTCGTCAAAATCAATGGATTTGTCTCCACAACAGACAACCACCACCTTTGCCAGGACGAGCTCCTGAACAATCCAGACGCGGCGCCAGTAAGGCCGCATATACAAAGCACGAAGCCAATTAAATTCTTCATGCAATATGTCATCGTCCAAATCGCTCCGTTCGGGTAAAGTGCCGGCTTTATTCTGAAAGATGTCGCAGAATAGTTGCTGAAAGAAAGAAAGTCGTTCGGCGGCGTCAAAATCGGTTGGAAATGTGACTTCTTTCTTGCGATCCCGAAACTCCTGCAGAATATCAAAGATGCAATTAATTTGGCGATCTGCTTCTCCTAGCCAGGCATAGACTTTCGTGGCTCTGCTGTATATCTCCCCCATCATTGGCACTTGCTCTGACTTCTCGTCTTGATCATCTTGATTGATGCAGATAGCGTCGACCCAGAGAACTCTCGGTGCTTCCTTGGAACGCAAATACCTCAATGCGCATTCCAGATTTTTCGTGATAGGGTATAGCGTCCTATCAAGAATCATAGACGAAGTATCACTGGCGTCTCCCCAGACGTATGATAAGGCTTCATAGGTGTGCTTAGCGCCAAGGGAAACGTGTTCAAGCTCGCCGTAAATGGGGTCGTTCAATAATCCTGGCCGAAGGGTTAAAAGACGGATGTGGTCTTCAGTAAGGGGCCGATGAATTCCCTTGTCTGTTAAGAGGTCCATGTTATGTCCCAAAAGAAGCTTCAGAGATGTTATGGTTCTGAAGTGTACGTAGAATTTCGGTCAAGGCAGATATTCGGTACCATCTCGAGCGGGGTACGCCAAGCAATTCCGCCGAACTTTGCCATGTAATGGATCTGCGATGACGGCAACGCCTCCATCGCAACCTCAACCCTGCTATCCTAATGGCCATTAACGATATATCATGTCGGGTCGCTATGTACGTCCAGATCACTGATATTGATCGCTATGTACGTCAAGATCACTGATATTGAGGGCAACCCTCTTAGCAGACATGTTACTTTGGGGCAAGGGTTCCGTTCCCGGTTTCAAATCCTCTCGCTCTGCCGAGATCCGATCTGGTGGTTGTGGCTAAAAATGTGGCCGGATTCTCTTGGCAGCCTGCCCAAGTGGCGATGAAGCCTATCTAAACCTCTTTCTTCGTCCACACCAGAATAAATATAACGCCCCTCAGGCAACCCTCTGGCCGTTGCGGGTCGGCCGTCCTCCCTGTTAGCGGTGGCAATACAATGTACCACGCTATTGCTCTAGTCGCTGCTTTAACATATGAGTGTGCTTACGCATCTTACCTACCTAGTCACTAAACCGCGACCATGGAATCCATTAGGAAGTAAAAGGTTTAAATTAAGTGTCGAGTGTAGTTGCGGATGTATATCTAGGGAACCCGTAGTACCACTCTTGCTGGATGGCAATTCACCAAATTGATTCGCTGTCTCTATTAAACAGATCCAGTGCCTCTAATCGAGATCCAGAAGTCACCATTTCCTGTCACGTAAGCCGATCCCTCTACTCTATCACCCACACCGTTATTGTAAATGCAAGCATCCATAATAAACCCAGCAGAAGCAGCCACATTTTTACTAGAACAAACTATCAGTAATCTTTTCTTCCTTACTACACCATCATTCATTTCTTTTCCGAAAGACGAGCCACTTACCACGGGGTTAATGCCCCTTATAGGACGCGACTAATAGACTAGATCTGTATTTTTTTATAGGTCCGTAAGACTCTTCTAGTAAAATTAGTTTTATAAACTAAATTTAGTACTATAAGCTCCTTAATATACTACACCGTCTCGTCTAGCTATAGAGTTTTAGTATTAGTATTACGTATTAATAACAGAAAAAGTAATATATATAAATTCCTTATATATACTAGGATCCTTATATTTAGGCGCGTAAGCTTTAAGAGTATTAGAGACTATAACTATAAAGGAAGAAGTAGCTAAAAAACCTAGTAGTAAGGTCGTAATTTAAACTATAGCGCTAAATAGTAATACTGTCGGTTATAATAATCTTAAAATAAGTTTTAAGATATAAGAAGCTTAAAAATATAATAATAATAAGAACGGTACTATTTTTAACAGAATAACTATTTATATATACTTAAAATTTTAAATTTCTTTACTAACTATCGGTTTAGGCAAAGAAAAGACGAGATAAAATTTAATAAGTAGATAAGGTAAGGTTACGCCCGGTTAGTATTAGATTTATTAAATTAGTTAAAAAATAGTATAGAGCTAAAATATAAATAGATAATTTTATATATCTAATAGTTATAGGTAATCCGGCTAACCTACCCGCTATAGTAAGACTAGAATACAGCAACGCTGTTAAGCCCTATAAGAAGTTAACTTAGACAGTGTTTTAGAAACAGAAGAATAGCTAATATTACGTAGCTTTTTCTTATAGTTAGAGCTTATTTTTCTTTAACTACAGCTACGCGTTAAAAGTTTAGTTCGCCTTAATACCTGTAAGGGTCGCGCCTTAACACCCTTACTAATAACACCGCCCCCCCTATAATGCCACCACAACGCTCTCTACTACAAGAAATTAGTGACAATTCACGCACAGGCTATAAGCTAATACCGGCACCGGCTTAAAGGATCGCGATTATTTTAAAGTTTTTAGCCTAGCTGCACCAGCCTAAGTTAGCGCGCGAGTTTCGCGTCACCACTAATGTATACGCGACATTCTCTGGCGCTGGGCCACCTACCACATAGTTGAGGACTTGTAAAGCCACATAACATATAAGCAAGATGGGACAGTATAGCAGGGCATAAGACTTATAATCTGTTGTTTCTAGGTTATAAGAACACTCTTCAGAGCAGAGCATCTAGATACCCTTAATAGTCTTAATAGTCTTGGACTCGTCGTGGACTCGTAAGATCCACACGATGAAGTAGAGGTGATGCATTAACTGCAGGACTGCTGCGCGCTGTAGGCAGTAGTCCTGGGTCCTTAACATTCCTATACTATATTATCTCGCAAACCCCCTACAAGGTAGCGGCTAGAGGCTATAGAACCTGGCAAGTAGAAATAACTTCTAGTAAGGTACAGAAGGGCGGAGAGGAAGAGAATTAGTAAATACAATATAAAGGGGTTGCAAGTAGGACTAGCCTTATATAGGCTCTATATTATGGCTATAGAAGCGCGTTAAAATTTATTTTAATTAGACGGCCGTAGGTTTTACGTACACTAATTAGTCTTTTAAACTTTTATAGCCTTTACTCTAAGTACCTATAAAAGCTAGTCCTATTTATAAATCCCTTTATAGATCGTATATAAAGCGGTAGGCTAGATATAGTATAAAAATAGTATAACTAAGTAAAATAGTTTACTTACTAATTATTATAAGGTGTAGCTTATATAGGAACGATACTTTAAGTTTTTACTATTAGTAGAGAGAATAGCCGATCCGCACTAGCTAGAGGGTTATAAGATAGCAAATTCTATAGGTATTTTTAAAAAGTTAAGTTAGTTAACTAGAGGTATAGCTAAGATTAAGTAGAGATTATAAGGCTATAGGACTAAGGTTAGCCTACTTACTAAGACCTTATATAGCTAAAATTAGTAACTTAGGCGCTAAGCGATTTTATTTATTATATTTTTTAGTTATACTTCTAACTATATTAGAGTAAAACTAACTTAGTTTATACTAAACGTTATAAGGGCTATATAGCTTTAAACTAGATATATTTAGAAAAAAGTAAAAACTAATTTTATAAGCTTTTATAATAAACGCTAATTAGTAAATTTATTTAAAATAAAAACTTTTATATATAAATAAGATTTAATCTTTAAAATTATAAAAATAAAATTTTATATTTTTTTTTTATTTTCTGCGTACTAAATTTACTATAGCTAGTATTTAAAATAGTACTTTTTTAAAAATAAAATTTATAATTTAACTATTAAATAAAATTTTTTTAAATAAAAAGGTAAAAGTTTATTAATAAACGTATAAATACCTCTAATACTTTAATTTATATTATATTTAATTTATTATTAAATCGAGACTAACGAGAAAAAAAAATACTTAATTATTATAAAAAATATATAATAATATTATAAAAGAAGTTTAATTAATATTATACTTATTTATTTAAATATTTACTAATACTAGTTTTATAAAGATAATATTATAATATAAAAAGAGGTAAAGTGTAGCATCGAGACACTAGTCTAAAAAAGGTATAGGCTAAAAAAAGTTATTCCCCCGGATATAGTTAAAAAAAAATAATATTATAATTTAGCTTATTAAACGCCTTAGTAGTGCTTATAATAATTTTATAAATTATAATACGTCTTTTTATATTAATTTAGTATTTATAAAATTACTATTATAATAATTATAAATATAGACTAGTAAATAATAAGTAAGCTTTATAATATAATAAATCTATTAAATATAGTAATAGTTATTTAGTTATATTAGTATTATAATAATAATACCCCTGGATCGAGGTCTAGGCGTACTTTTACTTTTTAATTATAATAATAATAATAAAACTTAAATACCTCTTTAGCGTAGTTATAATAAAAGTATATAATTACTAATAGGTTTTTTAGTTAGCCTATTACTAATTAATAATTTTTTTATATTTATTTATAGAAACTATATTAACTTTATATACACTACGTTCTTACTTAATATAAGTAAGTAAAAATAAAGGCGCTATAACTAGGGCCTATTAAATATAAATTTTTTTAAATTTTATAACTAGTAGAGTAATAATTTAAGTTAATAATTTATTAAACTATAATAGTAATAATAGTAAAATCATAAATATAAAATAAAAATAGTTTATTATAAATAGAACTATAAACTATATATAGTATATTTAATATACAGTACGTTTAAAATAGTAAATATAATAGTTTTTTTTTTCTTTTTATATATATATTTATATACTAATTAAAAATAACTTTTTCGACACATTGAGTATGAAGGCATGCACATACTCCTCTTTTTTCGAAACCCCTTTTGGTCGCCTACACAGCCACCACAGCTACACCCTTTTGTTCGATTAATATACAAATATATATACTAATTAAACAAATAGTGTGGCTGTGGTGGCTGTGTAGGCAACTAAAAGGGGTTTTAAAAAAGGAGGAGTATGTGTATGCCTTTATACTTAATGTTTTCTTTTTATAAATATTATATAAAGTATAAATTTTTTTTATTATTATTATTATATTTATAACGTTAGCGTTCTAGCGTTTCATAATTAATTTATTAAATAATTTTTAGCGTACGATATAGGCTTTTACTAATAATAATAATTAATAAAATTATATTAAAAATTACTTTAATTTTTATCTTCGCGTAGTATAGTAGGCTAGTTTATTTAATAAATTAAATTTTTTAGTTAATATTTTTAATTTTAATTTAATCTTAATACGCCTTTTCTTACTTAAAATAAATATAACCTTTAGTCTTAATAATACCTATAAGAATATTAAAATTTACTTTTAGTTATATAATAATATAATAAACTTTATAGTATAATAGCGTAAAAAAAATAAAACTTTTTTAGAGTAGTAAAGGAAGTAAAGCTCTAGTAAAAAAAGTTTATTAAAGTAATTAAAATTATTTAGGCACAGGGATATACGTACGCGTAAAAATAGAGTTTTAAAATAAATAATAGTAGTAGAAGAATATACTATAGTACTATAAAATAGTTATATAAAACTATTAAAGGAGTTAGTAATTATTTTAAAAAAAATTAAGGGGCCCTATAGAGAGTACGGTATTATTTTAATACTTTAATTATTATTAAAAAGATTATAGGTTATTAGCGCTAGTAAAATAGTTTTTATAATTATTATATAAAAAGTTTATTAAAAGTTAGTTAATTAGGTAATATAGTAAAAGTTTAAATAGTTAGTTTAAAGTTATATAATATTATAGTAATAACCCTAAAATAAGGTTATTAGTTAATAATATTTATAACGTTTTATATTAATAAACCTTTAGACTACTTAGTATTTTTTTTAAACTATTTTATAAATATTTAGTATACTGAATTACTATTAGTACTTTTTTTTTTTTTAAATAAAGCTACACTTTTAGCGTAGTACCTATATTTTTAAAAAAAATAACTATTAGCTACTATAGGGGTTCCTGTAAAATAACTCTATAATAATTTAAATATAATAATAGAAGATGCAGCGCGCGGTTATATATTAATAGGTATACTAAAAATACTATACTTAGTTATAATAAGTTAAAATAGTAATATATAAGTAAGTATTATTTTCTAATCTAGTACTAGACGCCTATTTATAAAGGAAAAAAAAAGGTAGTATATTTATAATATACTATAGGGTACTAGTATATACCGCCGCCCTTAGTACTATATATAATATAATATAAAAAAGTATAATAAGGTAGCCTGCTACGCTAGGCAGCTATATTAAATTCTACTAAATATTATATTATAATAGCCGAACGACCTTATAAAAGTAATAAGTATAATACCTAGTATTTTACTAAGTATATTTACGTACTAAAGAACTTAAAGACCTTTTTACTAGTAATACTTAAAAAGCTTTAGTATACTACGGTAAGTCTTAACCTAAATAAGTAGTTAGATAGTATAGAATAAATAGTAAAAGTAATACTCTTAAACTATAACTTTATAATTAAAATAGGTAAGTATACGCTATACCTATACGAGTACGGTAATAGTAATTATTATTAACTTACGTAGTAGATAAAGGCTATATTACTAATACTAATTTAAAAAATATTCTTAGATAAAAGTAACAGTTTCTAGCTATACTAGACAATTAAACTAACCCTAACTATATAGAGTTTAAGAATAAGATATTATAATATATAACGATAATAATAATAACTCCGGCACAATAGCTACAAAATATAAATAAACTAGTAAAGAGAATATTAGTAATAATATAAAACCGTATAAGAGCTATATATAAGATAGTAAATATAACAGGTAAATATAAAGATAAACGTAACGATAATATACAGAAGAGTAAAAAAAAAAGTATTATAAAATACCTATAAATACAGGTAAAATAATATATAATAGTTTAAGTATAAGAGAAATAGGTAGTTAGTACTAAAAAGAAATAAAAAAGTCTCTATCTTATTATAAACCTATTAATAAGTACTACTGTTATAACCTATTAGACCTGACTTATTACGGTTAAGTCTGGTACTATTAGTACTATATAATACTATATATAAATAAATAATTTTATATACTATTATTTAAACCAGTATTAAAGAAGTAGTAACTTTTTAAAATACTAAAAATATAGCTAGCTATTTTTTTATTTTTACTTATTCTCTAGCTTCTATTTATAACTAATATTATATATATCTCGTTTTATAAAGTAACGTATCTATATTTATACTTATATTTTTTTAATTACTATTTTTATATATATACTATTAGTAGCGTTTTTACGGCTTTACCTACTATAAATAATAGTTATTATTTTATATTTAACTATTAAGTTAATCTTTTTCTAAGTATTATAGATAGTATTAAAAAGCTACTATCTACTTATATATAGTATAGTCCTCTAAATCCTCTACCTACTTTATTAATATATAAACGTTTACTAATACTTAGGCGTATACGTATACGCTTAAATAATTTAAATTTAAACCTATACTTACTTATTTCTTTCGCTTATTAATGTATAGTAGTCGTTATATCTATTTTAATATTTACTATTATATTAAATACTTTCTATAACTACACCCTATCTATTATTTTTAGTATAAAATTAATCTCTTATTTTTTTTCTATTACTTTTCTTTTAGTTAACCTTAATATAAACTATTATAGCTAATTATCTTATAGTATAACTAAACTAATATTATAATTATTATTTTTAACGTACTATATCTAAACGTACTATACTAGTAACTATAGCTTAATACCTTCCTCTACTATAATTACTACCTTATACTTATCTCCCTTAACTCTAGTAAACAGGTAGTAAATAGTATTATAATATTCTTTTTCTAGTATATTAAAAGTTTTTATAATATTAATAACTTTATCGGCATACTATTATATACTTAATAATAAGTACTTTATAGTAACTACTTTTACCGCTTATATATATAGGTTATTATTAAATATACTCTTATAAATAAATATATAAGGCTTAATTATAGTTATAGTCGTATTCCTAAAAGTAATTATAATAGGTAAAGTTACTATTAGTATACCTATAAATGTTAACTAACTATACCCTATAAGCTATACTACTAAAAATAAACGCTTCTTAGATCCTACTCTATAACTTTAATAATAATAATAATACAGTACAGTAGGCGTATTATAATATAATACCTTTTTTAACACATTAAGTATAAAAGTATATATATACTCCTCCTTTTTTAAAACCCCTTTTAGTCGTCCTAAGCTACTACAGCTACACTGTTTATTTAATTAATATATTAATATATATAATATAATAGTACTATAGTAGTCTAGCCTAAAAAAAATAATAAAGATAATAATAGCCTAATACTAAAGTACTAAACTTTAATACGCTAAACTATACCCTAAGCTATATACTAAGTTATATATTAAAACTATAAGTTTAAGTACCCTATAAACCTAAAAAAAAAAAAATTTTTTTATAATTTTTATATACGTTTATTTTTTAACTATATCTAAGAAAATAACTTCTTTTAGCCTATACCTTTTTTAGACTAGTATTTTAACGCTATACTTTACTTTTTTTTATATAATATACTATACTAGAGGCCCTATTATAATTTATAACCCTAATACCATTAGTTTTCTTTTAGTATATATTTTATATTTTTCTTAACTTATTTTTATATCTTTAAGTCTTATAATATATCTTTTAAGTTTTATTATTTTTTAATATTAGAAACTATTAACTAGACTTTTATATAACTATATATTATAATATAATTTACTAAGCGTAGCTATATATAATATTTTTAAGTATATAAGTAATTTTTATATAAGTATTTAGTAAGCGCGGGCGTATTTTATAAAAAATAAAAAATAGTATAGTAATATAAGCTATATTAAAATTATTATATATAGAATATTTTAGCGCGTAACTATTTAAACTATAGTTAAATTAGTTATATAAGTAAATTAACTATATAAAAAGTTTACTTATACGGGCGGGTTATAGCGTAGAAGTACTTAAAATATAAAAACTAATAAACTATACTTTTTAATTTATTAATATAAAACCTACCCTTTAGAAAATACTACTTATATAAAAGTAGTTTATCTAAAAATCTAGTCTATAGAAGTTTACTATATTAACTATTATATTTGATTTTTAGATTTAATAAGCAATATTCTAATTATTATTTAAAAAGTTTTTTTTTTAAAAATTAGGTTTTAGAAAGTGCAGATCTAAATACTAAAAAAAAAAATAAAAAAAGATAAGAAATAAAAAAGTATATATATAAATATAATATTTATAAATAATAATATGATTTATAATTTATAATATAAGTATTATTTTATACTATAGTATAGTACGTATATTTTTTATTTATTAAAACTTAATAAATTCTTATTAATAAATTTAATTAAAGTAGAGACTGTTATATATAAATAAGTTTTAATCTTTAAAATTATAATAATAAAATTTTAAATTTCTTTTTTTAATTTTTATATGCTAAATTTATATACTAACTAATAAGTTTAATACTTATAATAATACTATATATATATATTATATAATATAACTATTAGCTATAATAGTTTAGTAAAGGGCTAATATAATAAAAAATATTAATAGTAGTATTATAGTAAAGATAAAAGTATAAAAAATATATAATAGATATATTATTACTACTAGTATTACTAAGAGTATCTATTTTAGCTATTACTATTTATTTTACTAATAATACTTTTTTACTAATAATACTTTTTTACTAATAATACTTTTTTACTAATAATACTTTTTTACTAATAATACTTTTTTACTAATAATACTTTTTTACTAATAATACTTTTTTACTAATAATACTTTTTTACTAATAATATTTTTTTACTAGTAGGACTTTTTTACTAGTAGGACTTTTTTACTAGTAGAACTTTTTTACTAGTAGAACTCTTTTACTAGTAGGGCATTTTTACTAGTAAAATTTTTTTATTAATAGGGCTCTTACTAGTAGAACTAAAATAAGTAATTATTTAATTAATAGTACTAAGGGTACTAGTTTATATAGTTTTATTATAAACTAATATATTTTACGTTATATTAGTACTGCAATATTTAATAAAAAAACATAGAATATTAAAATATAAGTTATTTTTTTTAGCCCTTATAGTAGTGCCTAAAAGTAGTTTTTAGTTTTTATATATTAGCTATTTTTAGCGTATAATTAATAAGGGGTATATTTATTAGCTTTTTATAAAACTATCTAATTATAAATCTATTTAGGATTAATCTATAGTAAATAATATAAGGGTTATTATTAATAGTTACTTTTTACTACTATTTTTACCTTGGGTAAGGCGCTATTCTAATATATATCTTACTTAAACTATATTTTATTATATTTAAAATTTTATTAAGAGATATAGGCTAATAAAAGTCTGAGTTTAGTAAAAAAATTATTGTAAATAGTCTAATTAACGAGAAGAATATTCTATAATATAATCTTTTAAAAAAATAATAAATTAATAAATAAAAGTAAAAAGAAAAAATTTTTCGTTTATTTCTACGAGTTTAATAATTTAAAAGTATAGTATTAAATAAAATAAAAATAATTAAAATTAACTAAACGCTTTAGGCTAGCCTAAAAAGAAGTAAAAATATTTTTAATATTTTATTTAGTCTTTTTTATACCATACGCGTACACTATAAAGATATTAAAAAAAATTTAAAAATATTTTACTAAGTTACTAAGTTTTAGTATATAAATTATTAAAGTTAAAATTTACTAGTAAACTATTTATTACTATTTATACTTTATAGACCTAATAGAGTTATAGCAGGTAGTTTTACTTAAATTTATATAAAAACTTATAAAATTAGTATTTACCTTTTTCTATATATATCTAGTTTAAAACTATATAGCCTTTATAGTATTTAGTATAAACTAAACTCGTTTTATTTTAGTATAGATAGGAGTAAAACTAAAAAATATAATAAATAAAATTATTTCTATACTTAAATTACTAATTATTACTAATTATATTTTTACTTAAAGATATTATATATATTTTTTAGCTAGTCTAAAATTAATATATAGTAATATTAATAATATTAGTAATTAGGTTTATTAGCTTTTATTATATTAAGCTTAAGTCTATTAAAAATTAAAAACTATATATTTAATTTTATTAATTAATACTCTAGATTTACTTCTACTATAGAGAGGTTATTTTACTTATATTTATTTACTTTAAAAGATTAGTATACGTAGTTTTAGTTAGTAGTAATTTTACTTAAATAATTAATAATATAACGTATATATAGGATAATAATTTTAGACTAGTATAACTAGTAGTTTTAATAGTTAAGCTTTACTATTATAGAGGTATTTACTTTAAATTAAAAAGTATAAAACTACTTATTCTAATACGTATACTTATATACTTAAATAAAAAATAGGAAGAAATAAAAGGTATTAATTTATATAGTATAATATATAGTTCTTTATACTACCCGCTTTACTCTAGATATAGATTTTATTAGTAAAGTAAAATATATAATAATACTCTTCATAATGTATAACTTAGGCCTTTTTTATAAAAATCTAAAATAGCTAAAAAAAAAATAAAAAAAAATATACTAGCAGGTACTATAAAATAAAGAAAAGGTATAAAAACTAAAGTATATATTAATACTTAATATAGTTTATAACTTAGGCCTTTTTTATAAAAAGTTAAAATAACTAAATAAAATAAAAAAAATATACTAATAGATACTATAGGGCTTTAAAAAGATATAAAAACTAAAATATATATTAATACTTAACGTAGTTTATAGCTTAGGCCTTTTTTATAAAAACTTAAAATAGCTATAAAAAAATGTATACTTGTAGGTACTACAGGGCTATAAGAAGATATAAAAACTAAACATGCTTTATCACTTTAGCCAGGTGGTTGTGGTCGCAGCCAACGGGCACCTAAAGAGTACTGACGACAAAAGTCCAAAGCTTCAATGAATACGCAGAAAATGGCTCTCATACTTGGTAAATTCGGCAGGACTCTTCCATCGGGTGCGTCATGTTCACGTCGTTCACCAGGTTTCGGCTACGAAAACCCGTCGCGTTTTCTTGGGACAACGTGTGTTCTATGCGTGTTTGCCGCAACGCCAACGGATGATGCATTTCAGTACGCTATGCAACCCGCCTTTCTCCTCCGCCTAGTAGCCTTTCGATGCCAACTTTCAGAACGCAAAGCTTCTACACTTAGCACGGATCACAATGCACGAATTTTACCGGAAAAGCGCACCAAAGAGGTATACGCAGAAGATACAGTTCAATACGGGCATTTTCAAGTATATATACCATGGATGGGGAGTCCAACACCACAACACAGGTGATGTCCCAACGACGACCAAGTGCTTGGAGGCCCGTTCGACTCGATCCAGTATCCGCGGCGTCGCGAGCAGCGAACTCCCTCAGTCGGATAAATACAGTATACCTTTTGCTATTGCTACAGGCGCTTCCGTAGCCACTAGAGACGTATATTCGCACAAACTGCACGATCGGTGCGCCTGCACCTCTGAGTTTGGGGAAAAGAGCTTCGTTCGCCAGTAATACTCGCACTCCAACATCTAAAATAGAGGTAAACCAAGCGCTTGGTGGTAGCAAAGCGCGCGCTTCATACACGTAAACTATCTCCGCTATTACAAGCAGTATTTACTATAGTAGGGGAAGAATTTCTTGGGTAACAGATAGCGGAACGAGAGAAAAAGACATTAGCTAGCAAGGTAGGAGAGAAGCAAGTAGATAATGCGTATCTAAGGAAGTTTTAACTCTAACGTTCTCAATCAACGTGCTTCGCGAGCTTCATGAAGCCGCGGCACAACGCAACAACGAGAACTCAATGAATGCCGAACAGCTCACACACGACGATGTCATGTGCGAGCAGTGAACTCTAACGCTCTTGCGGGACTTTACGATATCTCTTATATAACTCATACGGCGCAAAGACAATCTAGAAATACTAAAAGACTTTCGTATATGCATTAAAATAGTGAATGGGGCAGGAAACGGTCATCTTCCAGTACGAGATGAACTGGACCATTTGTGCACTCAAAGACAGCGTGATAACATTAACTCCAGCGCCACACCGTGACAGACGTGCAGGACCTACTGAGACGGCTTACGTAGAGGTACACTAGTGCGGAAGATACCGAAGGGCTATGTGAAGTCCGTCTCAGACGTATAAACGAAAGCGATTGCACCCCGTCCGTTGGAGACGATGCCGCTCTTTAATACGGAGCCGTTATATCGCTTTATTAATATTACGTATAACTATATATAAAGTTAATAATTTAATTAATTATTATTAATTTATTATTTTATTACTATTTTTACGTCCTCTTTATAAGGTCTTTTATCTATTTATTATTATATTTAATAATTCTCTACTTTATCGTTTCTTACTTTAAATTAAACTCTTTTTTAGTATTATTTTTATTAATAATAGCTTAAAGAGCTACTATTTTATAATTAATATATATTTACTCGTAGCTATAATAGACGTTTTTACCTATTTATATATAAATAAATATATATTATTTAAAAATAATATACTTATACTATCTATTTAAAATAATAAAATATTCTTTTAGAAGTTTAACCTTATACTTATTAATAACTATTTTTATTTTATTTATAATATATGTCTTTTATTTATATATATTTTTTATAATATCTAGTCTAATTATTTTATTTTTATAGTAATTTTTTTTTAGTATTACTATATTAGAAAATAGAGGTTCCTAAAGCGAAAATTAAACGCTTACTTAGCGTTTTACTACTTTTATCTAGTCTATATAGTAATTTTATTATATATAAATATACTATTCTTACTATTTTATTTTCTCCTCTTTATAGTTTCTATCTCTTTAATACTCTTTCTCTACTTTATTAGCCGCCCTAACCTATTATAAGATATTTTTTTACTTTTTAATATTTATATAATTACTATACCGTTTAGTTTATATTTAATTCTGCCCTCTTAATTTACTAATAATAAAAACGCAGTACCTTATCTATTATTAAACTACGTTTATAAACTATCTTTTTTAGAATTAGTAATATTCTTTACTATTTTTAAAAATTTTAATTATTCTATTTCCTCTATCTGTACCGTAGCTATATAGTAAATACTTATTATTTCTCTTTTAAAACTATTTAAAAATAACTATTAATACTTATTTTTTAATTTTTTCTCTTTTTAAGGCTATAGATTTAGTAGCTTTTGAATTAGTTATATTATTAACTACTTTATATAGTAAGTATTATTTTAGGTACTTTAATTTTATTTTAAAAAAATATAGTTATATTTATACTATTATATCTAAATACTAAATTAGATTATAAGACTATATAATACTAGAAAAATAATTAGTTTTAAGTTATATAAGTATCTATCAAAGCTAAATATTACTAAAATTATATTTAAAAGATATAGCTAAGCTACTACCTACTACTAAGCTATATAGGTAGTAGTTATAGTATATATTTATCTATACTATACTATTTATTAAATTAGTAAAGGTCCTCTAAGAAGAATATTTAGTTAATTTAAAATAATATAGAGAAGATTAGTATAGCCCCTATACTAAGAATAATACGCTTAATTAAAGAGAAGTTACTATTTTTTAGCAGAGTAGTATAGTAGATATATACTTAAAAATACTAAAATTTCTTAATTTTTAAGATCTTTTTATATATTAGGGATTCGATTTCTCTTTTTATTATAGCGTTTTTTAGACGCGCCTACTTTATATAATAAATATAAAGTTTTTAAGAAGTATAGAGTACTATTAAAGAATTAATATAAAATTATAAAAAGCTAAAATCCCTATATAGAACACGTAATATCTAAAGGTATTTTAAGCTAATATTACTATCTAAAGTTAGATAAGATAAAAATTTATTCCTTAATAGGCTTAGCGTGGCGAACTAGGCCTAATTAAATTTATAATAGACTAGTAATTTAATATAACTTTACTTAATAATATTAGTTTAAATAGGAGAAATATAGACTATTAAAAAAAAGAAACGTTTATAAGGGCTTTGAAAAGGGGTATATAGTATAGTTATTTTCTAATTAGGTAGGTACGCTAAAATATTAGTGTCTATTTTTTTTTAAAAAAAAAAGATTAGTAAAGCTTAGGTCTATATAATAATCTATATAATACTAGTATTATATTTTAGTATTACTAATTATAGAGAGCAAAGGACTAAAGTAAAATATAAAATTTAAATAAGAGTTTAAGCCTAAGTATAGTTTTTAGAGTTACTAATAAGTTAACTATCTATATTAAAATTTCTCTAATTAGTTTACAAATATAAATTAACTAAAATAGGCCTCTCTAAACTTATATTAAGGGGGTAGGTTCTAATAGAATAAGAGAAGGTATATAGTAATATAAAAATAAAGGCATACACATACTCCTCCTTTTTTAAAACCCCTTTTAGTCGCCCCGAGCCACCACAGCCACACTATTTATTCGATTAATATACAAATATATATAGTAATATAATAACTTAGTACATAAAAAGCTAGTATTATAGTTTCTTATTCTATAATAAGTATTAGTAGAATAGTTATATACTTTCTTATTTAAAAAAAAATAGAGGTATTATATAAAGACTATATTACTACTAATATTATATAGCTACGTAGTTACTAATTTAACTCTAATCTTATATACCCCTAAAGTTAGACGAGATAGACTTAGTTAAGTAATAACTTATTTAGTCTATATTTAATACTAATTAGTAAAGTTACGTCTATATTACTATTTATATAATAATAAATAGTATTCCGGTATTATAAAATAAGTAAAAAAAAATAACTATAAAGCAGCCTCTTCATTAAATAGAAACCCGCTTAAGCCTTAAGCTATTTTTATAATTTTATACCCCTACTAGGTACCTAAAAATAGAGCTATAAATAAATAAATAATTTTAAATTTAGGTCTTAAAGGTACTAAAAAGTAAAAATTTTTTACTAAAAGTATTTTATTTAGCGTATAGGTACTAGATTAGATAAAACTATTATTTATAGATTTATATAATTTTTAGGCGGCCTTTTAATAAAAAGAAATAGATCTACTGCTTATAATATTTTTTTTAAAAAGCTAGTACCATCTTTCTTTAGTTTTAGGATAAGTATTAATAGGTTATATACTTACTATTCTATCTAATAGTAAAGGGATTTAATATAAAGACTATATTATTATTAAGATTTAGCAGCTATATAAGCTTAAGCGTAAAGAGCTCCTTAAGCGTATTTATAGTCTATTTAAACGCCTATATTCTCTACTTTCCTAAAATTTCAGGACTTCTAAATCCTAGTATTATAAAAGTAATATTTTTAAATACTTCCCTTATCTAGTAAATAGAAGGCTTCTTTTAATTTATATATTATAATAGTTCTCTAAAGCAGATCCCTTAAAGACTTTTAATAAAAAATAAAGTCCCTTTTAGTAATAATAAGTAAGTACTCTAATATTAATAATATTTTAAGTATTAAGCCTAATTTAAATAGTATAAAAAGAGATAAAGAATAACTTATATACGCGGCGTATAGTATTAAAGTTATTAATTTAATATATTTAGGTAGGGATCCGTATAACTAATATATATTAATATTATTTTTAGGATTCTATAATAGCTAATAAATATATAGCTAATAGTAAAATGGACTATAAAATTTGTAGTAGTAATAAAAAAGTAATAATTTTAGTAGTTAGTAGAATTAATTTTACTTAATAGCTAACTCGCGTAAAAATAATATATTTAATAATAAAATTAGTAATAATAGTAACTACGCTAATATAAATAACTAAAGTAGTATTACTAAACTTAATAATACTTATTTTCTCTTTTACTAAGAGAGAAGTATTAACTATAAGTAAATTAAATATACTAAAAAATTTTTATTTAAAATACTTAAAAGTCTAAACTAAGATTATACTACTAAGCATAGTAATTAAGGCAGGTATTTATTTAAATTTATATACTTATCTATACTATATTTAATATTATATAGATATTATATCTAGTATTAATAATTATTAAATATATCTAATATCTAACGGTAGTAAAGAGGATAAGTACCCCTTATAAGGGGTAGACCTAAGCGTATAAAAGCTAATAGATAATTTTATACTAATATTAAATAAAAGTAAAATTATTTACTTAATAGATTATAGTAAGTATAGTTTTAGTATAATATAGAAATATAATAGAACTAATATAGACGTAACTAATATAGGTAATAAAAATAATAATAATAATAAAAATAAAGGGGAGCGTAAATATCCCTTATTAAATTTAAGAAGTAGTAGCGTTTTATAAAATACTTATTTTTTTTATACAGCCTACAGCTACTATAAGCCTAATACTTTTACTTTTAAGTAGTAATATCTAAATAAAAAATACTATATTTTATACTAATCTACTATTTATAATAAATACTAGTATTTTCTTTAGTAACCTATTACTCTAAAAGTCTAGTATTTATACTATTTAAAATTTAATAGTTAAACTACGATAGTTATAAATATTTAAACTAGTAAATAATTAATATAAGCGTATATAATTTATAAATGCGTTTACTATACTTAATAGTAGTAAAATAAATATTTACTACTTAGAGTTATTTATAATAGAGGTAATAATTACTATAATAATAATAATAACAGTAATAATAATTACGATTAAAAAATAAGTTATTTATAGTTAATTTAAAAATAAAAACGTAATTACGGTTATATAGTAAGTAATAAATTAAAATAAAAATCTATAAAGGCTGCGTATATTTTAAAATAATTTTAATACCTTTTCTATTATTATCTATAATCTATTTTAAAAGTATAGCTATACGCGTGTACTAAAATATAGTATAGTAAAAACTTTAGGGCTAAAAGTAGTAGTTATAAATTAAAAAATAATAAAAATAACGGCCGTATTAACTCTAAGGAGTTATAGAATATAAATTAATTAGTACTTAATTAGAAAAGTATAAGTAATAATACTAAATATAAAATAAAGCAGATCCTAGTAGTCTATTTATATTAAAAGAATCTATAGTATTAGGCCTAATAGATTAAATATAAAACTAATCTAAAATAGTATAATATATTTAACTTTAAAGATACTCTATTTAAGTTTTATAAGTTTTATAAGTTTTATAAAGCTAATGCTACCGCACTAGATTTTTTAAAAAAAACTTAGTTATTAGAAACGGTATTATAAAGAAGATAGGGATATAAATAATTTTTTAAATAATAATAGGTCCTTAAAGACTACGCGTAGGGGACGTAAGAGTATTAGATTAAACTAAATAGTAATTTAAACTTTTTAGTATATTACAGTATTAGTACTTTTAGTCTTTACACGTATATTTATATTATATTTAAATTAAATTTACTTAAGTAGTATAGTATTATAAAGTATAACTATATTAATAAAACTTATAATATTCTTTAAAGAAAAATAAAATATAAATAACTATATTAGTAAAAATAATATATATTATACTTAAAAACTATATATATAATATATAATACTATAATAACAGCCCTCTATTACTTTATATAAATTTCTCTATCGCTAACTATATTATTATAGTCTAATAGACGCTTATAGCCTATTAACGTTATATATATCTAAGAAAAGGTATAAATTTATATATAACTAATATATAGAGTTTAGATTATTTTAATTATTAAATTAAATAAGTGTCTATTTTAGTATTACTAAAGGGGATTTATTATAGTTTTACTATAGAGAGACGTTATTAAAGCTATTAAAGTATTAAGTAAATAAATAGTAATAAATATATATTATAATTAAAGTAAGCGTATAGTAAATAATAATTAATTATATTTTTTAAAGAAGTAGTACGTTAGTATAGTAGTACTTAGTAACTTTCTATTATAATTATAGTTTATATAGCTTAGAGAGGATAGCTTAAATAGTACTAGCGCGTATTTTACTTAATTACCCTTTATTTAAATTAAAGTAATAATAGCTATAAACTAGAATTAAGTAGTATTTTATTTTTTAGACTAATTACTAAGCGTAATAAGACTACGCTACCACTTATTATATAAAAAGAATTTATAGGGCTATTATAATAGTTTTTTAATTTAAATATTTATACTTTTTATAAAAATTATTTTATATTTATACTACTACTAGTACTTTATAATAGCGCGTTCCTATACTCTCTCTTCTATCTTAAGGCTATATAACCTTTAACGTTTTAATAAATATTACTACTACTTTTCTTACTATTTAGTATATTACGTCTAGGCTGGCGAATGGGTTAGGGTCGCACAGACCACTTAGGGTCGCATAGACTAAAGAACATTAAAGTGTTTTTTAAAAAGTATATACTAATCTTTTAAATATAATTAATTATATAATAATATAATAATATAATAGTATAATATTTAGAGTATAGGCTATAGGTAAATTATAAATTATAAAAAATATAGTTTATATATTTGTATATTAATCGAACAAATAGTGTGGCTGTAGTGGCTTAGGGCGACTAAAAGGGTTTTCAAAAAAGAAGGAGTATATATATGCCTTTATACTTAATGTGTCGAAAAATTCAGGTAAGGCTAGATCGAAAAAGGTATAGATAGTTTATATTATTATATATTACGTAATTTAAAATTTAGTCTTTCTTTCAGTTTAAATTTTAAATTACGTAATATTTAATAGTATAAACTATATTTTTTATAATTTATAATTTACCTATAGCCTATACGCTAAATATTATACTATTATATACTTTTTCGACACATTAAGTATAAAGGCATGTATATACTCCTCCTTTTTTAAAACCCCTTTTGGTTGCCCCGAGCTACTACAGCTACACTATTTATTCGATTAGTATACAAATATATATATATACTATTATATTATTATATAATTAATTATATTTAAAAGGTTAGTATATACTTTTTAAAAAACACTTTAATGTTCTTTAGTCTATACAACCCTAAGTGGTCTATGCGACCCTAACCTATTTGCCAGCGTAATTACGTTTACTGTTTTATTACTATTTTACTCTACTATTACTACTTATATAAACTCTTATTTATACTAACTATCGCTTCGCCCGTTATTACGCCTACTAATTTTAAATAACTTTATTTTTACGCCTGTCTAACTAATTTTTTACTATTTAAAATTATATAACGTACTACTATAGCCGGCTAGTAGAGCTACGCCTTTTAGGTAATATTAATATTTTAAACTTACTAAATATTAATCTCTATACTACTAATTTAACGTAGGAGTTTATGTATATTTATCTATAATAGTAAGTTATATTTAAACAACCCTTCTATTATACGTTTAGCTAAGATATCTATTACGCTAATTAACGCCCTCCACTTAGTATAAATACTAAGTAATTAACGCCTATATTACGGCTAAAATATAGTCTACTGCAGCTACGTATTCTCTATTATTGGTGCTCTCTTTATTGCGCATGCGTCTCAGTGACCCCACCTCAAAGTTATGCGTCAAAACAACCATACTCTCGTCCTTTAAGATCGCCTGCGAATGTACAACGTCGAAATAGCACATCATGGAAACTACCCGGCTTGACGGACGATATTCCGTTTGCAGAACCGCCGTCGATATTGGCGCCCGACGATCGAGGACGGAAGCATAGGAGGATATACAACATCGGCGATGGTACCGGATCCGCGAAGATGAAGTTGGTAGGAGAGAAAGACATCCTTGAAGCGAACCAACAACCAGATCCGGTGAACTTGAGCACTACTAGTGGTGGGCGTACATACGACCGGCTTCGATCTTTGGATAAAAGCACAAAATCTGGTACTGAGTTATCCCATGGCTCTGATAAGCGCGCGAGGACAAAACACCCGACCACAGACTTGGGAGATGAGAGTTTTAGCTACACAGACCCCGCGGCTATGTATCGCGAAACAGAGCCTGCGTGGCGTCGGCCATCGAAGGAATCGGCAGCTTCGGGCACGAGCGGTCAGAAACGGGTACAGCGTAAGAGTCATTCGGAAGATAGAAAAGGAATCCCACGCAAGCCGGTGGATAACATCCCCGAAAATCCGGAGCATGAGGGTGTGGGCGTCGCACCCAATGAAAGCCGATTCAGCAAAGACATTCCACCAGTTCCCCGATGGACGAAGATTAATCAAAAACTTGTAGACCCAGAAGCTCTTATTAAGGCAAGAGAACGCTTTAAAAAGCGGCTAGATTGCGTCATTATCCAGAGGGTATTAACAAAGTAAGATATCCAGAAACTAGCAGACCGTATAAAGAAGTTTAGGAAAGCTATAGGTAAGGTGTCCTAGCGCGATTTGCCTATATATTACTAATAACCGTAGAATAAGATGCAGCAGCAATGTTGTATAACGCAAAACTAATATTACAATCTAAAGAGCAAGTTGCACCTTCTATAGCTCTAGAACTGCCCGAAGAAACGGATGTACCACAGCACAGACCGGACGAGCAAGATGTTGCAACCATTTTGGACAAGGACGAGCCCCAATGGCCTGCCATCTTTCGCGTGCATGATGGCGAAAGAACTGAGCCCCCCGAACTGCCCGTACCAGCAAACGCCGGCGATCCTGATAAAAATGTGTCCAAAGACAGCAATTACATTGACTTCGAAATCGCAAAGCTCGAGACCAAAGCGATGGCCTCGAAGAAGGATATGGATGAGAAAAGGCCAGGAAGTGACAATTACAACGATGCTGAGCGTTCCTTGAAGAAGAAAGAAGAGGCGTTAAAAAGGGCCAAAGCCAAGCTTAGGGTACACACCATCAGACACACTCCTCCAGAGACGCCACTAAAATTAGTCATGGACGAAAAGCTGTGGATAGGTCAGATCCTAGAGTCTACGGCTGCTAAAGAAGATAATATCTCTGTAGTATCTTTTTACGCTAACTCTATTTTCTCTATAGAATTACTTATGTCCGTTAGAACTAAATTCTCGCAGAATAGTAGTTTTACTATAGACAAGATAATAATAGCTACTAAAAAACTTATTACTATATTCTAGGATAATACTGTACTTAGGCTACTATATCTATACGCTTTTACAGATTCCGCGATAGGGTCTGCGAAGCTAGAATAAAACCTTAGGAGGATATTTAAATAATATACGTATAATTTTAAAAAAAAAGTAAAGAATCGACTGGAATATTTAAGTGCTTATCTTATATTATATTAAGCTTAATTACTAGCTAAATCGATCGTCTCTTAATTTAGAGGTAATAATCTAATTCTAGCATCTCGTGAGCTAGGAAATTAAAGTAAGGACAGCTCCGACGATAACAACAATAACTATGCGTAGACATTTAATAATACTGTTTTCGAGGACCTTACTATGTTTAGTATATTTCTTATGGAAAGTGAAGCATTTCGGCAGTTTCGTGAGAGTGTGGCGAGGTTTGCATCATCGAAACGACCTCGAGTAACGATTGACCAGCCCACAATCGCAACTGGGTCATCATATGATGGCTCATTGACTCCTGAGCTCGAGACAGAAGCTGCAGATATAGAGATGCTCGAGAAAGTCCATGGCTATAGAGGAACCCAACAAGGCGATGAGAATCAAGGCGAAACTAAGTCCCTTTGGAAAGAAATGTCTTACAAGGCAACCCTTGATAATATAGAAGTATACTGGTATACGGATCCCGCGACTATGCTTGGCGATATGCTTCGCGAAACCGTAGAACTCCTGGCATTACTATTAAATATAGTATTGGAACGTAGGCGTCGTCGTTCTGCAAGAGTTCTTGAATTGAAGCAAGAGCTTACGGTTCCGCAAGCCCCTTCTGCATCGCCGCAGTCTCTTCCCCTCCCCCGTGAAGTGCAATTGAGGTGGCAGTGTGTAAGTAGCCCCACAGTCTACAAGGACTCGATTGCTAAGACCATGCCAGCGGTGCTCTAGGATATTCACCTGCCATGTAGTTGAGCTACGAGAGAATGGTATTGTTGATTTAATAGACCGCATGCAACGATTAACAGGCTTAAAAGTAAAGGTGACTAATACTGGTTCTACCGGCACGAATGGAGGGACATCTTTATTATAATATCTACAGTCACACGTTTAGAACGCTTTTATGAAGCTTATATCGACTTTTAAAAGGTAAGCAAAATAAGGATTATTGCTACAGCATAATGGTAGTCCTATAGTGTTAGTATTATCGCTATCTAGCGCAAACGCGTTATAGTAACGGATTCTTTATCTCCTAGCTTGTATGCGCGTAGGTTGCTTTCGGAAGGCGCTTTCCTAAGATCGTATAGAAAAATTAAATTCTGATTACGAGTTGTTCTGCTTTTTGCGCGAGAGTTATACACGCCATCGCGGTCGCATTAGGAACTTTCTGTCCCTAAATGGAGTGAAGGATATCTTTTTCGTTAAGATTCGACTTCTATTAAGTGAGTCTAGTTCATCCCATGCTATATGATGTATACTTACCAAACTTGCTACTTAGATGGTAGTGTGGAAGTGCGGCGCCGTACCGCAACGTGCGACTCTTCGTGCACCTGCATTCCTTCGAAAGACCGGGTAGGCCCACAGGCCGAGTACTATTGCACTCCTGTTCCGCCTAGCACGTGCCCACCTATCAATCTAGAGTACATAGCTCATATATTCAACTCGCCTTCCTGTGCTAGTGAGCACGATATATAAATCTTAGATTAGCTGCCTAAACGTGCCTATAGAGAACTGCATAGCAAACCTCAGCAACCAGCTAATAAATAGGGGATATACTACTAAGAAGGTTTAAATAATAAAACTATCACACTGATCGTTATAGTAGTCTTTGTAATTATAAGTCTACTTTTTAGGGTCTTATAGTCGTATTTTAAAATAGATATTTAGGGCGCTTTTAGCGTAAGTATATATATGGTTACGGCCTATAGCATATTTGTTTCGTTCGTCGCTGTAAAAGCGGAGAAGTCATGAGTTTCTGTTGTTCCTCGAATCGGATTGCACGAGCTTAGTGTACACCAACTAGGTAGGCAAGTGGGGTGGCATCGGAAATGATTTTGCCCTCGTCTTCTTGTTGGTTGCATGCATGTTCTCTTTCTTTCGTATGACACCAAGTCCGACAGCTGTGGAGATGAAGTCGGGGGCATTGGTGTTGGATACGTTGGCCATGAAAAATCTTCTACTATATACCTCTACGCCATATAGGCCATCCTTGAGGGCGGTCTTGTCATGAAGAGGCACCACCTCCCGCGACTGATGCTATAGCAGCGCTGTCGACCACTTCATCAATTAAATTCCATCTTTGAGCAAACTCCCATTGATAATCCTCTCTGTTGCTTCCTCCGCCTTTCATTACTTGAACCCACGCCTCTATCGTGAATATATGTTTGCGTGGGTCAGCATCCAACCAATCAAACAACAGTCCAGAGGACAGGTCGCGAAGTCGTATGGGATGTTCGGGCCACCCTCGATGAAACATGTAATCCTTGAGCTGCACAATGATGTGACATCGTTTGAGATGCTTCAGGCTCCACAGAATACAGTTTGTTCCGTACCAATCAAATCCAAAATGATCCGATGTAGAGAGCACAAGGGACGTAATGCGGCAAAAATGTTCTTTCGGTATGGAGCGCGAGAAATTCGCCAGGCTGCGAGCAACGGACATGACGAATGTATTTCTTGAGTAAAGCAAAGGCATAGCCTCGGCATAGCTGGTTAAACATAATTAGTATGGCTTTGATCGCACCAGGCCGAGAGGAGTTGCTTACATGCGGCGACAAGTCAAAAGTATAGGTAACAATGTCATCTTGGGTTGTTTGTCTTTCACCCAATAGCCTCTTCTGTCATTGGCGAGCTCCAAACAGGTCTGGTGACGAGACACCCACGCCGCAAGTGCATCCTCTTGTTCGTCTATATCACCTTGGTGCTCACAATGACATATGTTAAGCGTAAATTTGCCTGCCCTAGAATCAGGAATGACATGCACAAACCCCTCCTCAACAAGCACAAGCTCATAAATCCTCACGCGAATTTCGGCCGGAAGCTTCGCGAACAACACCGAGGTGTCTTGGTTGCACCATGTCTTGCGCTTCCCGAATAAGCTTCCTATGCCAGAAGCTTCAGCGGGGGGTTCACTGAGTGACTTGCGCCTCTCGTGCTGACGCTCGCGCTTTTTGATCTGCAGGGCAAATATTTGTGCTCTTCTACGTTCTTTCTTTTCCCACGGCCCGGTTTTGACGCATTTTCCAATACTTGTTATAGCGTGTGAACACGCGCGACAGCAGGCGATGGGACAGCAGAGCACGGTGAAGCTGGCTTTGACGAGCGTTCGTATGGTGGGGTGTTTCAACCAAAAGAGTCTCAAGGAGTCTGAGATGATCGCAGTTCTTGATTGCTTTTTGGCCATGACGGCAAGTATAGAGATGGTGGTTGGGGAAGCAGGTCATGTAATAAGGTGAGCTGTTGCCTAGCGGGGCTCTCTCCGGAAATTAGCCCCTGCGGCACGGTTAGGCGCACTTGTCAGAATTCATGATATCAATAATCGCACGAAACAGCTGTGATTAATGGTTAATGGGAGTATACCTAAGATTTTACAAGATATGAAAAGTTCCGGTCCTATAGGCGTATTCATCAACGTTCGATGGAGCGTCCGTCCGCATTCAAACAGTCTTCCACCGCCCAAACCCCCACCAGCTCCTACCCACACAGCTTCCCCGGAAAACAGCCATGTGAGACTATCCAATTTCATCAAATTCGACACCTCTAAAGGTTAGCCAACCCTCGCACTACCTGCCATCCGCCTGCCACTACAAATCAATCTCAAAAGCAGCATCGCCTATCCCGATATCCACCCCAAGGCTCCATGGTCTAGACCCGCCACCGACCCCGCACCCGCAGCTTCGCGACCCACAAATATGCCATACATGGCGAACACACGCGTCGTAGGGAACCTCTCAGGACTCAGATAATGATTTTCCTATAATAATCTATATGTTAATGTAACCTATGCCTAGTATACTAAGTATAGATTATAGTAGAGCGTTTTTTATAGTATTAAGTACCTTTTAAAAGTTAAAATATACTTTTTTTTACTTTATTAGTATTTTATAATAAAAGGGGTTTTATAAGTCCTTTATAAGGCGTCTTTTATAGTTTTTTTTAAAATACTTTTTAATTATAAAGAATTTATTTTTAGTATACTAGATTAGAAGTCTTATTAAGGTTAGTTAATTAATTAGTTATAAGTATAATAGAAAAAATTTACTTACTAAAATTATATTCTAATTTTATTTTATAGTACGCCTAGCTAAATATACTAAATAAAATAATTTACTTCTTAAACGGGTTAGCTATATTTTTATTTATATTTTTAATATAGATAACGAGCTTATCTATAATCTAGTTATTTAGATTTTTTAAAAAAGCTAAGTTAAATAAGATATTAATATAAAGTTTACATTTATAAAATTTTTTTTAAAATTAATAGTAGTACTACTGCACTTAGGGCAACTATTATTAAATATAAATATAAAAATAGTAGTAGAAAATATATATAGATAAGTATAAGTATAGTAAATAAATAAAGACTTTTAGTAAAATAGTCTTATTAACTATAATTTATACTCTTAGACTATAACTTTAATAATACTATTTTATTAAATTTATTAACTTTTACTAGTACGGTTATCTTACGTACGTGTATTATTATTACCTAAAAAGAATATTTTAGAACTTAGATTAACCAGACTTTAGTTATACGCGGCTAACTTAAACTTTAAAACTAGTATTAAATTTAATAAACTCCGTAAACCTTAAAATTTACTTAATATTTAATATAATTCTAACTTTATATTTTAATTATATAATTACTGTTTTTAAATTATTTTTTTAATAAATACTAACAAAAAAAATTAATTATATAATTAAATTATTAAGTTTAGATTATATTTTAATTTTATTTTAATTTTATCTTAATTCTCTTTTTTAAGTTAGATAGAATAAAAGCTATACCTAAAAGAGTAAAATTAGGTTAGTAATACTAATAGTTAGGTCTACTTAACCTATACGCTTAGAATTTCTTTATTAACCCCTCTACTAGTTAGTAAGAAGTAAAAGGGCCTATTTAATTAAAATATAGGTAAGCTGTATCGTAATAAGAGTGTGTTAAATTTAGTAATAATAATATAATAGCTATTATTAAAGTAGATTTAGTAAAAATAGTAATTAATAATAAAATTACTATTACTAAAAAGTTTCTTTAACCCGTAGGGTATACTAGAGTTAATATTATAAAAATATAGTAGAGAAAATAAAAATATAGTAAACTAAATAAAAATAAAAAAAATTATAATTATATTTAATAAAGATCTAAATACTATATAAACGTACTCTTTAGTGTTAATAATAGTAGATAATAATATATATAAAATATATACTCTAGTATAGTTTTATACGTAAATCTAGCTTTTATTATATAATAATATAAAGTAGTAAAAGTAGAAATTTATAATATTAATAGTAAAAGAGTTACTAAATAAAGAATAGAAGAACTAGAGAATATATTAGAAACTATTTTTTTATATTAAACTATTTTTTAATACGAAGCTAGCTACTAAAGAGGCGCTTAAAATATAAGTTTATATATTTATAAATATACTATAGTATCTACATATATAAGAAAGCTATAGTATTATATAAAAAAATTTTATAAGTTAATATGCCCTCGCTTAGGGATAAGTATTAAAATAGGTATACCTACGCTAGTTTACGCTAGCGCCTTAGTATACGTCTTTACTTTATTTTAGAGTACCTAGTTAGGTTTCTATACGTAAATTTTAATTAAATATTAATATTTAATATTTACTTTTAAGTTTTTATAATATAATCTACGTATCTCTCTACGCCTATAAATAAAATATTTATAAAATAATATTTTATATAATAGACTACGTAAATACTAAATTTTAAAAATCTACACTCTACTAATTATATAGCCGTAGTAGACTAATTCTTTATACTATATAAAACGTCTATTAATATATATAAGATAGTAAAATTTTACGTAAAGACTCTATTTAAATAAACTAATAATAGCGCTGTTTAGATACTAGTTAGTAATAGTACTACTAAAAAATATAATACTTAAAAGTTAATCTAATATACGCTAGTAATAATATATTATATAATTAGTTAAATAAATTACTTTAACTATTACTGCCGCGATTACCTAATATAGTAAAAAAAATTATTTTTAAGCTTAAAATTAGTAAGTCTTATAAAAGTATAATTACTAAATTACTAAATCCTATTTATAACCTTAGTAAATAGTTTATAAATAGCCCTTTTACTAAAAAGGTTAAAAAGAATCTAATAGTAAATACTAATAAAGAACTTTTAAAAAATAATTACTATAAAAATAGTTTTAGTATTTTTTATTCTATTTTACTAAACGTTAGTAATAATAATAATAAAAATTTTAATATAATAAGTATTACTAATTAATCTATAATAGATTAGTAATTACAATATAACTTTATAGTTAACTATAAAATATTTATTAGATAAACTAAGACTATAAAAGCTAATATTTTATTATTTATTAAGACAGCTATTACGACTAATAAAAAATATTCTAAAAAGAAATTTAAATATAAATACCTTATTCTAGTGCGTACCTTACCTAATAGATAATTTATAAATAAGTATATTATTACTATTATCTTTTCTATTAACAACTTTTAAGTAAGTATTATAGAATACGTAAATAATTAATTTATTATTATTTTAAAGTATTTTTACAATTAGAGTATATTATACGGTAACCTAAACGTAGTTAAATAAATAATTAAACTTATTAAATAGTTAAAAGTAAAAGCGTAAATATTATAATATATTATTAAAATAAATATAGCGCGATTAGAGCTACAGATTTAGTAATAAAAATAAAATCTTAATTATATTTTCTAATTAGTTACTTATATTCATTAAAAGCGTAATAGCGTAAGAAATAATATACGTATTTTATAAAAGAAGTTAAATACTAAATAGTAGCACTAACTAACTACTAATAAAATTTTTAGTAAGGTAATCTATCGTAGTAATAAATATAAGCAATATTATATTATAGTAATTTAAAAAGCACGTAAACTATAAAATAAACTAAAATATTTAAAAACGTTAGTAAAAGCTATTTATAATATTATAACCAACGATAAATTCTGTAAAAAAGATAAAAAGTATAGAAAAAATAATAAACATAAAGAGTAGAGAATAGTACTATATAACTTATTATAAGATTTTACGTTTTTAGACTCGTTTAATAATAATAGTAGTAATAACTTTAGTAGCTTTAATAGTTTTTATTATTATAGTAATATAAAGTTAATAGTATCTAATAAAACTTATTTTATATTTTATAAAAATTAATAGTAACATAGTAGTATACTAGTATTAATAATTAATACTACTATTTTTAAAACGAAGCGTTATTTAAAACATAGATAAATAAATATTAATAAATTTAGCGGCGCCGCTAATAAGAATCTAGATATATAAATTAAAAATATAAAAAAAAAGTTCCGGTAATTATATAGACTCTTTCCTAATAAGTAGTTTAAAATTAAATATGTCTATTAAGTATATAAAAATTATATACTTATTTATATTTATAACTGCGCTATTATAACGTTAGATAATCTATATTAAAATATATAAGAACTATATAATAATTTATAAAAAGTATTTAGTTTAATAAATTAATAATTTATCACGCTTATAGATTTTAACTTTGGTAAATTATAGTAATATAAAAATAAGTCTTTTAGAAAGTAATTAGCCTATTTTAAAAATAAAGTAATATAAACCTATCTAGAACCTATTTTAATAAAATTTAAAACTATTATTAATTTTAATTTATATTTAAAAGCTACTACAATAAGTATAGCCCTAGTAAATAAAATATAGATATAATTTATTTAATAGCTATTCTAATATAAAACTCTTAAGGATATTACTTATAAAAAGCCTAAAAAAATAGTAAAAATAATAAAAATAATAAAAAGTGTTTATAGGCCGGGGTTTCTATTAGTAAAAGGCCTAATTTTAATTAATAAACGTAATCCTTTTATTAATCTAAATTACTACTTATTAAAGAAGTTCCGTACTATCTAAGCTAAAAAAGTATATATACGTTATCTAAAACCTAGCTATATATTTAATTAAAATTAGCCTAAATTTTATAAAAGCGGTCTAATAGTCTTAGTACCTACTAAATAGCTTTAAATAATAGATACTTAAAACGCTAATACTAATAACGCCTATAATAGTAAGTATAATACTAAGTATTAGAGAAAAGTATAGTCTCTAAAAATAGTCGCCTTTAGAGACTCTTATCTATATATAAAAAAGAAATTTTTAATACCTTTTAGTATTATTTTATAGTAGAGTAATATACGCTAATAAGCTAATTAAGTCTATAATTATTTTTTATTTTATTAAGTAATATCTATTATATAGCTTATAATTAATAAAAAGAATAACTCGCTGCTACTATAGAATATAATATAATAAATTATCTACCTATTTATAATAAGAATTTACTAAATAAACTACCTTACAGCACTTAAATAAAACTAAAAATATAAGTTAATACGTCTAATAAAATATTAGTTATTATATATATTCTTCTAAATAGTAACTATATTAAATAGGTTATTAGTACTAATTTTATATATATTTATAAGCTCTAGATAGTTACAGCGTAAAATTTTATTATTTTAAAATTTACTAATAGTAATATTATAAGTAAAATAATATATATAGCTAAGATACGTATAGTAATTAGAGAATATATTAGTAAAAACTAGTACTCGATTATAAATATAATTAGCTAAAACGTAATAATCGGATAATTATAACTTAAAATCTATAACTCTTTATATAAATAGAGTAAAAAAATAATAATATTTAAATTAAACTATTATTATAGTAACTATCTATACTAGTTTTTATTTATTAAAGTAATATATAACCGGTACAGTAATAGTTACGCTAAAATAATTAAACTAAAAAATAAATATAGTATTAATATAGTAATTATTTTAACTAAAACTACTATAAAAATAGCTTATTATAATTTAGATTCTATTATCTAGATAATACCGAAAAACTAAATACATTTTAAAATAAATAATAACGCGAATAACGCTCGACGTACTTATATAACTTTTATAAAAATTAAATAGATTACTATTACAGCTACGTAAGCTAACTTTAATAAATTATATTTAAAACTTAATTAACTACACCCTATAATAAATAAAATTAAGTAAAGATTACTAAAATAATTTTATTATATTACTAATTTATAAAACTTTAAAAAAGTTATTAAACTACTTCTATATTAACCGGGCGTTAACTATAAAATATATTTAAAGAAAAGTAGATAGTTTACTATATAATACCATTTTAGAGCATTATATAAAAAAACTAAAATAATTAAAGTCTATATATAGATTAAAATAGTAAAAGAATATATTTATAAAAGTAACTTTTTATTCGCTACCCTACTACTAGTTATTAAAAAGTCTAGAGGAGATACCTATATATATATTAACTACTATTACTTTAAAAAAATTATAATTAACAATTATAACGCCCTACTAAAGTTAAGAAAAAAATATTTACCTATATAAATACGGTACACGTCTTTTTTAAGTTTAATGTTATTACAATATTTAATAAAATTTAAATTAAAAAAAATAATAAGTATAAGACTGTTTTTCTTATATAGTTTAGTCTATTTAAATACGTAATTATACCTTTTAGGTTATATAATACTCCTAGTACCTTTTAACGCTATATTAATTAGTTACTATATAATTACTTAGATAACTTTTATTTTATATACTTAGACGACGTTATCATCTTTAGTAAAAATAATAAAAATTATAAATAGTTCTATTATTAGATGCTATATAAATTTTATAAAGCTAGACTATATTTTAATATTAATAAATATAACTTTTTTATTTAATACGTTAGTTACTTTAGTATAATTCTATTAATAAATAGGTTAGAGATAAATTCAGGTAAAGTTAAAACTATTATAGAGTAGTAATAACCTAAAATAATTAAAAATATTTAAGTATTTATTAGGTTTATAAACTTTTATTAATAATTTATATATAACTTCTTTTAGATCGTAAAACTACTAATTAAGTTAATATATAATACTATAGACAAAGTTATACTAATACTTACTATTAAAAAAG
Organism: Pleoardoris graminearum; assembly: GCA_030770415.1. Taxonomy (NCBI): domain Eukaryota; kingdom Fungi; phylum Ascomycota; class Dothideomycetes; order Pleosporales; family Didymosphaeriaceae; genus Pleoardoris; species Pleoardoris graminearum. Next base: position 108,058 of record JASEKS010000038.1, read on the forward strand.
CTTTTAAGCAGCTTAAACACGTCTTTATTAATACCTTAATACTTACTTATTTTAACTCTAATATATATATAATTATAGAAACTAATATATTTAATTAAGTTATTACTAGTATACTCTCTTAATATAAGGACGACGTCTTATAGCCTATTACCTTTTTCTTAATAAAAATAAAACTTATAAAGCTTAACTACTCTATTTATAATAAGGAGCTTATAATAATTATTTATACCTTAAAAGATTAGTAACCTAAGCTTACTAGTACGCTTAACCGTATAAAAGTATTCTCTAATTATAAAACTTTAAAATATTTATAATAACTAAATAGTTAAATTACTAATAAGTCTAATAGGCTAAATTCTTATTAGAATTTAATTTTATAATTAAATACGGACCTAGTAAGAAAGGTATAAGGCCTAATACATTAATATAATAAATTAGAAATATGTTTATAAATATATATAAATATTAAATATAATACTAATAGTAAGTGCTATTATCTTCTAAATAATTTAAACTACTTATATATACTACGTACGATAGCAGCTTCTAATACACTATATATTTAGCTAAAATTTTAATAGATATAATAGAGTTAAACGCTATAAGCTTATTATAATAGGGTTATAAAATTAATAAAAACCTATTTATTATTAATAGTTATAATAAGAATACTATTTTAAAACTTTATAATAGTTATAAGGACGCTAATAATATTAACCTACTAAAGCTATTTAAAATAATTAATTTCTATTATAACGTTATTAAAACTATATTTAATATTATAGAAAGCAGTATATACTATATACTTTACTAGTTTTACTACGACCTTAGTATTTATATTAAATTATAAAATTATTACTTAAATAATAATCTACTATATATTAATAATAAGGTTTGTATACCCTATAATAATAAATTATAAACGCGCCTTATATAATTATATTATAATAACTACGCTACTGGGTATAATAGTAAGTATAAAATATATATATAACTATTATAATATTACTACTAACTACGCTATATAAATAGTGGTACCTATTATATACGTAACTACCTTACTTATTTTAGAGCAAAATTAAAATATAAGAGTAAGTATAGTTTACTATATCTACTATCTATACTAGATATTTATTAGATAAGTATATCTATTAATTTTATTATATTACTACCTAAAAGTTACTATAATAGTCGTAATTATAAATATATTATAGTTTTAGTTAACTAACTATTTTAAAAAAAAAGTTTATACTCTTAATATTTTTTAATACTAAAGCTTATATCTAGACTTTTATTAAATACGTCTAGCGTAAAGAGGGATAACTCCGCCCTGCTATATAAAAGTTAAGAATATATAAAACTAATTATAAAGCTTTAAAGATAAAGCTTTTTTTTAAAAAAAAATAGTATTATAGATTAACGCGCTTTTACTTAGGTATAAGCGCTAAAATAGGTATACTTACACTAGCCTACGCTAGCGTCTTAGTATATACCCTTATTTTATTTTAAAATACTTAGTTAGCTTTTTATACATAGATTCTCGTTAAATATTAATATTTAATATCTACTTTTAAGCATCCGTAATAGAAAGAGTAGTAAAATACTTACTACTAAAAAGAAAATACTAAAGTTAAAAGACTAATAAATACTAATTAGTATAAAAGTACTAGCGTTAGTACTATAATAGTAAAAAAAGTATAATAAAATAAAATAGCTTAACTAGTAAGCACTTAAAAAGAAAATAAAGAAGTTTAGGATATAGTACTTAAATACGCTAACTTTTATCTACTATTTTATTTAGTATATGAACATAGTATAGCTATATTAATAAGTATATAATAGATACGCCTAATAATTTAATTTTAAATATTTAATAACTATTATATATCGCGAATAGTTGATAGCTATAGAATAAAAGGTTAAGTAAACTAGGTTAGGCTATAGTAAGAGTCTATTTTTAAAATTTCTTTTAAGTGCTAAAATCTATATAAAAGAGTATAACTAATAGTAGTATATATTATTAATTTTATATTTAGTTACTTAGTAATACAATATTATAATCTTAATATAAAAAATTTTAAAATAGTTTACATAACGTACTTTTTTATATTTTATATATAAGTTAAAAAAGATAACTAAGTAATCCTAAACTATATAAAAGATAATTAAATATAAAAGAATTTTTTATAAGACTAGTTCTAATATAATAACTAAACTAGTAGAAGACGATATAGTAAAAATAAGTAAAATTTAAAATTTAAAAACTAATAATAGTTAATATTATAAAATATTATTAGACTAAAGTATTTAAAATTAAAATCTGTAATATTAATTATAGTAAAAATAACTATTAGCTTAAGATTAAATATAAAACTTAAAGGGCACTAGTATTTATAGCCCCTTTAGAGTCGTAGACTATAGTAAATCTAATTTATATAAAAATTAGTATAAACCTTAGTATAAGATATTATAATAGTTTAAATAGGGTATAAATATTTAAGATTTTATAAAAACTTAAGGGCTTTACAACTATAAGTTTACTTATATAATATTTATTATTATAAGTAAGTTCTTTTATTAAAATAGTAACCCTAGCTTACTTCGCTTATACTTAGCCTATTAGTAGTATAGTATATAAAGGTTATGCTTAAAACTATCTCTTACTATATATATACTCCTTTTACACTATTTTTACTTTTTCTCTTATGCCTATACCGGGCGTCGTCTCTATAAAATATAACTAAAAGTAATAATAAAATACTCCCTAAAACTCTATAGCGTATAGTACTTATAGCTTACCTACTAGTTAAACTAGTAAGACCTAATAGCTATCGCGTGCTTTTTAACAAATAGAAGTAAAACTATAGTTTTACTAACTTACTACTATACATAAAGGCCTTAAAATAAATAATTTTATAGCTAGTTTAAAAAATTATAAATAGGCTAAAACTAATAACATAGAGCGTTGCTAAAAGAGTATAAACTAGTAACTTAACTTTTAACTAAAAAGTATATAAATTATTAATAATAAATAACTAAGTAACCTAACTAATAGTATTTACTATTATTTTAGTTAGTAAATAGAAACTAAGTATAAAATAGCGTATAGTATCGTAATAGATTTATAAATAAATATTAAAAGGGGAAAAAGCGTAAATATTTATAATAATATATACTATACTAAATAAGTAGAATAGTAGTTTAGAAACTTTATTTTAAAAACTAAAATACTTTAAAAACTATAACTATTACAGCTTACTACTATTTACTTTATTAATTTTTTTAAAATATTAATTTTTAAAAACTAAAACTTAATACTATAAATATTATAGGCGTATTTTTTAAAATATAAAATATTATTTAATAGTACGCCCTCTCTCTAGCATATTAGATAAAGGTAATAGATTATTACAGTATATCTAGTATAAAGTAATAAAAGTACTTATCTTTAATATAATTTATTATCTTTACTATTTACCTATAATAGAATATCTATTAAATAAACAGCGAGCTTTTATTATTTATATAAAATAAGTACTAGTAAAAGTTATATACTAAAAAAAGTAAAAAGACTATTAGACTACCCTTTTATATAATCTAAAATACTATTAGTTTAAAAGTAATAAGACGCTGCTAGATTTTTTAATAGTAGTATAATTTTATTATAATTTAAATTAGTTTATATTGCTACTTTAAAGCGCTAAACTTATATAGGTTATAGAAAAGTCTATAAAATATTTTTATAATATAAATCTGCTCTTTAAGTACGTAGATAGTAGTAGTAAATTTAGTTTTATTTTTATTTTTAAAAAATTATATTATAACTTTGGTATCTCCGCTCTAGATAAGAGTATACTTATATAATAAAAAATATATAGTCTACGCTATAGGGCTTTAGCTAGATAGTAATTTATCTTTTTACTTTTATAAATAATATATACTTAATTTATCTTATATATTATACTATATTGCTACTCTACCCTAACTTCTAATATTTATATTACTCCCTTATTTTTAAAAGTAATTTAGTATAATATAGCTCTAAAAAAGATTTATTATTTTATTATATATAATACGTTAGTTCTATTAACTACTAAAATTATTAAAAAATTTGAAAAACATTTTAAGTTCTTTTTTAGTATTTCTAATACTTAAGTTTTTTTTAAAATTTTATATAAGCCGTAGAGACAGGCTTAACCGTAACGGCCGGGTCTAATAGATTATAATAGTATTTATTAATAGGTTTTTTATAATAAGAAAGAGACTTTTTTATTTTTTTTTAATACTAACTACTTATTTCCTTTATACCTAAACTATTATATATTATCTTACCTATACTTATAGGTATTTTATAACACTTTCCTTTCTCCTCTTAGTATATTATTACTACGTTTATTTATTATATTTACCTACTATATTTATCTATTATATTTATCCGTTATTGTTAATTACTATCTTATATATAGCTTTTTTTTTTACCTTTAGGCTAGCTTTTAGGGTATTATTACTAATACTATCTTTACTAGGTTTTTTACGTTTTATAGCTATACTATTATTAGAGTAATAATTACTATTTTATTTTTAAACCTAGCGTAGTTAAAGTTATTTTATTATTTAGTATAGTTAGGAGCTAATGCTTTTACCTATAAATATAGTTTAGATTACTTATAATAAAACTCTTAGGGTCTATTACCTTCGCGACTATATAGGTTAATAATAATTACTATTACTATAGTCGTGACCGTAGCCGTAGCTATAGTAGTATAAATATAGGTATAGTATATATTAGACCCGCTCCTTCTTTATAAAAACGTAGTCTATAGTTATTATAATTATAGTTTTTTTTATAGTATCTATAAATTACTTATAAAAGTTAAACTTTACCGTAGTACTCTAGAGCTCTATAAAAATAGTTAGTAAAAGGGTTTTTACTAGAAGCTTTATTATTACTAGTATAATAATAAATCCGGTTATATAAAAATTATTATATAAATTAGTTTTATAAAGCTATTTATCTATATTATAATATTTATAGAGGGTATAAGTAGCTGCCCGGCATAGTAGACTACTAATTATATTTTTTTATATTATATATATATAGTATTAGGGACGCTAGTATATATTAATACTTTATAGTATACTGTAAATATACTACCTCTTTTTTTTTTATAAATAGACGTCCGGTACTAGGTTAAAAAGTAATACTTATTTATATATTACTATTTTAACTTATTATAACTAAATATAATAAAAATATTTTTAGTATAACGCGTTAATATATAACTACGCGTTATTTATCTCCTTTTATTATACTTAGGATATTATAGAGCCGTTTTACAGGAACCCCTATAGTAGCTAATAGTTATTTTTTTTAAAAAATATAGGTACTACGCTAAAAGCGTAGCTTTATTTAAAAAAAAAAAAAATAAGCCGTAGAGACACTTCTATTAGATTTATTAAAATATAAAAAAGTATAAATAGACACTAATTATTATAGTTAAATATATTTATTTTAATTAAAACTCTTAGTATTTACTAATTTTAAAAAAATACACGCTCAGCTCTAATACGTTAAAAATAAAAAAAAAATAAAATAATTACTTATTATTTACTATTATTTTAATATATATTTATATATTAATTAAATAAAAAGTATAGCTATAGTGGCTCAGGGTGACCTAGAAGGGGGTTTAAAAAAGAAGGAGTATATATATACCTTTATACTTAATATATTAAAAAAGTTAGATAAGGCTAAATTAAAAAAATAGTACCTTACGCTAGCGTACTAGCGCGTTTAGTATACCTTTCTAAAAACAACGTTAAATTAAAAAATCTAGGACTAAAACTATATTTTTTAGAAAGAAAATATATAGAGTATAGCTACTACTACTACCTATATATTTCTCCTCTATCTTCTCTTATAGTTAACACGGCTAAACGTTTATTAAATAAAAAAAATACTTACTAAATTATTATTTTTTTTTAAAAGTCCTAATACTACTCCTCCTCTTTTTTCTCTTATTAACGCTAATAATAAAATAATTCTAATTAATCTTAAGGCGCCTAGTATAGTTAACTAAGCTCTTCTAATAATATTTTTTTACTTTATAGGAAATAAAAATATAACTCTAGTAAATACTTACTAGTATAAGTATCTTATCCGTTTAGTAGCCGATAGAGAAGTTAATTATAATAAAATTATAACTATCTTAAATAAATAGACACTAGTCTAATAAGTTAATTAAATTATTAATAAAGAAAATAGTTAAAGTTATAATTATTAGGTTAATAGTATTAGCGGCAGTAGCTTTCATAGGCGGGAATATAAAGGTAAAAGAAGTAAAAAAATATAATATACGATTTATAGTAGAATTAATAAATAAAATAAATATTTTATAGATACGATAGGTACTCTTTAATATAAAAAATATAGTAAAAGTAAAAATAAAGACGATAGTAATAGTATAAGTAATAAATAGTAAAGCCTTTAATAGGTAAAGATACTAAAGTAAATAATATTTAAAGGTTTTAGGGAAGTTTATATATATAAGTATAGTAATACGTAGGCTAGATATATAAATAGGTATATTTAGTATTATAGTTATCTTTAAGTAAATAAGAATTTATAATTATAAATAACAAATATTAACTATTATTAAATACTATACTACCTATATATATAGGTGGAGCGAAAAGTAATAAAAATAAATATAATCTCTATTTTATTTTATAAAAATAAAATTAAAAAAGTAAATAATAGATTATAATAGTAGTTACTAGCTTACTATTCTACACTAATACTAAAGCGAAGAGTTACCCCCCTACAGGGAGGCGGACGGTTTTAATATAAGTAACTAAACTATAATTATAAAAGACCTAACTATATTATAAAGTTACACTATTTTAGTTTTTATTTTAGCTATACGCTTACTAAGGCTAAAGGCCTTTTATACTTATAAAAAAAAGGATAAACGTAACTTGAACCTTTAAAGAAATAATTATATACATTATTTTTACTAATTATTAACCCATTTTCTAATAGAGATTTTAAAAGTTAAATTTACTATTATCTATATTAATAATCCTCTTTAAACTACCTAAAAAGATAAAGTTATTTTAAAACTTAGTACTAATCTACTATAAAAAAAAAACTTAAAACGTTTTAAAAATTAAAATATTAAACGCCCTTAAAGGACTACTATAATAGTCTACTAAAGTTAAAATTTATTTTAAATAAATTATCTAGCTACCTAAATAGTCTTTTATAAAATTCTTAAATTATATATATTTTTTTTAGAAAAAGCTAGATATACTTAAAACTAGTAAATAATTTTAATAAGTCTAAAATTCTATAAGCTGTTTAAATAAAAATCTTTAGGCTAGACTATAAACTTTAAAAAATAATAAATTAATATTATTACTAAAGTAGAAGAGATAGTTAATTTTTTTTAGTTAATATAAAAGATAACTAATTCTAGTAATTTTAGAACGCAAAGGCCTAAAAAGATTATATAAAATATAAAAAAATTTACTATATTTTAAAAATATTTTAGATAAAACTAATAGATATAATTAGGTACTAACTAGTCTAATAAGTTATTAACTAAAATTAAGTTTCTTACTAGTACACTAATATATTACTATTATAATAAAAAAAGCTACTATAGTTCTAATTATTAATATAAAAATAAGCTAATAGTCTTTAAGTCTAAAAAAGTAACTAATAAGGCTGCGTTATTAACCTAAGTAAAAAAAAGAAAAACGCGGAAGTAATTATAATATTTACTACTTATATTAAAACTATTATAAGCTGCTTATTAAAAATACTTAAGGTTAACAATATTAGTAGTTTATTTAACTAATTATATAACTAATTTAAGGGAATAGTTACCCTAAAAACTAAAGTTATAAATAAAAGCTATATTAAAGTTTTAGTAAATCTAGAGTTTATTTTAAATTTTATAAGCGCTAAGCTAGTAAAAGAAATAAGCTTAACAGTAACTACTCATAATAAATTATTAGTATAAGCAGTAAATATTTTTAATATAATTATTTATAGTATTATAGTAGGTAAAATAAATTTAACCAATTTATATAATTAAAGTTAAATTTAGTTAATCTTATTTATAGTTACGGATTTTCCTTAATATAAAATTTTTTTAGGCTTATTTTAGTTTAACTAAAAAAATTTAATAATAAATATTACTATTTAAAGTATTCTCTTTAGAGGTAACTGTAAGAAAAATATTACTTTTATTAAAAAAATTATTCTTAAAAGCGTAGAAGAGTTTAATTATACTATATATAATTTAACTATCTAAATATATATATATCTAGTAGGGTTAATAGAGATTTTAGTTAAAAATAAAATTAATAAGTATAAAACATACTTTATACTGCTTAGGTATTTTAATTTTTAAAATCTAGCCTTAAATAAAAAATTTAAGATTTTTAGAGACTATAAATTAAATAATTTAAAAATTAATCTAAAGCCTAGAACTAATTTTTTATATTATTTTATATATAATCGTTTAGTTATCGAATTAGAAGTTCTTAAACAGTATATAAAAAAATATCTTAAACGCGGGTAAATTTAGTAAATAAAATTTCTTACTAGGGCTCCTATTCTCTTTATAAAAAAAATAGTAGTTTTAGGTTCTATATAAACTATAGAGGGCTTAATAAAATTATAATTAAACATTATAATATTTTTTTACTAATTATAAAATTACTAAACTATTTTATAAAAGTATAGATATATACTAAGCTTAATTTATAAAAAGCTTACTATTATATTTATATTATAAAAAATAATAAATAGAAGACTATATAAAGGTATATATATACTCCTTCTTTTTTAAAACCCCTTTTGGTCGCCCCGAGCCACCACAGCCACACTATTTGTTTAATTAGTATACAAATATATATAGAAGACTATATTCCGTATAAGATATAGCTATTTTAAGTATATAATTATATTTTTTAATTTAATAAATATATCTACGTAGTTCTAATAGCTTATATTATAAATACTAATTACATTAGTTAATATAACCTATATTATATATTTTAATAATATACTGATCTTTTTAGATACTAAAGAAGAATATAAAAATTATATAAAAAATATATTATAGTATTTATATAATATAAAACTTTACTTAAACTTAAATAAATAATTTTTGTATGCTATGTTTATAAAATATTTTAATTTTATTATTTTACTTAAAAGCCTCTTAATAGATCTAACTAAAGTTATAATAATTTAAAATTAGTTTAAATCTATTTATCTACGCGATATTTATATTTTTATTAGTTTTATAAACTACTATTATAAATTTATAAACTAATTTTTCTAATTAGCCCTACTACTTACTAAACTAACTTAAAAGGCGCTAGATAACGCTAAAAACGGCCTAGTTATAAAAAAAAGTATTTATATAAATATAGATAACGCTAGTAGAAAAGCATTTAAAAAACTTTAAAATATTTTTTTTAAAATACTAATACTTTTGTACGTTAAGTATAAAAGATAAACTTAAATTAAAATAAATATTTTTAATAAAGCTATTAGTACTATATTAAGTTAATTAGTTTTTAAAAGGAACGAATTATTTTAGTAGTAGCTAATTAATTTTTATTTAAAAAAGTTAGATGGTGCGTAGTACTATTATAATATATATAATAAAAAATTTCTTACTCTTATAAAAAGTAGTACATACTAATAATAATATCTATAGGATATTTATTGTAGGATTTTTATAGATTATAATAATATATAATAGTTTATATAAATAAAAACTCTATTACTATATTAGGTACAATTATACCTACTTCTTTTTAAATATAATTTTAATATATTTTATAAAATAGAGTTAATAAATCCGGCTAATACTTTATTTTACTGCCCTAATTCTATGCTAAGATCTAAAATAGCTAAGTATAAACGTAATATAGTTGTTATAAAATCTATAATAAAATTATTATAACTTCTTACTATAAAGGTTAATAGGGTTATAGTTTTTATAATAATAATTTATATATAAATAAACTATAAACGTAACTTAAAGCTTATAAAAGTAATATAAAATTATACGCTACGTAATTTATCTAAAGAGAATATAACTACTTTAAAGTATCTAATAGAGTTAGAAAATAAAAAGTTAAATCTATTTAAAAATAGTAATAATAATTTATAACTAAAGAGTTTAAGGAGCACTAAATTAAAACTAATAAAACTAATATAACCTTATACTTCTAAAGATAAGGTAAAGGTAATTATAGAATATTATTAAAAAGTAATAAGTACCCCTAGATAACAATCTAGGGGTATAAACGTAGTAAGGGAATTCTATTAAATACTAAACTGTATACGCAATAATTAAAAGCTAAAATAAAAATTAATTAAGAATAATATCTATTTAAACAGCTACTTATTTAAATAATAAGTATGCTAGTAGGCTAGTAGTTAGTATTAAACTAGTAGCCTATATTAGCGTATACTAGGGTACTTAGCGTAATATAATATAGTTAACTTAAAAGCTGCGCGTATAGTATAAATAATAAAAAACTTATATAATTACTATATAAACTTTATCTATTGTTAAAGTTATTTAATTACTATATTTAATAAGTTTAAGTAATACCTACGCTTTACTATTTAAACTAATAAAGTATTAAGGGATAAAATATAAATAGGCCTTTTATATAACCTTTATACAACTATAAATAAATATTTATACTTTTACGCTTTATAAATTACTAAATTAAAAATTAAAGATATTAAAAAATTATATAAAGATAACTTTATCTAGTTCAGGTAGTATATATACTTTTTTTAGTTAGGTATAGTAGCTTATACTATATTTAAGTTTAGTAATATTACTTTAGTATATAGTAATTTAACCGTCTAGCAGCAGTATATATAATAGGTAAATACCTTTACTATTTTATATAATACTATTAATAAGTTATTTTAAAAGCGTATAGTAATTATTACTAAAAGTATAAAAGAGCTAATAGTATACTATAAAGATAGAATCTATAACTTTAAGCTATAGCTAAAGTAAGTATAAAATATATACTTATATATATATAGAAAAAAGGACTAGGTAAAAATAAAAGCGTAAAAGGATTACTAAGCGTAGATACTTATAGTAGATAGTAGCAATAGTAGTAGTATTTTAAAATATATAATTTTTTAAATTATACCTAGCACAGACACCTAAAGAGATTTAAATTAATTAAAATTATTTTTATAAAGGGAGAGTTAGCAGAAAGATTATTATTATTAGGTTATTAAGAATTAGAGAAAGCTACTAGTAACGGTAATAGAAAAATTTTATACTAAAGGCCTTAGCGCTTTAGAAGGTATAACGTTATAAAATTAAATTAAACTATATTAAATAAAAACTATTAAAGTAATAGTAAACTTTATATATTAATTCTAATAAATATAACGCAGTTTTATACTTAAGTTACCTAAATAGAGTAATATTTCGCCTTCTACTTAGGAGGGATTATAGAATATTATAATAATCTTTTTTTAGAGTATTTAAGTATATAATAAACCCTTTAGTGTATATAGTGTAAATATATATATAAATAGATATATTTAAAGATATTACTACTTATATCTATAATTATAAGCGCCGTTAGTGTACTAATTTAAAAATATATAAACTATATAGTCTCCTCTATCTACTTTTTATTTTTAATAGACTATAGTAATACGTAACTATAGATTTTATTATAAACTTACCTCCTAGTTATTTTACTAAAATTATATATGATATAATTCTCGTAATTATAGACTATTTTATTAAAATAGTCTATTATATACTAATAAGAATAAATTAAAATAGTCTATTATATACTAATAAAAATAAATTAAAATAGTATTAACTTAGCCTAGTCTTAGATCTATAAGGTTATAAGACTTTATAAAAATCTAGAGATAGTATTATCTAATAAAAGTTTACTTATATAAGTAAAGTATTAAAATATTTTTTATTATTATTTAAATTTAAAATAAATTTAATTATTTATATTTTATGTATATACACAGATAGGTAGACAGAATAGTAAAATAAAATTTTTAAATAATACTTTTATATCTTCTATTATTTATAGTAAAATAATTAAGTATTAAAAATCTCTTATACAGAATTTACTTATAATAATAGTTAATACTTTATTATTAAATATATACTCTTTTAAGTCTACTATAGATACAGCCTAAAAGAGCTAAATTAGCCTTTATAAGTACTAGATAAGGAAAAAAGTTTTTAAACTTTTTATTTAGTCTTTAAATTTATTAATATTTATAATAAAACTAAACAAAAACTAGAAGTAATATAAAAGTATAAAAAAGTATTTTAAAATAAAAAACGCCTTTTACTAAACCTAAAAGTAAATAGTAAAGTTTAGGTTTTAAATTATTATATATAATTTATAAGACTAAGTAAAAAAATTAAAAAAAAATAGTTAGGTCCTAGTATAGTAGTTAAATATATAAATAGTTTATCTATTATATATAAAATTAAACTTATAAGTCTAGAATAAGTCTATTTAATTTTTTATTTTGTTTATTAGAATTATATAAACCCTAAAGTATATTACTATATAAATAGAAACTAATAGTTAATATATTATACTAATTTAGCGATAATATATATAATATAAAATATATTATAGATTATAGACGTAACGAGTTCGATTAATAAAAATATATTATTAAATAGAAAATCTATTTAAATAAAAAAAATACAAAGAAACTAGTAGTTTTAATTAGTATAAAAGCGTTAAAATAATTTAAAAAATAATTTAAAATTACTTTAAAAAGATTTAAAATAACTCTAATAAAATAAATAATATAAAAGCGGGATAGACCTTTTATAAAAAATAATAACTTACCTAAAAGTATACTAGTATAATAAAACCAGAGCTAACCTCTAATAAAATAGAAAATAGTTTAAAATAATTCTATATAGACTCTAAAAAAGTTAGAGGATTTACTTTTTTTTTTAGTAGTTCTAGATACTAAATTAGTCTAAAAGGGTCTTTAGTGTAGATTTATAGTTTATTTAAAACTAATTTAGAACTATATTCTTTATTTAAAATAAAATAATTATTTTATTTTTACGATTCTATACGTATCTTTTATAAAAAGTTTAGTAATATAAATAGCCCTATTAAAGATTAAAATACTTTAATAGTATAATAAAAAAATAAAAAAATATATATAAGTATACTAGAGTAAAATAAAAACTATAATTATTAAAAATTAGTATTATCTAGACTAAATTACTATATTAAGAGTCTATAAGCTATATTTATTACTAAAGGATTCCTAAATTCTCTATATAAAGGAAAAGGAAACTAAAAAATTATAAACTTATTTAACTATTTACTAAAAATATTATAACGGCGATACTTTCTACTATCTATTTTTAAATATAATTACTAGAAAATATAATTCTCTAATAATTCTAATTAGTACTAAAGTAGGTCGCGCTATTCTTAATATAATAATTAGTACTAAAGTAGACGTTAAAGTATATAATCTTTTTATACTAATTACTATTAATAGGAGTAGAACCTAAACTAGTAAAACTAGGAGTTTAAAAAATATAATAGCTACTATAATAGAAACAAGTAGATAAAAAAAAGATTATAAAGGCTTAAATCTAAGTTTAGAGGTAAGCGGCGTAATTAATAGTTTAGTAGTTTTATTTAATTTTTAAGCTAGTTAAAGTTATTATATAGAGAGTATTAGACTTTTAAAAGATACGTTAATAATTAAGTATACTAAAAAATACTAAATTAGTTTAAATAATGCTATTATACTATTATAAAAAATACTTACGCCCTCTTTACTCTTTTTAGGACTTATTTAAAAGTTATTAGAGTTTTTACTAGCCTTTATACGCTTTTACTGCTTTTTAAAAACTATATTAAACTAATTATATTTATAAAAGAGAAGACTAGACTTAGTATATTTATTAGTAAAGTAAAAGATACTACTATACGCGTAAAATTTTTTAAAAAATCTAATATTACTGTTATATAATAATTAGCGCTAAATTACTCTAAATTTTTATAAACTATTTACTTATTCTATTAAATTTGCTAGAATTTACCTATAAATAGTTTTAACCTTTTTATTAGTCTTTTTTTTATCTTCATAAATCTTCTTACGCGTCTTACTTATATTAAAGAGTAGAAGAGTAATAGGCTTAGTTATATACTATAATTAGTCTTTTTTAGAAACTATATAATACTTAATATAGTATAAGTTTATAATCTAATATTTATACTTTATAAATTAGGCTTTATACGTTATATAGTATTACTTTTACGCCTTTTAGCCTAAAGTAAAATACTTATTCTTATTACTTACTAAAGCCTTACTAATAGCGATTTTAAATTACTTAAGATACTAAAACTTATTATAAAATAACTAATTAGTATAATTAGTAATATAAAGCGCTAAGTAGTACTAAACTAGTATTTACTATATAATAAATAATTTTTTTATTAAAATAAGTAAAATAAATCTTTATTTAGTAGCCCTTATATATAAATAATTATTACTCGTCCGTATTAAAGTTTATTAAATATTAGTACTTATTATTTAAAATACTATACTTTACTATAATTTTAATATAACTAATATAGGGTAGTTCTATCTACTATCTATTTTTTTTCGTTAACTTAATATAAAAGTTTTTAAGTATATAATATTTTAGAAGTATTATAGTAATATAAACTAAAACTTAATAATATAATTAAAAATTTAATAAATAAGGGCTAATTATAACTTAGAGTAATTATATAGTATAATTAGTATTAAATTCTATTACTTTATACTTTATATAAAATACTTACCTTTAGAGAAAAAAATTAAATTTAAAATAAAGAGTAGAAGCGAAAGTCCCTAAAGTTTAATTTTATAGCTAAAAGCGCTAAGACACTAGCGCTAGTAAAATAATATTATTAATTAGCTTATTATATAATTAACTAAATTTAGTAAGAATAGTAAAAAGTAAATACTACTAAATACTACTAAACAGTGATTAGTATATTTATATATTAATTAAATAAAAAGTGTAACTATAGTGGCTCGGGGCGACTAAAAGGGGTTTTAAAAAAGGAGGAGTATATATATACCTTTATACTCAATGTGTCGAAAAAGTAGTAATTAGTAAAAAACAAAATTTTAAAAAGAGTATCTAATTCTATTATTTAATACTATTATACTAATATAATTTAAAAAGTGCTAAATAGGTATATATAGACTATATATAGTTATATTATTTACTTTTAGACTAAGAGTAGTTCTAAAAAAATAATATTATAACTTAGATATTTCCGCTCTAGATAAGAGCATACTTATATAATAAGAAATATATAGTTTATACTATAGGGCTTTAGCTAAGTAGTAATTTATTTATTTACTTTTATATGTAATATATACCTAATTTATTTTATATATTATATTATATTACTACTCTACCCTAACTTCTAATAAATGGGTTACCCTTATAGTTAAGCTCTTTTATATTATTTTTTATAAAATACCTTTTTTTAGTCTTTTTTTTTTACAGTTTAACAGCTATATTTTTTTTTAAAAATAATTTTACCTATATCCTCTTTTTTAACTAGTAAAGTAGTATTTTCTCTTTATAAAGTTTAATATTTTATTAAACTTTATATATTTTTTTTAAAGCGTCTTATTACTAATATAGCTTAGTAATAGTATTATACTATTTAATTATAAAAGTATTATTTAGACTAAGCTTAGTTAGTATAAATAAATTATACGTTAGTAATATATTTTTTATTATCTTAATTATGGCTATATTAGAGAGTTTATTTAAAGAGGCTAGAAAAATATTAAATTCTATATTTTAGTTAATAAAGGATTAAAATATTTTTAAACTATTTATATTTTATTATTTAATTCTGCGTAGCTACTAGAGTCTTATTTACTAAATTATTAGCCTTTAGTTAAAGGGCGTAGAGAACAGAAGTATATATAGTTAATAATATTTTTAATATTATATTAAATATATATATATATTAAAGTTATTATTATACTAGTATTTAGCTCTAAATATTTTATATATTTCACTATAGTAGTTACGCGTAAAGACTTAAATTGTTTTAATAATAAAATCCTATATTATAAGCTTTTAAATTTTTAAAAAATAGGCTTTTTCTATAAATCTTTTTTTTTATTTAAAAATAAAATAGTTCTTTCGCTTAGAGATATATATAAGTAAAATATTTTTTAGTTTATAGATAGTATTAGTAGTAAATATATAAAGGTATACACATACTCCTCCTTTTTTAAATCCACTTTTGGGTCGCCCCCAGCCACTACAGCCACACTTTTTATTCGATTAATATATAAATATATAGCAGTAAATATATTATAGACTAAGCCTATACTAATTATTTTTAAAATAGAGTAAAAAAAATTTTTTTTATACTAGTATATTTTAAATTTTTTTTTAATCGGTTATTAGCTTAGAATTAAAAATTTTTTTTAAGAAATATAGTTATAGTTTTTATCCTCTTCCATTATATATATAAGAGTAAAATATATAATAAGTTTTATACAATTTTCTACTCTCGCTAATATAATTATAATATACTTAGAGGGAACTAATATAAACTTTTTTTTAAAAGATAGTTTATTTTTATTAAAATTTACTTTTTTATTACTTTTATTATTTATTAAATCTTTTTTATTAGAATTATGGAAATAAATTATTTTATTTTAATAATACTTTTTATATTTTTATTTAGTGCTTTAATATTTATATTAAAATAAAATATAAACTGTATACCCGTACTACTAGTAAACTTTATAAATAAAAAAAACTTTATTTTTTATTTTTTATTTAAATGTACTCTTTTATAGTATACCTAATAGTAAAATCTTAGTACGTATATATTAATACTAAATATTACTAGCTTTTTAAAAGGCGTTTTAATAAGTCTATAAGTTATTATAAAATTATAGGTATACTGTAATATAGTATTACTAAACTTGGATCTTTAGGGCCTTTATAGGTATAACTTATATTATTTATATTATCTTTAAGGTTTATTAGTAGTAAATTATTTATATATTTTTAAAAGAGTATATACAACTATTACTAGTACTTATTAAAAAATAAAAGTACGCCTAGACCTTAATCTAGGGGTATAAACGTAGTAAGAGAACTTTATTAGATACTAAACCGTGTACGCAATAATTACTAGTACTTATATAATAAGAAATATATATTTACCTTAAAATAGTTATCTAAAATCTATTTATAAAATACTTTATAGTTAACTATATATATTTATATATTAATTAAATAAAAGGGTGTGGCTATAGTGGCTGTGTAGGCGACTAAAAGGAGTTTTAAAAAAGGAGGAGTATATACATACCTTTATACTTAATTGGTAAAAAAAAATAGTTAACTATATTTTAACTTTTAATAAAGAAGATTAGTTTTTTCTTAATTTTATTATAGTATTTAATACAATAATAAGCAGGTACTACTACTTAGTAGTTATATAAAGGGCGCTTATTTTATTTACTTTTTTTACGTCCCTTTTAAGTTTCTTTAAGTAGTAAAAGCGTATTTAGATTATATATAGTTTTATACTACTAGCTTCTACTATAGACTATTACAGTATAGTATCCTTTTAGGTAAAAAACCTAAAAGTAATATTACAGTTTCTTATATACTACTATTATAAAAATAACTATTAAAGGTTAAGGAAATATAGTAAGTAATTATACTAAAAAGTAGATAGCTACTAAAAGAAAGGGCTATAAAGATATTAATTAGTAAGTACATAGCGTATAAAAATAATAAAAAAAACTAGAGTAATATAAATAGATAAAAATATATAGTACTAGCCCAAAAAGAATAGTATAAATAAAAGATAGGTTTATTTAAATATATTTTTTTATATACTTTTAATACTTTAAGTATAAGTAGTTACATAAGGCGTAGTACGTATTTTTAATAAAATTAAAAAAAAATAGGGGTCCCTTACTTAGACCCTTAAAATAGTAATTAGTTATAAAGTCTAGATAAGGTATTTAAGCCTCTAAAAGCGACGTCTAAATTTACTAGATTTAAATATACTAATACTAAAATCTAAACTTAGAAAGTAATTTAATAAGTTAAAAACATTCTTATTAATAATAAAGATAAATATCCCTTTAGTAAGTCTAGTATTAAGTATAATTATTAGCTTTTATATTAGAAGTTATAGTTAAAATATTAATAAAAAAAATAAAAACCGTTATTATTTATATTTAAGTATTTAATACCCTTTAAAAAGCCCGTTTTTATAAAAAAGTTACTCTTTATTATAGTATTAAGATTACTATTTATAATATAAATTCTTAAAAATTTTACTATTACGTTATTAAACTTTTCTAGTTTTATATTTTTATTTAGTACGCCTTTTTACTATAATTAATATAGTATAATTTGTACTAGCTGTCGTATAATCTGTTCAGGTCGGTAACGACGATAAAAGAGACCCTTAGAGACGATACTGGCTGGAGCTCCCGATGCCACCGTCCTTCCATATCGAACCGCCAAAGAATGGCAGACCAGACAATAATTTACGCTCTTTATCCTTTATAGACAAAGAACACAGAGCTCGACCACCCTGGAAATATCCCGTCCACGCCTGCCTCCACGGCACTCGGAAATGACCAACCCCACCTCGTCGTACCCGTACCCCGTCGTACCTCGCCCCCTAGCCACGCGTGCAGCCCACTACGCATCAAAATACATCAAAGAAAAAAAGAAAACCTTCATGTGCTTCCCCAACCCCACCCTAATCCTCTCACCAAACATAAACAGTCCACTCCCGTCAAAATCGACATTTTGTTTCCCACCCGGATTCTACACTCCTTTGAAACATCATCGTTCAATGCAAGGTAGGTTTAATCTGCACAACACCGCACACCCCTCGCTTACGCGTTTCACCCACTTCCGCCCCCGTAATTCGCCCGCCCCACACCCCTGTTTCGACACCCTGGCCGGGCCGCACCATGTTATGCCCACGTTGCGACATTGACGTGTGGCGGGACTCCGAGACCGCCGCCGCCGCCGCCGCGCTCTCTATTCGTGGCGTCGCCCTGGGAAAGATGACGTGCGAGATGGGAGGCCTCGCTCGTGCGTGCTTGCACCAGCCCCCAAGGGGCCAGCTTGGCAGGGAACCGACAGTCGGCTTTGGCCTGGCCACGAGTTCCGAACCGCGGTTCCCTGGCCGCCATTGGCGTGCGAGCCAACCCTCAGGCAACGAACTGCACGCGGATGACGAATGCGAGGGGCAAAAAACGACGTGGGACGATGTTCAGGATGGGATTAGAACTTAGGATTACTCGTCTGTAGTAGAGCGGACTGTGTTTACAAAGGTGGGGATGATGCTACCGCCATCCAATCGATAGCGGCATCCCCACGAGCCGAAGCGCGACGCGCGCGCATGGCATGGCACAAATGCAAGGCTTGAAACAAAAACGTGCCTGTCTCTCGTGCTCACAACGCCATCGGATCATCTCCACAGAAATGCAGGAACAACATGCGTGAGAAGGCGAATGAAGTGCCAAGGAAAAAGTGTCAATGGTATTTAAAATCTATGTCGACTTCTGAAAGAAGAAGAAAGAGAAGAACGGGCGCGGTAAGAAACGTTCGTGTCTAGTAGTTGTACCTGTAGCACAGGGGTGAGTTGAGGGTGTTCATAACATCCCTGATCTTCATGTTGGGCTTCAGGTTGTTGAGGTAGATGGGAGTGTCCAGGGTCAGTGGCTGGCCGCCGGGCCCCTGACCGTCAATGTAGCCAGTGCGCGAGCTGTCGTCGTTCTGCCAGATGCGGAAGTGGCGATCGACCATACCGTGGTGGAGCCAGAAGACTGGGTCGCCGGGAGAGGCATACACGTCGCGCATGACGGCGCCGATGCCGTTGTGGCCGTAGGCGTGAGCGCCCTGCTCAGCACACCTGGCGAAGTCCTGGTAGTCCCTCAACGCACGGCAGCCGTTGACGACGTTAGCGTTCGTGTTCGCGGTGTCGGCGGCGTTGCCATTGCGGGCGAGGCAGTGGTACTGGTTGGTTGCGCTGGTGCCGGGGCCGATGTTCAGGGCGAGGTTGGCGAATTGCTGCGTCATGTTAGTTGCGCGTTTATCCAAAGTCCCTTCGGCGCACACTTACGCCATCGGTAACGCAGTTTCCGCCGAGGTTGATGGCGCCGAGCCACCTGCTAGAGAAGATGGACGACTGCGAGAAACGACCCGCATACTTGGTCTCGTCGAACCAAGGGATAGAATCGGTGAAACCACACTCCTCCCTCATAGTCTGCTCGAACGCCCACAAGTAAGCACGGTGCCATACAATGAACTTGCGGTTGTTGTGCACGTTGTCGGTAACGGCCTGGTGGACCTGAACAAAGTCCTCGTAACGGTTCCTGGATCCGGGGTAGCCGCCCTTGGAAGGCCTGCTGAGCAGGCACTTGACGCCGTTCACGAAGTTCTGCTTGGTAGTATCCGAGCTATCATGCCATTCAGTGCGAACCCTGACGGTGCTGCAACCCGCAGCTCCAGCGAAGGTGTTGAACTCTGGCGCAGGAATTTGGACATCTGTCTGATTCGCCACCATCGCGACAATGTCGGAAAGGGAGAGAGTGTGGACCTCAAGTGTCTCGAATTTCTCGGGAACAAGCTTCGGTGCTCCGGTGGGGATATCAGCCCTCTTCGCAGGGACGGCAGCAGCGCCCGCCGCGAGAGCTGCGGTGATGAGGGTGAACTTGGTCATGATGTTCGACTCGATGCTTGCTGTCCTGACCTGAGAGCGATTGTATGTGCAGGGTCGATTAAAAATTACCAACTGAATGGAATTTTAGCTTGGCAAACGAATGGCTGCAAGGACTTTGCAAGGGAGTTGGACAAGGAACGAAGGTGGGATGGGCATAGCAAATCTTATATCCATCCCAATCTCCTTTGAACGCTGCGATACGACGCTGGTCCATGCCAGCTTGCCAGGCCATTCCGCTCCTGTACCCCCTAGTCGCGCGCGGGTCCAAAGCGCTGCAACATGGATTAGGCTTAGATCATCATCTTTCGATATTTGGCGTAAAAGCGCCACAGCCTTTGGCGACCTGGCACCGCGTCGCGCTTGTCTTTGTTAGGTTAATGGATGAGCAGGGATTCCTCAGCTCGCCGCCTGAAAGTAGGTTGCCGGTTCCCGAGTTTTGGGCCTTCAAAACGTCCAGATATGCGACTCCACGCTATGTGCCAACTGCTGATTGCAGGGTATGCACTGCCCCATCCCGCCCGAGACCCAACTGTCCGCTGCTTCTCGAAGCAGAAGCACCGAGGCCGCTGCGGAAATAAGAAACACCGTCGGCACACGTGCATCGCCTTCTGGTCAGGCCATGGCTGGTGACCTTTTGCAAGATGGCTTGGGAGCCGCCGTGTCAAGAGATTGCAACGCGTGCGGAATACGCAACATTGAAGGGGACATGCCGCCGCCTGTGCTGCCCCGACTTTGAGCACGAATCGCGACAATGGCCGACGGCGTTCTCTCCTGAAAGAAGGCGTCCAGGAGGCGTTCAATAAGTGGCTTGTCACAATCCTCCAGTTGTTCAGGTCTTTCCCCAACTCTCCGATCAATTCTACCATACGAGAGCGATGCGGTGACGACAGAAACTTCCCTTTCGTATGTGCTGACAACAGCTAGCTCGCCCACAAGGCGGCCAATAAACCAGCACCCCGCCCAGACAAGCTTTGCGCTCGGCATTTCCAAAAATATCCTCTCCGTGGATCATCAGCTCATCACTAGTACTTGAGTTGATAATGCAACGTCAAGCATATCGACGGTCCTGTAAGGCGGGCTAGTACGAGATGCCACGCCGAAGGATCCGATAAATATTGCCTAATGCAGGCTGCCGGCATTGTAGATGCGGGGCTTTTCCTGGGTGACGTCGGTGAATAGTGTCGCGGTATGCAGCTTGAAGCAGGCTGCAGATGCGGTGATGGTGAGGTAAGAAGGTCATGAGATCGGTCTGGTGTTGTAACGGTCAGCATCCTGCGCGTGTGCACGACGATGTCCTCAGCTTAGAAGGCGTTTGTGGTGAACGTCAGGCGTACCTATGGACGCCTTAGAGCCAGCTGCGTTCATTCTCACCGTCGAAAACGGGTGGAGTCACAAACACACGACCCTGCTTCTAACAGGCATCCTTGGGTTGTTCTTCGGTACGCTTGGTGGCTGCTCGCATACGGAGTGTCAATAGCGGGGTCGGCGCCGATCAAGGATCACCAGATTTCCCAACTCGTAGGCACCGGTTTCTCTTTCCTTCGTGTTCGCGTGTTCGAAATTACTTTCCTTCATGTTCGAAAAGCCCTATTACATAACCAATAAAGTTATTCATGGATCCATGATCCTTCGGCTCGTAATCCGGCTCCCTGGTACTGCCGAGTAGCCGCAGCCGAAGAGAATCAACTAGAGCACTATCCGCAGGGTGCTGAATTCGGGCCAGGGAACACGTCAACGACTGCCTGGAGCGCGGCTGCTGCGGTACCACCGTGAACGTCGGTCATCAGCCGTGATTCACCGCTACACGAGGTGGCGTCGAAGCGTCCTTCGCGGATGCAGGGAAGGGGGCACAACATGCTGAGGTTGGTAGGCAGCAGGCGGTCAAGTGACGAGCATGGTGGAAAGAAGAGTAAACCTTTGCTAACCTTTGCTCGAAGAACTCGCGGAACTGGGGCTCCTCGAGCGTTTTTGTATTCGCTTAGCGGATGGTTGAGCAAGTTTGAGTGAGTTCAACGTAGTGCACTAGGTCGATGTTCGAAAGTGCAATCTCAGAAAGCCACACCGAGTAGAAAAGCCCCCTATTCTGCTGTGCCGCAACGTCTGGATGTCGTATGATCTCTTTAGTCGTTAACGACGATAAGGGGGAACGGGCGGCACCGGAGCGGTTAATTTTTGCCTCCGTTACCGCGAACGCAGCGGGCCAGTGCTTTGAAACTCCAGCGGCTTGTTCACCAAAGATAGGACAATGAGTACACGAGTCAGCAGAGGGAGAGGAGGTGGAAGCGCGAAGGTTTGGAGATCGCTAGTCAACGATTGTGACACCAGCATGGAAGTGCTTCGGGGAAGGCGCGATGTTGCTACACCTACCTCACCGCAGAAGGAGGAAGGTGCGGTGGACAACAGCAGCAGCCAACACAACTTGCAGCAACCTGACGATATCTTCCTCCAGCGCTCCGCTTCGCACACAGTCACGCGCCTCTTCGGGTCCCGAGCTCACCCTCTTGGCTTTAGCAGACCTCACCGCGTAACCGTACACTTCGCTAGTACTGTACCTCTAGCACTCTAGCGCCTCACCGATCCTCAGCAAAGCCTCAGCTTCCCCTCATCACCAGTCCCTCCACCACCTATACCCTCCACGAAAACATCTCAGTCAACGTCTCCGTCGACGAAAACGCCCTCCTCCCGACCTTACAATACACCACAACCGCAAGCTCGCAACACCCCCCACTCACACCACGTTCTCTTCAGCCACGCCCGCAAGATCACTCCCAACAAACGTGTCCAACCCCCCCATCGCGGAACCCACCCCAGCCCCGCCTGCAGCACCCCGTCGCACAACCGCACGGCATGACATGCATGGGATCCGATCAGCGGCGCTCGAGCGCCTCGCGAGCGTAAGCGCAACGGCCTCGGTGATCTGCGCGGAGGACGCCTCTGTGCGACGGGGCTGCATGCGGAGGGGCCAGCGAGGTCGTACGGAGGGTGGCCAGCGGAGCAGAGAACACGATCGGGTGCGAGGCGTGGAGCGCTTGTGCGAACACATGAGCTTTTGCGCTAGGGGATAGATGGATGATGGTACCCGGTACTAGAAATGCAAATGTGAAAGGGAGAGAAGGGGAGAAAGACACCGTACGCAGGGGGGGAAAATGGGACGAGACGAGCTGCAGGAAACGGTGACGGTGTGACGAGATCTGATTCGTGACGTGACGTGACGTGGCGCGATGGAAAGCAGATGAGATGAGACGAGATGAGATGAAGAATCCCGCTCCATAACAATGCTAAGATGCTCGCGAGCGATCCATGCGTAAGCAGACATGCCATGCCGCCAGAACGGACACAAAAACACAAAACCCGCAGCCAACGCCCGCACCGAAAAAAAAAAAAAAAAATTCCAGCTGACCTTACCGTATCGCAAAGGAACCCGTCGTCCCACTGCGCACACGCAGGCATCCCAATAGCATGACCGTAAGCAAGCAACATCAAAAGAAAAAGGGAAACCAAGAATATACCACCCGCCCTCTCCATCATACCGTCCCGTCATCGCATTACCCAATCCGCCCCCACCCAACTATTTACTTTTTATCCAAACGGCCCGACCCCACCCGCTCATTCCTCATAGTCCGCCACCGCCACACTATCCGTGTCGCTAATCTGCGGATGATGCGGATGAATCGCCTCGTTGACGGCATCCCTGACAATGTTCTCGACCTTGATGGCATCCACGTGCTCCTTGGGCACCCAGAACAACTGCAGCGCGCCGAGCATCGCGCACCCCGCGAGGAAGAACCACGCCGCGGCGCTGCCGCCCGCAGCGTACACGACGCCCACGAGCGGGCTCGACACGGTGCGCGCCAGGCAGCACGCCGACATGGCGGCGCCGTTGACGCGGCCGAGGACGAGGGGCGAGGGCGTCGCGTTCTTGAGGAGGATGAGGGCGCAGGGGAAGACGAGGATGCCGAAGAAGCCCTGGAGGAAGAGCGACAGGTAGACGCCGGGCGAGACGAGGGAGTCTGGGAGCGCGGAGATGAAGGGCACGATGAGGTAGGTTGTGGGGTACAGGACGATCATGCTGACAAAGGTGTTCCAGACGCCGACCTTTTCGACGATGAAGGGGAAGATGACGCCCTGCGTGAAGAGGGCGATTACGCCGTTTACCGCGAGGAACGTGCCCACGTCGTGCAGGTCGAGCCCGAGTCCGCCGACGAAATCGATTCCGTCACTAATGGAGTCGTCGAGGATGTACACGGGCAGGTTCGTGATGTACGCCATCTGGTGGAAGGCGATGATGGTCAAGGCGAGGGTCAGCATGATGACGGTGAAGTTGAACGTCTTCTTGGGGCCGGTGGGCGACGGGCGGGTGATTGGGGCGGGGAGGACCTCGTGGTGCGAGATCTTGATGGAGTGCATGGTACCGAACGAGTCACGGCGGATGTCAAAACGCTGGTCGATGGCCGAAGGCATGCCATCTTCCAGGAAAGAAGGCTTCTTGCGAATCTGGCGTAACCCGTCGACGATGGAAAGCGAGCGGTGGCGTAAGCTTCCTCCAGAGAAGGCTCGTGAACGAGATGCGCGCGTTAGGGAGGTCCGTGATATCGAGGAGCGATCGCGGGGCCGGCCAGCGTCGCGGGGCAGTGTCGTATGGGCGTTGGTGAGCAGAGGGGCGCGCTCGTTGATGGTGGGCTCGTGGATAAGCGCGGCTTGGGTCGTTTCTTCCTCCGGCTCCTCTTCTTCTTGCATGGGGAGCGTCTCCTCCAGGAAAAGCATGCCCTGGACGATGGCTATGACGATCCCGAGCGCTGCCACAACGTTCGGCAGCAGATACGGGTACCGTCCGAACAAGCCATCCTTAGCAAACATGCCAGGGTAGAAGTTGGCGGGTTGCGCGAGGAAACCTCCCATGGCGGATCCGATGATACCTCCGAGCGTCCAGACAAACGGCTGTGTGGCATACGCCTTGGCTGTTCACCGTGAGCTTCCGTTTCATCTCCCGTTGGTCTCGCTACTCACGCTCATGGGCGGGGTTCTTGACCATCTCCTGCACCATGGTCTGCATGATGGCCACATTTCCATTCAGCGCGCCGCCCACGAACCGCGTCAGGAGAGCAACCCAGTACGTCTTCGCGAACCCAAACGCAAGGCTGCTGAGGGCAACGCCGGCCAAGCCAATCAGCGCCACGGGCTTCCTCCCATACACATCGGATATGGCGCCCCAGCCCAGCGCCGTAACCGCCTCGGCAACGGCATACGCGCTCAGCAGCAGCCCGCTGTAAAAACTCGCATCCTTCTCGTGGATTCCCAGATCCTTCACCATGACGTACGAGTACGCCAGGATGGAATTGAAGGCCAGAGGCTCGGAGAATCGGCATATTCCTGCAGCACAACCAATCAGCTTCGTCCCTTGCTCGCCTCGCCCGACACGGTCTGTGGGCGACTACGCACCGACGATGATGAGCTGCTTGTACGGGAAGGGCTCATCCTTGGGATCCAGAGGCATTGTAAGTTTGATTCTGCGAGCGAGAGGGCGGGTGCAGCGAGAGACTGGTTTTAAGGCGTTTACAGAAGGCGATAACGAGCTCCACTAGCGCCGTGGCACGTGCCGGAGCTACCCCACTCTACATTAGTCCAGCTGCACCTTCGCCTTCGCTTCGCGCAGGGTGCGGGAACGACGCGAGCCTCGCCCATCAGTGCTCTCGCCCAGTGCATGATGGGGTGGAAATCTACCGCCATCAATTTCACACACCGTTGCATTTCGGACTGAAGGCTCCTGTCTCGAGCCCTTCACAACGCTCTCTCTCCTGCACCCGTCGCGACACAGCCCAGCCTGCCTCTCTTGCCGCCGCGCTGCACGACGGACGCATCAACACTGCATGTCCTACACCGTCCACCCCCAAAACGGCTAGCCGTGGATCCCCCAGACCTCTCATAGTGACGTCAGGGCCACTTTGACAGGTCGGTTGCCTGCGCCCGCGCGGCCCACGTGCTCGCCTATCTCGAGGCTACTTTGATCATCTGTACCCATTCCGCGATGGTCGGCTTTCTTTCTCACGCGGGTGAAGTCATCGTATACGCTTGCTCTGTGGTTGCTGGATAGCAATACATCATGTGTAGAGGAGATGGGCCGAACCCCGCAAACCGGCGTCATGCATCATGCATGGGAGCGGCACGTAGGCTCACCGCTCATTCGCAATGGGAATCGATATCTATGGTCATGTCAACCCCAAGTTCGGGTTGATACGGATTTCAGACTTGGGTTGTTTTGCCATGTCCACTGCGAGCCCGAAGATGTGGGTCTGTCGAGCGCTCAACAACAAAAGCCCCACATGTTTGGCCGCCGCTAAGGCACTACACGTAGGTACGTCTGTCGACTACGAGCGTCGTCTGCACGGCTTGGGGCTCACGACGAAGCAGACGCTTAGTACAAAGTCTCCTGCACCATGCTCAACACTACTTTAGCTGCTTTCGAGTAGCCAATTACCTTTACTAGAGTTCGCTTTTGCCGAAACTTAATTTTTGATCATTATATATATCACTTACCGCTTTCCGGCTTACCACTACTCAACTGCGTTCTCGCTTTTGGACAAAGTCCAGGCGCACCTCTCGTTCATAAATTTACATAGATAGGTTAATACTAATAAAGTTTACTTACTACATTCGTACCCCTAAATTCAATGTCTAGGCATCCTTATCATTTCTCACAACTCTCCTGCCGGCGCTCCATCCAACTTGAAGTACCCCGGCTGCAACACCTGGAACACTTTCTGCGGATCATACTTCTGCGCCACAGCCTTCAGCCTCGCATGGCTCTCCACCCCGTAGCTCGGCACAACCGCCTGCCACTGACTCGCATAATTCATATAAACATACTCCACGAACAACCCCCTCTCCTTCCCCTCCGCAACCGCCCTCTCCACAATCCTCCTATTCGCCGCCATAATCCTCTCGTCGTCCTTCTCATCCGCCCACATCATATTCGACAGCAGCAAGAGCAGCGGGCCATCGCCCTCGTCTAGCCCCAGCGCATTCCCCCCGTTCTTCGCGAAGTGGCGCAGCATGGGCACGGTAATGACCTGCAGCGAGAGCGCGGGCACCAGAGACGGCGCATCCGCGACACCCACGACCTCCTCGAAGAACACATCTGCCACGAACGACGTAAAGCGCTTATCCAGCTTGAACGTCGCCGTCCAGTACGTCTCGCGTAGCCCGTTCGGATTCACCGCGTTCATCTCGCGCGTCAGATTCGCCAGGCTGCGGACCCGGGTGCTGTCCTGGATCGCGGGGATGCCGGCGTACTCCGCGAATATGGACGCGTTGGCGACGGGCCTCGCGTACTGGAGGTCCGACGAGGCGAGCCGGGTGCCGTTGGCGTACGCGAAGGACAGGATCTGCGCGGCGGCGGGGTCCTGGTCTGCGTGCGCGCCGAGGTGGTGGAAGGCGGAGAGCAGCGCTGGGAATTGCGGCGAGAGGTGCAGGCGCGAGCCGCCCCACATGGGACCCTGGCGTATGGTCGCGAGGTTGAACTTGGTGACGATGCCGAAGTTGGGGCCGCCGCCGCGGAGGGCCCGGTAGAGGTCTGCGTGGGTGGTGGGCGAGGCGCTGATGATGGCGCCGGAGGCGGTGACGACTTCGTAGGAGGCTGGTGCGGTCAGCGGCGGTCTTGGTGCTGATAATGGGTACGGCATTCTCTCGGGGACGACGGCCTTGGGGGTCGTCGTCTTGCTGCCCGGGGCACGTGGGTGCGTGAAGCGCGAGTACAAACGCCGCACACCACAGAATGTCCGAAAAGTGACCCACTCACCCACGTTATCGCACGCCCACCCATACTCGTTCGAGAAGAACGATATCCCCCCTCCCAGCGTCAATCCCCCCACCCCAATCGCAGACACCCGGCCCCCGATCACCGCAAGCCCCTCTGACTCCAGCCTCGCGTAGACCTCGTACCACGTATTCCCCGGCTCAACGCTCACAGTGCTCTTATCTTCCGAAAGCACAATACCCTTCATGCTGTCAAACGCCACAGTGATGCCGCCCTGGATACTACTCGCCCCCGCGAACGCCGCATGCCCACCACTCCTGACCGCAAAGGGACATTGCGTTAGGCGAGAAATTTGTACCAGAATGGAGACATCCCGGGCAGCGGTAGGTTTGAAAATGCACTGGGGATCCACGAAAGCTTGTTGGGCGGACCAGTACGACGCGGTGAAGGCGTCGTACGTCGACGTGTTTCTGGTGAGGACGTCGCTGCTGAAGATGTGTACGAGGGCGGAGCACTAGGAACACGAATCAGCCTTCTTGGAAGGTCGATGGATGGGTGGAGGGCTTACGGCAGCGGAGCATCCATTGGTTGTTGTATTAGGCGCCGAAAATCCGGATAGGGCTGGCATAGTCGATACGTCGACGCCTTTGTGCAAAGCGCGTCCGCAATGTTGAAGTCGGGCGGTTCGAACGTGCTTTGGGGCGGATGCGTAGACGTAGCTGTAAAGGGATCGCACCTATAACTACTATTTTATATTATATAATATAGCGGCGGAATTACGGAATATTTTTTAAGGACTAGCTCAGTCTCGACAGAGACCTAGAGGTTTTAGGGTTATAATAAAATAATTAATATAAAATATTTTATTTTATTTAGTTATATACTAAGCTATTTATTTATATTTTCTTATACTAGCTATATATTATCCTTTTTTTAGAAACTCCTTTTTACTTACTTCTAAATATTCTTTATAGTATTAAACTATAGTATTTTTTTATATACTAGTAACTTTTACCTTATGTTATTTTAATTAAAGTTATATATACTCTCTATACTATAAACTATAGCTTTTAATATATTTAGTTACTTACTAAAAAATTATACTATTTCCTTACTTTAGTACTTTATAATTATTAATATTAGTATTAGTAGTAGTAGTAAGTAACTTACTTTTATTTATTAATTACTTAGTATAGTAATATAGCTATAGTAATTTTAGTATTATTTTTTTATTTAATAGTATTCTTAAATAGCGGATTTTTAGCTTTTTTATAAAATATTATAGTTTTTTTTTATACGTAGTTAAGTCTACGCTTATATTAATAAAATTATTTTATTTAAGTATAGACTTTTACGGGTTACTTATAAAAATAAATAATAGTATAGTAGCTATATTAAATATATTTACTACTTTATATTTTTTATTTATTTAGTTTAATTTAAAAGCTTAGAGTATATATTATACTCTATAGTATAAGCTAAAATAAGTTTAGTATATATATTTTACTAAAATTCTATTTTTTAATATACTAAGAGCTCGTACTTTAGTTATAAAGTAATAGTATACTATTATTAATAAATAGTACTTTAGACGCTATAATATATATTATAGTTATAATATATTAATATTTCCTTTTTTATAAATACCTACTTAGTATTAGTTTATAATAGTAAATACGTTAGTATAAGTTATTATATAAAATAATAAACTATACTAAGCTGTAATACTATTAAGTACTATTAAATAGTTATTATATATCTATCTTAGTGCTATTTTTTTAATTAAACTTAGTATAGTATCTTTAAGAGCAGGTTATTAAATTATATAGTATATATAACACTTTTCTTCCTAATTAGGTAGTTACTAATAGCAACTTTATTATAAAAAAAGAACTAGCTAGTATAGTTAGGCTAAAAATTTATCTTACAATATACCTGCTAGTAATATTATAATAAAAAATATATAATATAATACTAGATTAGCGTTTATTTTATTAGTATTTATTATTTTAGTCTTTATAAAAGCCACTTTTTTTTACTTACTTAATTATATTATTTTTTTATTTTATTTTTTATATTTCTATATGCTTTTATATCTTATTAAAATATATTAGTATTTCTAGTTATTTTCTAAATATTAATTTAAGTTAAGTAATACTAAAACTGCCTCTAGAACTATTTAGTTATATAATATAACTAGTATATATTTTAAGCTAGCTACTATAGTAAATTAATAAATTAATATAAATAATACTATAATCCGATTCTCTTTATTTATATAATTTTAGACTTACTATATCTTATATATGTAATATACTATTATAACACGCTTATTGTCTAGCTACTATTAATAATTTATTAGAGTCCTTAGCCGCGAGAAATAAGTTTAACGCTATAAGAAAGTTATACTACGTTAAAGGGATAATGCGGCTAAAAAGTTAGGTATAAATTTATCCACTTAGCTATTCTGGGCGAGCGCTATAAGGCTGCATAGGTTCTATTTTCTGTAGGGTTAAGGCCTTCTAATAGCGCGAGCGTTGCGCCGTCCATTTTACAATAGTGATAGCGAAGCGGCACAGAGCAGCACTAGTAGAGGCCACGCCGCTTGCCCACCCACGCTTATTTTTAGATCTCGGCAGCGCTTGGCTCGCACTTAACTCACACTATTCCTCCTCGTCACGGTACCAAATTGCGGACCCTGTGCTGCTCAGAGGATTGTGGAGACTTTTGCAGGAGCCCTGGCCGGTAGTTACTCGATCGACTCCGGAGTCGCTCTAGCCATGCAGCGGAGACGCACTGGCTCCACGAGACGTCCCCCTTCTCGCGAGGCACAGCACGCCATACACGATGGCTAGGGCGACGGGGACGTCCAGGCCTACCTAATCCTGAGGCATCTACAGTGCTGCAAGAGCCCTGGTATCGATGGTTGGAGCATTTCAACAGCCAGTGGCTAGCTATGTAGAAGAAACCCAAATTACCCCCTGGATATGACCTTCGGTTGATGATAGCCAATCCCTGCTGATCTTGGCAGGCACTCGAAACATGATGACAATTATTTGCCCATCACCCTGCTTCCGATTTATTTGAAAGCCTTAATATTTATTCGATGGAATCTCCGTTTTCCTGGGAACTTAGAATTCTCTCTCGGTCTGCTACAAGCCAACCTGAAAACAGCTACGCAACAAGATGATATGGTCCAGAGAGGTCTTCCGGTGCCATCGTACGTATTTCATGGCTCCCCGTTGTCTGCAATTTGCATCGAGCGAAGTCCGTCGAAAATCCACTCTCACCGGTTCAAAGATTGACTACCTTGGGGTCGAACAGAGATGGCAGGCAAAGTGGGATTCTCGAGGAACCAAGATACAGGAAGAAAGAGACATGGGTTTTCGAGCAGATCCTATAGTGCCGTTCTATGTGGACCATATCCGCCGGCACACGTTGATGGGGACACTCCAGTCGATACTATGTTCTACAAAACAAAATGTTGGTTCTCGAAAAGGCAAGACAAACATGGTCGAGCAGATCCTCGCCTCTTACGACAATCTACCATTAGACTCACAAATGGAAAGCCTCCGCGCACACAGCTCCCAATATGGTGCAGATGTCGTTAGATACTGTACCGTTTTTAGCCAAAAGGCTGATACGGAAAATCGGCTCTGTGAGCAATCACTTTTGGAAACTCAAAGGTGGTTCGAGTGCATTTGGGAAGCGGTACGGGTTGCTCATCAGTTATACGAAGACACTCAGGCCTATCGTTCACTCGAAGCTCCCGATATCGAGTCACGCAACGACCCTAATTTCGTAGACGACTTCGCCGACTATAATCTGGAGCTCGTTGAATCCGAAGTCCATGTCCCGCCGCCGAGTCCAGTGATCTCCGACAACGCAGATGAAGATACATGTGCCCTATGGCTCGCGTCGCAGGAAGCTATCTTGTCAATGACAGGCAGATCAAAATCGGTGGATCACTACAAAGTCCAGTCACAACTCACCTGCCTTATGGTTTCTATTGCCAGTTACGAGGGAGAGCATTGCCCCCCAATAATTGACTGTGGCGTGCATTATCACTCGACTCGAATCTTACTTTCCCTACTCGCAACCATAGCACCGTCCTTTGCAGAGGAATGTTGGTTGGCTCTACACTACGGACATGACCAGTGGCGCGAAGATGAGAGCCATGAGGACGAGGCAACAGATGCAAAGAGCAGCTTCTCTTATTGTGAGGAACTGATTCATGAAGGCCTCAGGGAATACGGATTACAAGATCTTCCGAGACGAAGCAACGCTTGTACCTTATCGTCGATCTTTGCTCAACCGTTTCCTGTTTCAGACCCTCTTGTAGTTATAAAGTCGTTGAAGCGCAGGTCCGCAGACTCAGACCTACGGCGCATAGCTCAAAAAGAAGCTCAGAACGATATGGACAGGTGGAAAGAGGCGGTGGTTCCGCTGAATCCAAATGGTATAGGCTCCAGCTAGAACTCAAGCATCTTTGTTATTGAGGGAACTTTCTTTAGCTCTGCACAGCAAGGCGTTACCGTGCCGAGACAGTCTGTGCGCAGAGACAATCAATGCGCACCCCAACATTAACGCGCCCCTAACAACTTAAGGCTATAGAGCTCTATATAAAAGTTTTTATTATATAATTTTTTTAATACTATAAATTTTTATATTTATAAATAGTTTTTATATATTTATATTATATAATATTTTAGTTATTAATATACTATATTATTTAATATATTACGCTTTATTATTAAAACTAAATTTATTTTTAAATTTAAAGTATTATAAATTTATACTTACTAAATATTTTTTAATTCTTTTTTAAACTTATTATATATTAATATTTTCTAAATATATTTATAATAATAAAATACAAAATAATTATAATTTAATATATAATATTAAGTAATAAAAATAGTATACACTTTTCTAAAAAAAAAATTAAAATTAAACGTTTTATAACTTTTTAATTATATAATATTATTTAGTAATTATTTAAAATAAATATATAGTATACTATATACTATATATTAATAATATAAAATTATTATACTAATAATAATTTATTAGTAAAATAATTATATTATTAAAATTTATTATTTTAATAATTTGTTAATTTAATAACTATTTTAATACTATTAAGGCTTATATAAAACTTTATTATATAATATAATAATATATATATCTTATTATATATTAAATCTTATTATATATTCTTTATCTCTTTATTAAATAATTATACTTTACTTAAAAAAAAAGGAAAAATTTTAGTTTTTATTATATAACTGTTTAATTACTTAATAATATATTAATACACCTTATATATATATACTTTATATAGCCTTAAATAATATTATAAAATTATATATAATTTTATATAGTTTTAGAAAAGTTATTAAATTTTAAAATATTTATAGTAATAATTTTTATAAATATAATAATTTATATAATAAATTACTAATAGTATTATAATTTAATATTATAAATATTTAATTTATAGTATAATATATATTTATTTTAAATAATTACTAAATAATACTAAATAATTAAAAAGTTATAAAAGTTTTAATTTTTATATTTTTAATAAAAAATTATATACTATTTTTATTACTGAATATTATATATTAAGTTATAATTATTCTATATTTTATTATTATAAATATGTTTAAAAAATACTATTATATAATAATTTTAAAAAAGAATTAAATAATATTTAGTAAGTATAAATTTATAAAACTTTAAATTTAAAAAAAACTTTAGGTTTAATAATAAAAAGTAATTTATTAATTAATATAAAATATTAACTACTAAAATATTATATAATATAAATATATAAAAACTATCTATAATTATAATTAATTATAGTTTTAAAAATTTTTATTATAAAAACTTTTATATAGAGCTTTATAGTCTTAATTTACTAGTACGCGCGTTAATATTAGGGTGCGTATTAATTGTCTCTGCGCACAGACTGTCTCGGCACGATACGAGGAACTCGTTTTAAATAAGGAATAGCGCTAGTAGCGCACGTCCCCCACAGCCTCGGCTGGCCATTCTTACGCTTAACACCACAACTTTAACGCACTATTTCTTACCTAAATTACGGCCAATTTTACTAAAAAGATATACTAGCTACTTATAAAATGCCCTATAAAATAGCGCTAGTAAAACTTATATTCTAAAAACTACGCGTTATAAATTACTATTTAAAATAAAAGCTTACGCTATTAGCGTAATATTAACTAAAGTATTTTAATATAATATTACTAAATAACTTTCTATAATCTAGAACGCTTTTAATAGATTACTTATATATATATAACAGCGTTTAAAGGCGTTAAAACTTATTTTTTAAAATCTATATCTTTATAAAATAAAAGTTAGCTAAGATTATTAAAATATTAACTATTTTTTAGAGTAAAGGGCTATAATTATTACTATTACTACTTAGAAAAAAGAAGTTAATAAAAAGTAGAGCTAGTAAATAGTTATAAATAATAATTTTAATTATTTATAACTACTTAGACCTTTTAGCGTTAATAGTTTAAAAATTTAATATTATATAGAGAGAGGTAAAGTATAGCATTAAGACACTAGTCTAAAAAAGGTATAGGCTAAAAAATATTATTCTCCTAGATACAGTAAAAAAAAATTAGTGTATATAAAAATTATAAAAAATATTATTTAAAAGATTTAATATATAAAACTAGATATAGTTATAAAACTTTAAAATATAAACTAATACTTAATAATATATATAAAAAGCGGCGCGTTAAGTACTAATATTAACTTAAAAAATAGATTATATAGTACGTAATCCTAAAATATTAAAACTAAAAAAAAAATATATAGATAGGTAAGTAACTATAAAAAAATATTAAGAAAGTTTTTTATAATTTATTAATAGTAGTATAAGTAGGTAAAATAATATTAAGAATAAAACTATTTATATAATTCTAGATAGTTCTATCTGTAGTACTATAATATATAATAATATATAATAATATAAATAAGTATTTATTATTAAATAAAAGGTAAAGATAACTAAAAAATTTTAATATGTTTAGAAATATAGAATAGTTATTAAAACTATAAATAAAAAATCTAAATTATTATTTAAAGAGTAAATATTACTTTAGAAGAGGGAACCGTTTAGTCCTAATAGTAAAAAAAAAATACCTATATTTATAATTATATACTATATAGTTATTACTAGAGTAGCTAAAATAGTTTATAAACTAATTAATTAATTAGTATTCTCGGATATCTCTTTCTATATAAATGTTTTAGTTAAATATATAACCCTTAAGAGGTAACTTAGAAATTTTCTTTTTAAATAAACGTTTTAGTTATATTTATTACATTAAATAAGTATTCTAATTAGACTTATTATCCTACAGTGGTATTCTAAAAAAAATTATTTAAATAGATATTCTAATTAGACTTATAATCCTAAAGAGATATACTAAAAACTTTTTTTTTAAATAAGTATTTAAATTAAATTTAATATTCAAAATAGGTATTCTAGTTAAACTTATTACTCCAATAAGACGTCTTAGAAATATTTTTTAAATAAGTATTCTAGTTATATTTATCGTCCTAAATAAGTATTTTAGTTAAATTTTATACTTAAAAAAGATATTTTAAAAATTTATAAGTTTACTTATATACGTAATATATATTATACTATAATATTACAAAATTGTTATATTACTATAAAATTTTTATTTTAATGATTTAAGTAGAATATTATTTATATATTAGGTTATAGATAATTTACTTAATAAGGGCTGTACCGTTAGCTTAAAAGTAATTTACTATTACTTTAAAAGTTATATAGACTAATTCTATCTCTATATATTTATATAGTTTATTTATATATTTATTTATTTTTTAAGTAAGTTAGCTATATACTTATATAAACTAGTAAGCTTTTATATATATATTAACTTCTTCTACCTCTTTTATATTTATATACTAATTAAATAAATAGTATAGCTATAGTAGTTTAAAATAACTAAAATAGGTTTTAAAAAAAAAGAGTTTATATAAATTTTTATTTTACCTCTTCTAAAAATTCTATTTAAGCTTTAAAACGATTAGGTATATTTAGAAATATATTTATTTATTTATATTAAATTTACGTACTAATTTATTTAATAGTTTAAGTAGTATAAAGTTATTACTACTTTTATTTTATAGTAATAGTAAACTTATTCTTTCTATTATAATAGTATTTTAGGTTAATAGTATAAAATTTATTATTTTAGTTACTTAATATATTATAGTTTTAGTTTTAGGTACTTAAATACTAAAACTACTAAACTCTATTTTTATTAAAGGGAACACTTTTAAAAGCTTATAAAAATATATAATAACCTACTATTTAGTAAAAACTTTTAATTAAAACTATTTTATATATTCTATATATTTATATATTAATCGAATAAAAAGTGTAGCTATAGTGGCTTAGGGCGACCAAAAGGGATTTTAAAAAAGGAGGAGTATATATATGCCTTTATACTTAATGTGTCGAAAAGGTTTTATATATTTTATATAATTGTTATTACGTATATTTCTTAAGTAGCCCTAAATACTAAGCTTATAACTATTGGTCTATAGTTAGTTATTTTATTATTATTAAAATTAAAAACTAATTTAGTTACTAGAAATTTATTAATTTATAGAGCACTTACTAAGAGTAAAAAATATTAAAGCTTAATTAATATAATAGAACGGATAAAAATATCTTTTATATTTTATATCTTAACCTCTATAATATACCTAAAATACAAGGGGACTCTATAAAGAATAAAAAAAATATATATACTAAATAATAGAGTAGGCTTAAAATATTTAAGTAGTATAAATTAATCTTTAAGCTTTTATAGAGTTTATAAGACTTTAAATATTTTATTTTTATATTATATATTATTTGGCAGAACTTCAAAAAGCAGGAGATAATATAGTATAGAGTATAGGCAGATAGCCGAACTTACTAGCTTTAAAGGCTAAATATTCTATCGTAGGCACCAGGCAACCGCCTAACGACTTTATTAGTCCTAAAGTTTATACGCCTAGTAATACCTAATTATCTTATATATATATATTTGTATATTAATCGAATAAAAAGTGTGGCTGTGGTGGCTGTGTAGGCGACTAAAAGGGGTTTTAAAAAAGGAGGAGTATGTGTATGCCTTCATATACCTTATATATAATTATAAGTAGTAATTACTAAGAATCTTTAGAATAATTATAAGTAGTTACTAATCTATAAATATAAATTAAAGTATAAGTATTACTATATTTAATAGGGCACTATAACCCTTACTAAAAGAAAAGAGTATAACTTTTAAGAGTTTAAAATTTATACTACTTATATATAACCTCGTTATATATAAGCTGTTTAGTATTTATTAAGTTCTTATTATTATATTATGCCGCGGCTTTATAAAACTCGCGAAATACGTTAATTAATATTATATATTACTATAGCTTATTTTATTTATTTATAAAATACCTTAAGCTACTCTATATATTAGTGCTAGTTATTTAAAGAATCTATATAGTAGTCTTTACTATAAAGGTATATAAAAATATATAAGTAAAAAAAAAACTTAAATAAATAAAGCGCTAATAAATTTAGTATAAAAAAATACTAAAAAGGTACTAAACTACGTAAGTACTATAAATAGAATATATACTTATATATTTTAAGATTTAATATTACGAGTGTTAGTACTAAGGAAGTAAAAACATTTAGCTAGTATAATTAAGGGAAAACAATTTATATTAAGTTTAATTAAATTAAACTAGGCGCGGGGTCTAATAGGGATTTATATTAAATAGGTATTAAAAGAATAGCTTTTATTTTAAAATATAATCTAAATTAGATAAGTTTTAGTAGATACTATTAAAGTTTTAAGTTTATAGTACTTTATTATATTACCCCTACTTTTTATTTATAGATAGTCTCTAGTCTAAGCTATATTAGTCTTTCTTTATAAATAAAAAGTATAAATTATTTTATTAAAATATTACGAAGCTTATAGTTCATTAGTAATTTATTTATTATAGTAAAAGCAGAGATAAGTCGGCGCGTAATTAATTACTAATTTTTTTATTTTATTTATAGTAATAACGTAAGTAATAATACTAAATAAGAGTAGTATAATAATAGAGCTGCTTTAAGGGCTTTTTATAAAGTATAAGAAACTCTTTTTAGGCGCTGTTAGTTCTTTTTTTATTTACTCTTCTTTATTTTTATTATAGGTATTTCTAACTATTTAGGTTAACGTTTTACTCATTTAGTTATTACAGAATTTTAAACTTAAGTTTACTTATAATACTTATCTAACCTTTTTTTAGTATTTTTATTATTATTTATTATATAATCTATTTAGGCTACGTATAAGCGTTTAATTAAAAAAGACCCTATATTATAATTTTGTAATTTTCTTTTTAAAAAGTGTACTTACTATACTATATAAAATAAAAAGTATAATTCTGTAAGTTGTAGTAATTTATAAAAAGGTTTTAAATATTAATTTACTATAAGGTCTATAAGTATATTAAAGAAAAATTTAATACGTTTCTATTAGTCCTATATATATTTAAGTTAACTAATAGTAAGGAGAATACGGACTAGTTATAGCCTATTCTAAATAAAAAATTTAGGCTTTCTAATATAAATAACGCAATTAGATAAGACTAAAATTAATTTACTTAAGATCTAACTAGCTTTATATATAGTTTTAGGTAGACTACGTTAAAAACTATTATAGGTAAAATAAATAGTTAATAATTTATCTACTTAAATTAGACAGTCTAGTACGGGTCCGTCTAGTAATTAGTATATAAAAAAAGAAAATAACTAATTACTAAAATTATTTTATTACCGTCCTCTAAATCAGATAAGTAGAGGATAAAATCTAGTATATTAAAATTTTTTTTATTTATCTTTTACTTTTACTCTAATCCGTTTTCCTATTATCTAATTAAATATTTAAAGCTATTAGTAGACTTAGCTTATTAAAATACTTTTTATAAAACGCTTTTAGTTTATAAGGTGTTTTAATAAAATTAGAAACAGAGTACTATATAGAGTTAAAATTATATTTAATCTAGCTTACGTAATATTTTAATATTTTTTTAAAAAGTTTACTAGCTAAAATTTCTTTAACCTCCTATTTTTTAATTTTATTAATAAAGATACTAGGCGGCTTCGGAGCTTATTATCTAGATAATAAATTTTAAGAATTTTTATAAAGTAGTTTAAAAATAAATATATTAAATATTTATAACTTTAGTAGTAATTCTGATTAATAAGAATATTTTACTTTTTCTAGGACCTTAAAAGGTCTCCCCTACTTATTAGATAGTTTTTAGCTTAGTTAGTTACAGGGGGGTGACAAAAAAAAAGTCTAATTAAAAAAGATACAGGGGGGTGAAATAAAAAAAGACTAATAAAAAAAGATATCTATTTTAAATTAATATAACTTCTTTATTACTAAGCCTAAAAATATAATAAAAATAGGGATTTAAAGAGAAAGTTTAGTAGATTCTATTTACCCTTTTAGACGCTGCTTACTAAAGGGTTTAGGGGTAGTAAAAAATTAGTAAATATAGAAAATTTTTAGGACCCTATTTTAAGTTAGTACAACTTTTTATTTAAGGTGTAAAATTAGCTTATTTTTATATATAGTATAATAGATACTCTATTCTACTAGTATGTAAATTATTTTTATAGTTTAATATATTAATTATATTATTATTAATAAAAGTTAAATTTTTACATTTTTAATAATAAACTAGTAAATAATATATTACTAGTACTTAGTATAGTACTCCTAAGATTCTATAAGTCTATTATTATAGCTAGGAATTAATAAAATATAATTATTAATAATATTTTATAATTTTATATTCTACTATTTAAAAATAGCTATTTAATAGTCTCTATATTTTCTATACTTAATCCTATACCTAAGTTATACTTTTTATTATTATTTAGCCTAGATTTTATATAATCTTATATATTTTTTATATAGGCTAAATTAGTATTATAGGCTAGGTAAATAAAAGTATATATTTTAATTATTCTTAAACTAGTTTAAAACGTCCGTTATTATGTAAATAAGGGCATTAACTTATTAAAATTACTAATATAAATTAAGATTAATATAACGCTTATCTTTATAATATTATATAATAATATATATATATATTTATATTATTATATTAAAAAAACTGTAAAAAAATTTATAAACTTACTTACTCCTTTTTATCTTCGGTTTAACTTTTAATATAAGAATTATTTTTATATAGTCTTTACTAGTAAAAGAAATAGATAAATTAGGTATTTTAGTAAATACTAAATAACTTCTATTTTTTAACTAAATAGTGTTCTAAATTTAGACTCTTAAATTATAACTAATAAAATAATTAATATATTTAATATTAAAAAAACAATATTATAGCGGAAAAACAAATAAAAAGTAATATATTTTAATATATTAAAATATTTTAATAACTTACTTTTTTACTAGGTAATAGCTAGTTCTTCTTTTAACTCTAATTTTATATCTTTTTCTATAATACTCCTCTCTAATCGCTCCTATTTATAATACTAACTTATTAAAAAATAATATTTTCTTTAAAATTTATATTAGTAATGTTTTTAATATTCTCCTTAGCGTATTTTAATATTTCTTTTTACGTTTTCTTTATTAAATATAGATTTTTTTAATTTATACTAATATTATAACACTTCTGTTTTATAATACTGTTATAAGGATATTTTTATTATATTTAGACTATTTTCTAATTATTACCTTTTTTTTATATTTTTAGGGCCTTTAATTAAGCCTTTATTAATAATTCTTTTTACTCTTTAAATTATCTTACAAACTATACCCCTTTTAACTTTATTTATATTATTATTTTTATTATTTTATTTTTAATATATTATATAGTATTATTAATACTATTAGGAGTTCTTTTAAAGTAAAAATAATTATTAGATTATATATATTTGCTTTTAAAAAAAGATTAACTTAAAATTTAAGTTTTCTTAAATATCGCGCTATATTATAGAAATAGCAGCCTAGGTTTATAAATTTAAAAAGATATTATTATATACTATAATATTAATAATATAATACGTAATTAGTGATTATATAAGCAGGAGCTAAATTTTTATTATTAATATAATTTTATTATTAGATTACTAATATACTTCGAAAATATAGTTACGTGACCTACACTAGTCCTAAAAAGATATAGTTATAATTTTAGTTTAATATATTTATAAACTAAAAAGTTATAGGACCCTAAAAAAGGGGTTTAAAAAATTACTTTGTTTAGGTAATTTTAGTTTATTATATCTAATTAATAAGCAGTAAATAAAATATCTAACCTATTCCCTATAATTTTCTCTTTAAAACGGTATTATTTACGTATATTTAGGCTTATTAATTAATTTTATATAAATTTTTAAAAAAGGTATCTTTTTTGATTGGTCTTTTTTTTCTTTACCCCCCTGTACCTTTTTTAGAATAATATAACCTTTTAACTAGAGGTCCTAAAAATACAAAAAAAATACTATTTTAAAGAGAAAGACTAGTAGATCTAATTCACCCTATTAGGGCCTGCTTACTAAGAGGTTTAGGGGTACTAAAAAATTAGTAAATATAGGAAAATTTTAGGGCCCTACTTTAAGTTAGTACAACTTTTTATTTAAGGTGTAAAATTAGCTTAATTTTATATATAGTATAATAGATACTCTATTTTATTAGTATATAGATTATCTTTATAGTTTAATATATTAATTATATAATTATTAACAAAAGTGAAATTTTCACATTTTTAATAATAAACTAGTAAATAATATATTACTAGTATATAGTAGAGTATCCCTAAAATTCTATAAATATTTTATAATAGCCAGGAGACAATAAAATATA
The DNA here is from genome assembly GCA_030770415.1 of Pleoardoris graminearum. Taxonomy (NCBI): domain Eukaryota; kingdom Fungi; phylum Ascomycota; class Dothideomycetes; order Pleosporales; family Didymosphaeriaceae; genus Pleoardoris; species Pleoardoris graminearum. Next base: position 150,616 of record JASEKS010000038.1, read on the forward strand.
ATTATTAATAAGTTTTTACAATTTTATATTCTACTATTTAAAAATAGCTCTTTAATAGTCCCTATACTTTTTAAACTTAATTTTATATCTAAATTAGCCTATTTATTTTTATTTAGCCTAGACGTTAAATAATTCTATATATTATTTATATAGGCAAAATAAGTATTATAAGCTAGGTAAAAAAAAAATATACTTTAATTATTCTTAAACTAGTTTAGAACGATTGTTATTTTATAAATATAAGGGTTATATTTTCTAAATTACTAATATAGATTAATACTAATGTAAAGATTATAATTATAATATAATATTATAATAATATATATATATATATATTATTATCTTAAAAAAATAACTAAGAAATCTATTAAGTTTCTTATCCCTTTTTGTCTTCCGTTTAAGTTTAGATATAAGAACTTTATTTATATAATCTTTACTAGTAAAAGAAAAGATAAATTAGGTATTTTAGTAAATACTAAATTACTTCTATCTTTTAACTAAATAGCCTTTTAAACTTAGGAAATTAAATTATAACTAATAAAATAATTACTATAATTAATATTAAGATGATAAGACTATATCGTAAAAATAGATAAAACATTATATATTTTAATATATTAAAATATTAAAATAACTTACGTTTTTATTAGGTAATCGCTAGTTTTTTTTTTAATTTTATTATTCCTCTTTTTTCTATAATATTCCTTTCTAATCTCTCCTATATATAGTATTAACTTATTAGAAATTATTCTTTTTCTATAAATTATATTTGTAATATTTTTAATATTTTCTTTAGTATGTTTTAGTATATTTTTTTAGCGTTTTTCTTCTTAATTATTAGATTTTTTTATTAATATTACTATTATAATACTTCTCTTTTAAAATACTTTTATAAGAATGTTTTTATAATATTAAGACTATTTTCTAACTATCCGCTTTTATTTTCTTTTTTAGGGCTTTTAGTTAAGTTTTAATTAATAATTCTTTTTACTCTTTAAATTATCTTAAGAACGCTATTCTTTTTAACGTTATTTATATTACTATTATTATTTTTATATTTTTATTTTATTATATAGTATTATAAATACTATTTAGAGTTCTTGTTAAGTAAAAACTATTATTAGATTAGAAGTATTTACTTTTAAAAGGAGATTAACTTAAAATTTAAGTTTTATTAAATATTACGCTATATTAAAGAAATAGGAGTCTAGGTTTATAAAATTAAAAAGCTATTATTATATACTATAATATTAGTAATATATTACGTAAGTAGTGATTATGTAAGCATAGGCGAAATTTTTCTTATTAATATAATTTTATAATTAGTTTACTAATATACTTTAAAAAAAGCAGTCACGTGACCTAGACTAGGCCTAAAAGGTATAGTTAAACTTTTAGTTAAATATATTCACTAACTAAAAAGTTATAGGAATCTAAAAAAGGGGTTAAAAAAATTGCTATGTTTAGGTAATTTTAATTTATTACAAGTAATAAATATAACGTTACTAGAATTCTAATAATAATTTTTGTAATTTTCTCTTTAAAACGGTATTACTTACGTAATTTTAGGCCTATTATTTAATTTTATATAAATTTTTAAAAAAGCTATCTTTTTTAATTGGACTTTTTTTTTGTCACCCCCCTGTAATTTTTAGGTTATAAATTTTTAAGTATACTATATTACTAACGTCCTAGTTAATAGAGTAATAGTATTAATTTATAATAGATTATATTTAGTCCTAAGTCTACTTTATATTTTTTTTAGCTAGCTACTAGGTAGTATATATACGCTAAGTAAGTAGTTTTATATTTTAAAAAATTATTTTATTCTATAGTATACTAAAAGCGGGAGTATTTTAGTTTTAGTTTTACTATAGTTTAGAGCTATAAAGAATCTAGTATAAAAATATTCTAATAGTAAAATAAAATAGAATAATCTAAGCTCTATTAATTAAAGGTAAAAGAAAACTCTAGTTATCCTAGGAGTAACATATAAATAAATATAGCTATTAGTTAATATACTTATTTATAATTTCTATTTAGCTATTAGTTTTCTTATAGTACGTAGTTAAAAACTTAACCCTAATACTTAGTATCTAATAAAATTTAAACTAAAAACTAAATATAAACTAAAAGCTATAGTCTAAAATAATAGTTTCCGGTATGTATTTAAAATAGTATACTTATTAATAAATAAGTTTACTATACTTATAACGTTAATTATTTTATAATAGGAAATAGATATAGCTTATCTAGAGAGGTAATTAATAATAACTATTATTTAATTATATCTAGACTTATTTTTAAAAAAAATTTTAAAGTTAATATATAGATACTATATTAGCTAATCGGGAATAGGGAACGAGTTAAATATACTTACTATTTAAAGATATTTTAGATATATATAATAGTAGATAATATAATATTATATATATCTTTTATAACTAGCTTTTATACCCTTTTAGTAGTACTTATAAGATAAGAACTGGTAGGTTTTAGTATAGTTTAAATATATAATAGATTTTTAGTTATAGACTTTATAAATAAGGCGCGTAAGTAAAACTAATTTAGAATTAATTTAAAAATGTTTTTTATATAATAAAAGTCTATTTTTTACTTAGTAATTATTTAATAAAATATTTTTTTTTATTTAAATCTATATCGGTTTATCTAAAGCAGGACTTTAATAAAAGTAAAAAAATTAAAGCTTATAATACTTTAGGTACTCTTTATTATTAAAACTTTAATATAGCTAATAGTATTATTAATATACTACTAAGCTAGTTTAGTATTAATTTAGGGGTTAAGCTAATATAGTTTAAAAAAAATATAAAAGTAGTTATCTCTTTACGTATTCTTAAAATTAATAAAATCCTATTTTTTATAACTAAAAATATTAGTTTAAGTATTACTCTTTCCTAGTACGTACTAAATTTAGAAATTAAAAAAAGCTAGAATTTTAGTCTAGCAGGCCTGTTCAGTATTAAAAACCTTAGTTATTATAAAATATATTAAAAAGTAATATTCTAATAGAACCTAAATCGGGTCTTAAATAGATATAAGCTTAGTATACTATTTATTAAAAGTAGTAATAATAGTAAAGAGTTTCTTATTATAAATTTTTTAGTTTAGCTTAGAACTGATTAAGATATAATTATAAAATATAATAGGGTAGGTTTTCTTATCTAAGTATTATTATAATAGTATGCCTAAAATTATATTATTAAACGTATTTATTTCTACTAAAGTAGAAAGCTTAGGGTTAAAATAGTATAAAATAAAAATTAATAATAAAATTTATTTAATCTGCGTAAATACGGCAGTATATTTTAAACTTTATATAAATAAAACTTAAAAACTTTATAAAGCGCTTAAAAGACGTATAATACTAAAAAAGTTTTTAATAAATTAGTAATAAAATCTAGTAAAGCCTAAAAAAAAAATTTAAATTAGTATTAGTTATAAAAGCTTTCTAATTATAAAATATTTTTATTTTATGTAGATTAACTTCTAAACTAGAGTTTATTAATATATACTCTAAGTATTAGGTATAGTTTATATAACAATTTTTTTTTTAATATTTACCTAAAGTCTAGTACTATAAAGTCGTTAAAGTACTTTTTTTACTTATTTAATATATTTTTTATAAGTCTTAGAGTAGATTAAAATATTGCCTAAATATATAATATAAAAATTATTTAGATAGTTAAAGAAAATATTATTTATATATTATTAGTAAGTTATTAAGCTATTATATAGGCTAAAGGGTAAGACTTTATATATATATAATCTATATTTAGTTCTAAAGTTAGTATATTCCTTAAAGACAGAATTTATATAAATTTTATTAAATACTACTTAAATATTAAGTTTAGTAAAAAACTTAGCCTTAAAAGGGTAGGCTAGAAGCTTATTAATACGTAGAATTAGATAAGTATTCTTTTTAGTTAGGGCGTTAAGCTTATAATAATTAATATAAATACGTAAGTTACTATTTAGTTTTTAAATATATAGTACTAAAAATATTTAAAGACTTTAACTATATTTAATATAACCCTTTTTTAAGTATTCTTTTTTTTTTTTTAAAAAATAAGCCTTTTATATTAAGGCTACCTAACTATTTAAAGAAAGTATTTTATTTTTTAAGCAACCTAACAACCGGCTTTTTAAGTAACTAACTAATATATATAGGCTAGTTAAGTAACTTATACTAGAATTTAATTAATTACCTATTTAGGACTAGCGTCCTTCCTATTTAGGTATAGCCTAATACTAATTAGGTTAGGTCGCTACGCTAACCTAATTAAGTAATTAAACTAAGCATATTTAGAAAATTAACTAGCCTAATTAAGTAATATAACTAAACCTAATAAGGTTAAGTCTAAAACCTATTAAACTAATTAATTAAATAGTAGATTAAAATAGATAAAAACGAGATTTAAACTCGTAGTCTATAATATTACTATTATAGGCAGCTAGGTGTGTTATCTACTAAGCTATACACCCTCTCGCCTTAAGTATTCTAAAATATAGGCTTTAATAGTTTTAAGTTTTTTAAGACTAGACTTATATAAAGGGCTGTAGCTGTTTAGAAGAGGTTTAGTAAAAATAATTTTATAATTATAAAGTTAATTATAAAGGCATATATATACTCCTTCTTTTTAAAATCCTTTTTAGTCGCCCTAGGCTACTATAGCTACACTTTTTATTCGATTAATATATAAATATATAAAGTTAATAGTTAGGTAACTAATTAGCTATAGTTTTATTAAAAATATTTTAAAATTAACTATACTTACTAGAAAGATATTTATTAAAAAGTTTTTTATTCTTAGAGTCGTCTCGGAGCTCTAAACTTTAAAAATAAATAAAAATTTATTTAATTTTATAAAAGGACGTAGTAAAAAATTTATTAATAAAATACTTTATATTAAAATAAAAAGCGTTAACTAAAATAAAAGTTATAGTTAAAAAATAATTAAATTCTACTAGCTTTTATAGGGTTAGTTTTAAAAGTAGAGGTAAGGCTACTATAGTTTATTAAAGAATAATAATATAAAAAAAATAAAGGAGCCCTTAAATATAATAAAAGATAAAATTTTATTATTTTTAGTAGTTATTCTATTCCTATAGGGCGTTATAATAGTAAATATCTTATTTTACTTTTTAGTTTAGAATAGACTATTTTAACTATATTAAAATAGTTTTAAAAGAATTATATATTTAAAAGTATTTTAAAAATTATATAATCCTATTTTATACTATATTAAATTAGAGTTAAAAATATTTTATTTATTTTAAACTAATAATACAGTCCTAAGTTCTAAAATCTATAATAATAAAAGAATAGTTCTAAATAGTTTTACTATTAATTTTTATATATAAGTAAATATAAAAATTAATAAAAATTAAAAGTTAGTTAGAAAATCATTTTACTAAAATTTAGTAGGAGAGTTTTTAAATTAGTTTTTAAAGTAAGTATAAAAGAAAGTATAAAATAGAAGAATTTTAAAAAAGAAAATTTTAAGTACTAGTATTAATAAATATATAAAATTAAATTCTATTCCCCTTAGAATAAAGTATAAGAGGGTTTTAGAAATAGAAGCCTTTTAGTAAAAGGAATAAATTAATATTTAATAAATTATACTTACTTATATCTAGGGCGAAGCGTTTTTTTAGATAGTATAATTTTTTTATATATATTTTTTTATTAATGTTATTAAACCTTTTATTATAGACTTTTTTAATTTAAATTTTTTTTATTTTCGGATTAGGGTAATTGTGAGTAAAATATTTAATTTATTTATAGTTATAGTAGGTATCTATAATTATTTATTTTAGGAGTATTAATATTTAATATAGTTAGCTCAAGAACTAAATTAAAAAATTTTTTTTAGTAGGGATATAAAATATCTTAAAATAAGTAGGTACTTTTATATTAATTATTTTATTACTTATAGTATTCTTTTATGTTAGTATAAATAGCTTAGTTTAAGTATAGGTATTACTTAATATTAAGTTAGACTAGCTATAAAGGGGAACGTTCTATTATTTAGAATTAAAGACTATAAAATAGGCTACTATTTTATAAAATAAGTTATTTTATAAAGGTTTAAACCCTATATTTAGAGTCCTTAAGAATAAAATAATTTCTTTTATAATAAAAGAGTTTATTTATTTTAATATACTTTTTTTTAAATAGCTATACTATATATTTGTATATTAATTAAATAAAAGGGTGTAGCTATAGTAGCTGTGTAGGCGACTAAAAGGGGTTTTAAAAAAGGAGGAGTATATATATACCTTTATACTTAGTGTGTCGAAAAAGTTAGGTAAGGCTAGGTCGAAAAAAAATAAATAGCTATACAATAAACTGTATCTTAAAGGTAAAAAAAGATTTTAAATTTTTTTATCTTTAGGCGTTAAAACTAAATTTAATACTTAGCCTCTTTAGTTCTGGATATAAAAAATATTTAAAATAAAATAATTATATTTTTTATATTTTTAAATTAAAGTCTCAGTAAAGTAGCTAAGTATTAGGATTTTAAATATTTATAAGCCGTGCTAAATATATATTTCTAAACTAATACTCTCTAATAGCGTTTACTTTAATAGTAATTTATATTAATTTTAAAATAGTTCTAAATAGACATCTATTATTATTAAAAAGTAAAATTAGTTCTATTACTAAGTAACTTAATTATAGAAGTCCTTTTAGATAGTTTAGTATATAAAAATTTTAAATAAAATAATAGGTATTTACTATTTTAGACAGTAGGTATATTATTTTTAATTAAATATAGTTTAGTTAATAATATAGGCTAATTAGGCAAGATAGACTTTTAAAATAAAAAATTTAGTTACGTCTATAATAGTCTTAATTACGCTTATAATGTTTTAAATAATTTTTTTTTAGACTAAGTCCGGATAATTACTTTATTTATTATTAAATAATCTAGACTTCTTTTACTAAAAATGTAGTATTATTTTTAATATTAGTAAATTAATTTTTTATTAAGTTTATATCCGTTTAGACTACCGCGTTTAATAAAAATTAAAAAAAATTAATAAATATTAATATTTAATTTTAAGTCTATAGGTTTTTAGTAGTTATAATTTTTTTTATTTTAGTATACTCTAACGCGACTTTTTTAAAGTTAATCTAATGTAATAAAGAATTAAGAGTTTTAAATTTAAAGACTTTAGCTAATAAAAAATTTTTAAAATTTTATTTTTTAGTCCGGAAGTACGCTAATACGTAATTAAATAATTTTAGTAGTTATTTTATTTAATAAAAATAGTTTTAAATACTGTTACTAGCTAGGGTAACTTCTCTAGTATAATATATTAGCGCTAGTTATTTAAAAAATTTATATAGTAGTTTTTACTATAAAGGTATATAGGAATATATAAGTAAAAAAAAATTTAGATAAATTAAGCGCTAATAGGTTTAATATAAAAGGATACTAAAAAGGTACTAAACTACGTAGATACTATAAAAAAATATATATTTATATATTCTAAGATTTAATATTATAAGTATTAGTACTATAAAAGTAAAAAGATTTAGTTAGTATAACTAGAAGAAAAAGATCTATATTAGGTCTAATTAAATTAGACTAGATATAGGGTCCAATAGGGATTTATATTAAATTAGTATTAAAAGAATAGTTTCTATCTCTAAATATAATCTAAATTAAATAAGATTTAGTAAACGCTATTAAAGTCTTAAGTTTATAGCACTTTGTTACACTCTAAATATATCCCCTTTTTATTTAAATACTAATATGGATATCTAAATAAAAAAATTAAAGATTAGTATACGCTACTATAGACAATATTACTAAAAAAAAATTTTATATTAAGAAATTTTTTACTAATAATAAGTCTATATTTATTATTAAGTTTTACTATTACTATAGTCTTTATTTTTACTATTATACTTACGCTTAGTAGTATATAGAATTTTTTTAAATAATTATTAAAGTTATTATATAATTATTAAAGTTATTATATAATTATTAAAGTTATAATATAATTATTAATATTATTATATAATTATTAATATTATTATATAATTATTAAAGTTATTATATAATTATTAAAGTTATTATATAATTATTAAAGTTATTATATAATTATTAAAATTATTATATAATTTTAAACTATAGTATTGGGCTTAACCGTAACGGGTCGAGTTTAATAGGTTATAATAATAGTACTTATTAATAGGTATATAATAAAATAGAGACTTTTTTATTTTTTTTTTAATACTAATTATCTATGTCTTTTATACCTAAATTATTATATTTTATATCCGAACTATTATATATTATTTTACCTATACTTATAGGTATTTTATAATACTTCTTTTTCTATCCCTTTATATATTATTACTACGTTTATTATATTTATTTATTATATTTACTATTATATATATAGCTTTTATATTATCGCTAATACTCTCTTTACTAGTTTTTTTATATTTTATAGTTATATTATTAAGCTAATTGTATTTATATTATACTATATTATTCTTAAATTTAGCGTAGTTAAGATTATTCTAGTTATTTAGTAGAACTAATATTATAACTTAAGTATTTCCGCTCTAGATAGAAGTGTGCTTATATAATAAAGAATATATAGTTTACGCTACGGGGTTTCTAGCTAGACAGTAATTTATCTCTTTATTCTTATAGATAAATATACCTAATTCGTCTTACATATTATGCTATATTACTACTCTACCCTAATTTTTAATAGCTAAGAACTACTACTTATATTTATAGATATAGTTTAGGTTAGTATTTACAATAAAATCTTTAAACTTTTTAAAATTTTTAGGGTCTTTTACTATTATAACTATATAGATTAGTAATAATTACTATTACTATAGCCGTAGTATAAATATAGTATTTACTTATTTATTTTTACTATAAACTTATAGTTTATAGTTATTAGAATAAAGATATATATATAATCCTCTTTTTTTAAAACCTCTTTTAGTTACCCTAAGTTACTATAACTACAGTATTTATTTAATTAGTATATAAATATATATAGTTATTAAACTTACTATTTATTTTATACTACCTAACTATTTATATAGACTAAGACGTACTATAGTACTTTAGAGCTTTTTAAAAATATTTAATAAAAGAAATACTATTAGTAGTATAGAAATAGATATAATTATATAAAAAGTATTATAGGTATTACTTTTATAGGGTTATTTATCTATAGTATAGTTGTAGATATTTAGTAAATATAAGTAGCTGTCTAGTATAGTAGATTACTAGTTATACTTTTTTTATTATTTTATATATTTATATATTAATTAAACAAATAGTATAGCTATAGTAGCTTAGGGCGACTAAAAGGAGTTTTAAAAAAGGAGGAGTATGTGTATACCTACGCTAGTAAATGGGTCGGGGTTAGGTTAGAGTTAGGTTACCTATTTAGGTAAAGCGTAGATCTTACTTAAGCTAAGAACACTAAAACGTTTTTAAATAATCTTTAATAACTCTTTAACTATTATAGTTATACTTATATAATTTTAATATAAGGTGCAAATAGGCCTATATTATATATATATAAAATTATTATTTTTATTTTATATATATATAATATAGGCCTATTTACACCTTCTATTAAAATTATATAAGTATAACTATAATAGTTAAAGAGTTATTAAAGATTTTTTAAAAAGATTTTAGTGTTCTAGCCTGTGCGGATATAACCTAACCCTAATTTAACCCTAACCCATTTACTAGCGTATGTATACCTTTATATATATCTTATCTTATATATATACGTATATAGTACCGGGGATACTAGTATATATTAATACCTTATAGTATACTAGTAACGGCGTAAGCTATTACCGCTATCTTTCTTTCCTTTATAAATAAATATTTAGTACTAGATTAGAAGAGATTATATATTAACTTATTACGGGTAAGCCTATTTTAACTTATTATAACTAAGTATAATAAACACGTTTTTAGTATAACGCATTAATATATAACTACGCGGTATTTCTATCTTCTATTATTATATTTAAAATATTATAGAGCCATTTTATAGAAACTTCTATAGTAATTAGTAGTTATTTCTTTTAAAAATATAGGTATAACACTAAAAGGGTAGCTTTATAAAAAAAAATAATAAGCTATAGTAGAACTAACTAACCTTTTATAATTATAGCTAATAATTTTTTTTTTTACTACGCTCTTATTTTTTTATGTTTATTTTTAAATTTATTTTAACGCTATTAGACTAAAACGTAATTATAGAATCTATTTTTTTAATTTAATACTAGCTTATCCTATAAATATTATTATCTTTTTAAAAGTAATACAGGGGGATAATATTAGAAAAGAATTAATCTAAAAAGTTATGATTTTTAAAAATTAATATAAAATTAATTACTAATCCTAATTATACCTAAATTATAGTATTCTAAAGCGAAAGTTAAAAAGATTTTTATAAGTATTTTAATTATTACTTAGTTAGTATACGAAATAAACTAAAATTATATAAATATAATAATTTTTATAGTTCCATTTTTATGTCCCTATAACTTTTTAGTTAGTAAATATATATAATTAAAAGTTTAACTATACTATTCTAGTACTACCCTAGGTTATATAACCTAGTTTTTAATAAGAATTTATTATATAATAATAAATTTATATAACTTATAAAAATTTAGCTCTTATATATATAATTACTAATTACGTAATATATTATTAATATTATACTATATAATCATATCTTTTAAATATTATAAACCTGGACTCTTATTGCTTAAATATAGCGCTAAATTTAATAATACTTAAATCTAATATTAATTTTTGTCTAAGGGTAAATGCTAATATTTTAATAATTATTTTTACTTTAAATAGGGCTTATAATACTCTTTATAATACTATATAATATATTAAAAATAAAATACTAGAAATAATAGTATAAATAAAGTTAAAAGAAATAGGGTTCCTAAAGTAATATAAATAGAAAATAGAATTATTAATAAAAACATTACTAAAACCCCTAAATAAGAAAATAAAAGATTATTATTAGATAATAGGCTAAATATTTTAAAATAATTCTTATTTAAGTAAATTAAAAGAGAAGGGTAATAATATTGTTTTTAAATAAAGCTACACTTTTAGCGTAGTACCTATATTTTTAAAAGAAATAACTACTAGCTACTATAGGAGTTCCTATAAAACGGCTCTATAATAATTTAAATATAATAATAAGAATCGCAGCGCGTAGTTATATATTAATATATATACTAAAGACGTGTTTATTATATAATACTTAGTTATAATAAGTCGAAATAGTAATACGTAAGTAAGTATTACCTTTTAATCTAGTACTAGACGCCTATTTATAAAAAAAAGAAAGAAAGAGGTAGTATATCTATAGTATACTATAGGGTATTAATATATACTAGCACCCCTACTACTATATACGTACACACACACACACACACAGGATAATAGAAAAGTATAATAAATAGCCTACTACGCTAGACAGCTGTATTAAATCTTCTTTTATAGATATTACTATACACACTACGTTACACGTTATATATTATATTATAATATGGCTAAAGAACCCTATAGAAGCGACAAGCGTAACGCCTAATTATAATATTAATATAAATAAAAAAAACTAATAATTAATAAAGAAAACGTTTATAAAAAAATTAAAATATATAAATAATAATATAATAAAAATATAAAATAAAAAAAAAGAATATATTCTAAGAAGTTAATAATATAAATAAAAGAAATTAGAAAGAAGTATTATAAAAAAAGGAGTAATATAAGAGGTAAAAGAGGAACTAGCTACTAGCTAATTATAGAATAAGTTATGTTAATATTTTAATATATTAAAATATACTACTTTTAATCTATCCTAACGGCATAGTATTATTTTTTTAATATGAATTATATTAATTAGTTTATTAGTTATAATTTAATTTTCTAAGTTTAAAACACTATTTAGTTAAAAGGTAGAAGTAATTTAGTATTTACTAAAATACCTAATTTATCTATTTCTTTTATTAGCAGAGTCTATGGAAAAAAAGTTCTTATATCTAAAGTAAAACTAAAAATAAAAACGGGTAAGTAACTTAATTAATTTTTTAGTTCTCTTATTAATATAATAATATATATACATATTATTCTATTATATTATAATTATAAACCTTATAATAATATTAATTTATATTAGTAATTTTAATAACGTAATCCCCGTATTTATAACATAATTAATACTTTAATCTAGTTTAAGAATAATTAAAATATATTTATTTTTTACCTAGCCTACAATACTGATTTAGCCTATATAAAAAATATATAAGATTATATAATATCTGGGCTAAATTAATATAAAAAGGTAATTTAGGTATAGTATTAAGTTTAGAGAGTATTAAGACTATTTAAAGGCCTATTTTTAAAAAGTAAAATAAAATAGTATAATATGTAATTAATAATTATATTTTATTACTTCCTAGCTATTATAAGATAGTTATAGAATTATAAGCATACTATACTAAGTACTAGTAATATATTATTTACTAGTTTATTATTATAAATTTAAAAAAGTAACTTCTATATATAGTTATATATATAATATATAAATATATAATATATAAATATATATATATTTTGTATATTTATATATTAATCGAAGAAATAGTGTGGCTGTAGTGGCTTGGGGCGACTAAAAGGGATTTTAAAAAAGGAGGAGTATATCTATACCTTTATACTTAATGTGTCGACAAAGAATATATAAATATATAAAAATAATTTATATACGTATATTTTATAGATACTATTATATTATATATAAACACTAGCCAGTGTTATTCGTTAAATAGAAAGTTATAATACTCTAAAATATTATTCTAATAATTTTAACATTTTACTAAATATTTTTTACGCCTTAGGGACTTACTAAGTAGTCCCTAATAGGGTTTATAGAAGACGCCCGTCTTTTTTTTTAGAATACTAGTATTATTTTTGAATTTTTAGACGTTATAACTAAAAAGTTATATTAGATTAAACTCCTCCTTTTTTAAAATCCCTTTTAGTCGCCCCGAGCTACTACAGCCACACTATTTATTCGATTAGTATATAAATATATATATTAGATTAAAAAAGAAAACTTTTTAAATTAATATTTTTCTAATATCGCCCCCCTATAATATCTATAACTAGTTTAGCGTTAACGCTTAAAAGGTCTTTTATAAATAATTATATTTTAAACTACTATATCTACGCCTTCTACTATATTAAATCTAGCTTAAAAATTACTTTTATTTTATAAAATCTAGTTTCCTTTATATAACTATATTCTTAAGATTTCGCTTATATATAGTACTAAAGATAAGTATAACTAAAAATTAATTTAAAAATATAGTTTATTTATTTTTTATACTAGTTAAATTAGTACCTAATATAAAATAGTACTTTTTATAGTATAATAATTTTTAATTTTTTTTACTTAATACTAAATTAATTTAATAATAATAATAATTAAATTATTTAGTATTACTTATTAACTGTCCCTTTAGGATTTATTAAAAAGAGTATTTTATAAATTTTATTTTACTTTATTTTAATTAAAAGAGATATAAGTTTATTTTATATATTAGACTATAATACTCTTAATAGTAGTAGTGTAGCTACGCTAGTAAATAGGTTAAAGTTAAATTAAAGTTAAGTTAGCTTACGTAAGACTTTAACCTAACTATACTTTTAATTTTTTTTTTTAATACTAGTATAGATTAGGGTTAAATTAGGATTATATAAACTAGAGATTAAAATTAAATAGGGGTTATACGGATTATAAATTAAGATTAAATTATAAAATTTAAATTAGGATCTTCTAATTAGGGTATATATTATAGTTAGTTATTATAGTGTATTATAGTTTATAAAATAGATAGTTATATTTAAGCTATAATATAATTTTTTTATTATTTACGCTATACTCTATACTAAATTATAAAAGTTAAAAATCTAAAATTCCTGCTATACTTTACTAAGTACCTAAGCGTCAGACGCGAATTCTTAGCCTAAATAGTAACCCTTTTAGTATAAATATAATTTATATTATAGTTTATAATAGTTAGTATATAGTAAATAATATAGTATAGGTTATTATACTTTTATAATATTTAACTAAGAAGGCTTTAGAGGCTTTTTATATAGCTTTTAGTATAAAAAATTAAAATTAGTAATTTTTATTAAAAAATTTTATAATAGTAATTTCGCGGACTAGTTAAATAAAAAATATTTTTTTAATTAGTAGGCCGGTTTCTTACTAATAGCGTTTAATTTTATAAAGAGTAATAGTTATATAATATTAATACCTAACTATTATTAAAAGCTATAATAACTTACTTTTTAGCCTAAATTAGTATTTTTTTTTAGGGTATCCCTACTAATAGTACTAATAAATTTTTTATCTTTTATACTTTTACTACTAGTAGTTATCTTTTTAAGTTTTTTAAAAGTTTTAGGAGCTTTCTTAGACTACTATTTACTAAAAAGGGTAAAATTTTTACTATAAGTTAAGTAGGTACGTGATATTATAGAGGTAGAGTAAATAATTAAATATATATTAAGCTATTATAATTATATATAATAATAAGGAGTAGGTAGTTAAGTTAGTAGTAAAATAGATAAAAATAATAATTAAGTATATATACGTAATTAGGCTAGTAGTATATAAACTACTACTAGCACTATTACTTAATTATATATAAACTACTTTTTAGATTAGGCTAGTATTTTTTACTTTTACTATTTTATTATATTTTACTGTATACCCGACCTACGCGTTATTATATATTTTTATTATATTAGTATACCGTATTATAAATTCTATTAAGTAAAAGGCTTTTAATTATATAAATAGGCTGCTACTATTTTATAAAATTAAAATTCTACTAGATTTTAACTATAATAGGTAGGATAAGCTTATTAGGATAATTAATATAGTTATTTATAATAGTATTTTTTAACTAGTATAGGGTTTTGCTTATAAAGTAAATAAAATTAATAAAATTTTTAAAATACGCGGTATAGGCGGCTTATAAAAAGATTACTTAATAAATTTATAAATACTATTTAAGAGTTAGCTAAACTTAAGTACTGACACTGTAGTATAAAGAGATTAATTAAATATAAAAAATATTAAAGAAAAGGCCTTAAAAAAAGCTGCTACAGTAGATTAGTTAGTAAAATTTTAATTTATAAAAAGGTTTAAAACGACTAGATAAAATACTTAGCAAAAAGTAGTTAGGGTAAAATTTAAGAAGTTTAAGGAAAAAAAGTTTTATAATAAAAAAAGTAGTAAGTTATTATAGCTATTTATTATAGTCTTATATTAATATAGTATAGCTAAGTAGCTATAAATAAAATTTAAATATATTTTTAAAAAATAAAACAATATTATATTAGAAGTTAATAAGAGGCAGTATATAAACGCATTAGAGAAGTTTTAAACTAATATAAATAGGCCTAATAAAAAACCTAAAAATTATATAGTAACTTATATATATAGGGCTAGTAATACTTTATAAAAAATTATATAAAATACGTATCTAGAGGGATTAAAAAAGCTAAAATTAAAAATATTTAAAAGTAAAGAAGCTAAGCATAAATAGTATACTTTTATAAAGAATATAATATTAGAAAAGCTAGTAATAGTAATAGCTAATAATTAGAAATAAATTTATTATATTATTTTATTATATATATATACTAATTACTGTAGAGAGCGTAAGCTAATACTTTTTAAAAAGCTTTTTAGTAATAGTAATATAACTTTTAAGACTAATAAACTATATATTTTAGGTAACGAAAGTAATAAGTGGAAGAAAAAAGTTAATAATAATATAAAAATTAATAAGTATTATAAGGGGCTTAGTAATAAATATAAAATAAAAGAATAGTAGTAAGAGTTATAAATAAAGCTATAGGTAGAGGATAAGAAGTCTTTTAAAAAAAGTAAATAGGATAGCGCTTTTAAAATAATATAGGAGGGTTTCTTTAACTAAAAGAGTTTTTTTAATAATAATATATAAGCGGAGATTATTAAATAGTACTACTATACTAAAATAGTTAATATATATCCTAATATTAGTGCGCTAATAATAATTTAAGACTATAAAACTTTATTTAAAAACTTTATTGTAAGTTTTTTTTAAAATTAAATTATTGTAGAATTATAAATAGTTCTATATATTTATATTATATAATATCTTAGTTATTATTATACTATAATAATAAGTATATTACTTTTTATTATTAAAACTAAAGTTATATTTTTAACTTTGAAGTTTTATAGATTTATACTTACTAAATAGTTTTTATTTTCCTTTTAAAATTATTATATATTAGTATTTTATAAAAATATTTATAATAATATATATAAAATAATTATAATTTAATATATAATCTTAAGTATTAAAAACAGTATATACTTTGTTTAATAGTAAATAAGAATTAATTATTAAAACTTTTTAATTATTATATATTATCTAATAAGTAACTAAACTAAATATATAGTATATTATAAACTTAATACTTATAGTATAAAAATAGAACACTATTAATAATTTATTAATAAAATTATTATATTACTTAAATTTATTATTCTAACACTTTAAAGTGTATTAACTATTTTAATATTATTTAAATTTAGATATAATATTATAATATAATATATTAATTTATATACACTATTATATTATTATATATTAAATATAATTATATATTCTTTATCTTTTTATTAAATAACTATAGTTTTATTAAAAATATAATTATTTTAGATTTTATTATATAAATTATTAATTACTTAATAATATATTAGTAAAAGTTATATACATATTCTTTATTTTAAATTAAATTATATTATAAAATTATATTTAATTTTAATAAATTGTAGAAAATTTTACAATATTAAAGAATAAATATTTATAGAGATATAGTATTTATAGAGTTATAGTGTTTATAGAGTTATAGTATTTATAGAGTTATATTATATTATATATTTAGTTTATAATATTCTATATATTTATTATAATTAATTATTAAGTAATATTAAATATTTAAAAAAAATATAATATATTTAATTTTTATTTCCTTTTTAGAACAGTATATACTAGTTAATTATATAAATTATAAATTTAAATTAGATTATAAAATATAAATTAAAATCTCTTAATTAAAGTATATATTATAATTAGTTATTATAGTATATTATAATTTATATAATAAAAAATTATATTTAAACTATAATATAACTTATTTATTATTTACGCTATACTCTATACTAAATTAAATAATTAAAAATTTTAATTATATTTTTATAGATACCTTATTACTTACTAAATATTTTTAGTTTAAAAAATAATTCTCTTAGTATAAATATTATTTATATTATAATTTATAATAATTAGTATATAGTAAATAATATAGTATAGATTATTATGCTTTAAAAATATTTAATTAGAAATTTTTTTTAAGCTCTTTATATAGTTTATAATATAAAAAACTAAAATTAAAACTTTTTATTAATATATTTTATATTAGAAAACTAGTTGTTTACTAATAGTATTTAATGTTATAAAAAGTAATTAATACTTTACTATTATTAAAAGCTATAAAAATTTAATATTTAGTTTAAATTAATATTTTTTAGAATATTTTTATTAATAATATTAATAGATTTTTTATTATTATTTTTACCTTTTTCACTAGTAGTTATTTTATTAAGTAATTTATAACTTCTAAAAGCTTTTTTAAACTAATATTTACTAAAAATATTATTATTGTAATTTAGGGAGATACTTTATATTATAAAAGTAAAATAAATAATTGAATATATATTAGACTATTATAATTATATAAAATAATAAAAAGTAGTTAGTTAAATTAGTAATAAACTAAGTAAAAGTAATAATTAAGTATTTATAAAAAATTAAATTAATAATAGTATAGAGACAACTACTAGTACTATTACCTAATTAAATATAAACTATTTTTTATATTAAACTAGTATTTTTATTATATTTTTATTTTATTTTATTTTATTTTATATTTTATTTATATTATTATATACTTATATTATATCATTATACTATTTTAGTAACTATATTAAATAAATAACTTTTAATTATATAAATAGACTACTACTATTATATAAAATTAAAATTTTACCAATTTTTAAATATAAGAATTAAAATAAACTTACTAAAATAATTAATATAATTAATTAAAATAGTATTTTCTAATTAGTATAGAGTTATACTTATAAAGTAAATAAAATTAATATAATATTTAGAATATGCAGTATAAGTGGTCTATAAAATAGTTATTTAATAAATTTATAAATATTATTTAAGAGCTAGCTAAGCTTAAGCGCTTACGCTATAGTATAAAAATATTAATTAAATATAAAATATATAAAATTTTTTTTAAAAAAGCTACTATAATAAATTATTTAGTAAAATTATAATTTATAAAAAAGATTAAGATAACTAAATATAATATAAAAAAAAATTTTATAATAAAAAGAGTAGTAAATTATTATAACTATTTACTATAGTTTTATACTAGTATAGTATAACTAAGTAGTTATAAATAAAACTTAAATATATATTTAAAAAAATATAAGTATATTATATTAGAAATTAATAATAAATAATATAGAAAACCTTTAAAAATTATTTTTAAATTAATATAAGTTATTGTAATAAAAAAACTAAAAGTTATATAGTAATCTATATATAATAATAATAATAATACTATATAAAAAGTAAAGGATAATACGTATTTAAAGGAATTATTAATATTATAGTTACATATATTTAAAAGTAAATATACTAATAATAAATAGTATACATTTATATAAAATATAATATTAAAAACACTAGTAATAATAATAGTTTAAAATTAAAAGTAAGTTTATTATATTATTTTATTATATATATATACTAATTACTATAAAAAGTATAAGTTAATATTTATAAAAGAGTTTTTTAGTAATAGTAATATAACTCTTAAAACTAATAAGCTATATATTTTAAGTAATTAAAGTAATAAGTATAAAAAAGAAGTTATTAATAATTTAATAATTAATAAGTACTATAAGGGGCTTAGTAATAAATATAAAATAAAAAAAATAATAGTTAAAATTATTAGTAAAAATATAGAGAGAAGATTAACTATATTTTAAAAAAGTAAATAGAATAGTGGTTATAAAATAATATATAAGAAATTTTTTATAAATAATATATAAGTATAAATTATTATATAGTACTTTTATATTTAAATAATTAATATATATTCTAATATTATCGCGCTACTAGTAACTTAAAATTAACTTTAAAATTTTATAAGTATATACTTACTAAATACTTTTTAATTTTTTATTAAAATTATTATATATTCGTATATTATAAAATTATTTATATATAATAAATATAAATTAATTATTATTTAATATATAATAATAAATAGTATAAATAGTATACACTTTTTTAAAAACTATATAAGAATTAAATATAGTAGAACTTTTAAATTATTTAATATTATTTAATAATTAATATAAATAAATATATATTATATTATAAACTAAATATTTATAGTATTAAATTAGAATCCTCTAAATAATTTCCTAATAAAATTATTATATTACTTATATTTATTTATCTATAAAATATTAATATATAATAATTTTAGAACAGAATTAAAAAGTATTTAGTATATATAAATATGTAAAACTTTATAGTTAAAAAACTCTGTAGTTTTAATAATAAAAAGTAATAATATAGTATATTAATAACTAAAATATTATATAATATAAATATATAAAAACTATTTACAATTTTAAAAAATAATTAATTTTAAAAATTTTAGTTTAAAAAAATCTTATAATAAAATCTTATAATATAAACTTTTATATAGAGCGCTATAGCCTTAAGTTATTAGTAAAGCACTAATATTAGGGTATATATTAACTATTTTTACGCACTAACTGTCTCGGTATAATATATAGAGTATAGACTAGTTAGTATTTATTATAACTAATAATAATAGTCTATAAGGTTATTTAAAATATTACTAATATATAGGCCGCTACTAGTGCTTATATTTATATTAATATAATTTAATAAGATATATAGCTGTTATATACTAAAAATAAAATATTTAATTAAAGTTTTACTTAGTATTTTACTAACCCTCTACTATTATAAAAAATTATAATATTAGAAAACTTAAGAGGTACTATATTCTATACCTAGTATTAATAAAATAAACTAGTTAAGTCTTTTTTTAAACTATAGCTAAATACTTTTATAAATTACTAAAAATTAAATCTAGCTGATAACTACTAAAAGGACTATACCTATTTAAAATAATCGCCTATAGAGTTATTAAAGAAAAGAAATTAACTTAATTAAATTCCTAGCTGTATATATTAAGTAAAATAAAGAGAAAAAGGAAGAGGTATTATTTATATAAAATAAATAGTAGAATATAACTAAGTAGGCTAAAAACCCTATAAATATTACTTTATACTAGAATTTTTATACTCGCTCTAGTTAAATATAAAACTAATTTAGAAAAGCTACTAACTCTATAAATAATTACTTATATATATTCTACTTTAACTGTAGTCTTATTTTTTAATATCTATTAGTAAAAAGTACTAGGCTTAGATAAGGTATTAGGACTAAGTATTTTATAAATTATTTAAATACCTAGTCTTATAAAGGTATAGAAGTTTCTATTTATAAATAGTAATTTATACCTTTTACCCTTTTTTCTTAATTTTAAAATAAAAATATACTTATACTAATTCTATTATATTCTACTATAACCCTTAAGAAGAAGCTTATATAAGTTATAATTAATAATAACTAGTTTTTTTTAAATAATTAAGCGGCTATTATTTTAGCGCTTTATTTAATTTTTCTAACTAGAGCCTATAATAATTAGTTATTATAAATTTAGGCTAATATTTTAAAGTTAGTTTTAATAAACTAAAGTATACCTTCTTAATAATTTTAACTAAATAACTAAAATTTTAATTATATTAAATATATAGTCTACATTTAATTACTTTAGTTTTTTTATTATTAAGATATATTATATTAATCGCGACTAGTAATTTTAAAAAAAATTATTTAATTTTATTTTAATACGCGGAAGATATACTAGTACTTTTATAATAATAAATATATTATAAGTATTATTAGAGATATATACTAAATTACGCTTTTTAGCTATTACTTATAATAATACTAGTAATAATAATACGCTTACTTACGCTATTTAAAAGAAACTAGTTAATAAAAATATTTCTTAGCGCTTATAAGAAAATATTATATTATATCTAACTTATATTATTAATCTTATTATCTAAAATATTATTAACTATTTTAAGCTAGCAGTATTACCTGTAGTTAAAAATATAAAAATATTATAAAAATAATATATTTAAAAAATAGAAGCGTAAATATCTATTCTAAACTCTCTTTATAAAGTATATATACTTTTATTATATATATTTATTATATACTAAGTAATTACTAGATCTGGGCTATTTATATTACTATTAACGTATTACTGTAACATTATAAGCGTTTTATCGCTATATAATAATACCTACTACTTAAAAAATAGCTATTTATTATCCGCGATATTAAAATATAATAAAATTTAATATTTAATATATATATACGTGTACTTAAAATCTAAAAATATATTAATAAATAGCTAAAATAAAAAATTATATTTAATATAACTGTTAGGTCGGCTAATAGTAATATAGCTAAAATAAACTTTTATAACCTTAAGTAACTTAAATTATCTTCTATAAAGTAGTACTATTTTACACTATTTACTAAATTACTAAAACGTTTTAAAAATATTATAAATTTTTTTAGTAAGAACCGAAAACCTTAAATTTAATATATTTAGCTTATATATAACCGTCTCTTTAATTTCTTAGATAAAATAATAGTTAAGCTAGATAATAAAGACCTAAAATATAAAGAAAATATTAAGTAGTTAGAAATAGTATAATCTATAACCAAAAATAGTTATATTAAGTTAAGTAAATACTATTTAAAAATAAATATAGAGTAGGGGTTTTTATTTAACTATATAACTATTCTTAATCTAATATAAAAGCTTACAGTATATAAAATATAATTATTATAAATATTTATTATAGTAAGACTCTAACTACTAGTTTAAAATAATATATAGAAACCCTACTATAAATATATCTATTAAGAATAATTTTTTAATTACTTTAATGATTATAATAATAATAGGCGTATATGTTATATACTTTTATTAAACCCCTTTACACAATAACTATAAAATAGTAAATAATTTTAAAAGCTTACTACTTTATTAAGTAGTTTTTTAATTTTAAGCTAGGTATTTTTTATAAAAGAAACTAAAGAGGCTAGTAGCTAAGTATATAAAAAAGAAGAAGTCTATTTAAGTACTTTTTATATAAAAATAATTAAGGGTTTTAATATACTAGATTAGTAGTAGACGTATAAAGATATATTTTTTTAACTAGCTTAAGTTATAAAGAACGTACTTACTATACTAATTATATAAATTAGTATTAAGCATGTTTTTAATATTACTAAAGACGTTATTAGTAATTAGAGGTATTAACTTTCTATTTAAATAATTTAGTAGATTATAATTTTTACTAATTTAATTCTTTAAGAAATAGAAGAGTAAACTAGACTATAAAATATAGTAATAAAAATAGAAGATAATAAAACTTTTTATAATAAAATTAATAATTTACTAAACCTTTTAGCACCTTAAAAACTTATTAAGGAGTATATAAAAAATATATATAGTATAAATAGAAATTTAATAAAAGGTACTAAAAATTATAAAAATAAATTATTCTTCTCTCTATAAAAGCGTTAAAGATTTACACGCTATAGTAAAAAACTATAATTAATAGTTATTATAATTTAATTTTTATAAGTGTATAAACTAAACTAGAGTCTTATACTATATTTAATTTAGTAATTTTTAAGAAAAAAACTCTAATAATTTTAATTTAACCTAACCCCTAGTTTATATAACTCTAACTTAACTCTAACCCCTAGTTTATATAATTTTAATTTAACCTTAACCCCTAGTCTATATAATTCTAACCTAATCTTAACCCCTAGTCTATATAATTTTAACTTAACTCTAACCTATTATTTATACGATCCTAATTTAACTATAACTTAATACTAAGTAACTTTAACCTATTTACTAGCGTATATACTATATACTAAAGAGTACTATTATATATTTTAGTAAGGTAATTTATTTATTTTTTTATTTACTAATTTTAATATATTTTCTCTTTATCTATTAATATAATAAAGTTTTTTATAGTCTTTTTATAAAATTTTTTATATATAAGCTATTTTTTTTTAAAAAATACTATTTAATTACTATTATAAATTAGTTAGATATAAAAATTCTTAATTAAGTATATTATTTACTTAAGCTAGATAAATACTATTTACTATACTAGAGGTATATTAGCCTAAATAGTTTTAGTATTTATAAATACTAATTTTCTTTTATAAAAATAGGTCGGGCGTAAATTAATTTATTTAAACTATAATAATATTTATTATATATATCTATAGCTTTATTACTATATTTTAAATAAGTTTTAGGTTAAGTTTAGTACTAATAGTAAAAAATTTTTTTTTTAAATAGCTCTATAAGTATTAGTATAATAATTAAAATTACTATAACTAATAAAATAAAACTATATTAAAAATATAAAAATAAAAAGTTTTAAGTGAGGACGTAGCGTACATAAAGTTAATACAGCTCCTATAAATAAATGTAAAGAAATAAAAATAAAAAGTTAATAAATATAACTATAGTAAAAATTTATATACTTTTATATATTATCTTTTATACGTACTATAGTTTCTCTCTAAGGTAATAGTCTTAATACTAACTTTATTAAATTAGATTACCTCTATAAAGCTACTACCTTATGCGCGCGCGTATTGAAGCCTACAGGGAGAACTTGGTCAAAAACTCGCGTAGGTTGGATTGCTTGCCCGCGTCGTGAAGGTCCAACGAGGCACGTGCGCGCCTTGGCGTTTTGATTAAGCTTGCCTCGAGAAGTAAAGAAGCCGGTTAATGGCTATTACTTATAGACGACCGCAATATCTTGCCATCAGGGTTGGAATTTTCAAATTGGCTCCCAGCTAAGAATATATGAAATGCCTTTCCACGTCCCCATGTTCATAGAACCATCTCGATTAACGTCGTAAGCGAGCCGCACCGGCTCTCTAATCGCCTCAGGCCACATAGCCGAGCTGCCTGGGAACGGCCCGCTGTAGCCTAGCCCGGCCTTGTCCAGTTGATCCGTCTCCTCCTCGATAAAAGAGCTAAATACAACAAAAACGATATAGTACCGGCGCCCGTTGGCCTCAAACTCCTGCCCAAGATGGTGGTCTACTAGCATCGCTGTCTGTTCCTCGTTGCTCAATCTCCAGTATACATGGAGATGGTACAAGACGCCGTCCTTCTCCTCGGCCATACGCTTTGCGAAGAGGTCCCCTACAACGGCAGGGTAGTCGCGTTTCCAGTCCGGGCGCGGCACGCCGTCGACCAGCCAGTACAGTGCCGCGGGGTTATGAGCTACCTGCATTACCCTGACAAACGCTTGGACGTTCTGGGACCGCAGCTCGCCCCGCCCGTCCGCAGTACCCCACGAGGGATGCCACTCGACGCCCACGCGGTCAAAGCATCCAAAGGTTGTCCAATGCGCGGCTCTCTCGATGTAGTACTGCCAGGGCGCATGCCTAAGCAGCGGCGTCGCCCGGCCTTGACTATCATGCAACCGGAAGACGACGAGGTCGTGCGTATGAATCCGAGGGCGAAGCACCTGCCAGCAGTCTCGGTCCCTTGAGACTGGCGGAATCTTGTCGCCGCTGTACTGGACCTCCCAGACGTCCATCGGGCGCGGCCGGTAGGACGAACCCATGCTGCGGTGAACGGGCCAGCTGCATTTGCTGTTGTCCCGGATGTACCGCTCCGCGATGTAGCGCGATAACCGACATATTGAGAGGAGTGTAGCGATCTGGTAATAGGTCGACAGTTGCCTGCAGCGGTGCGTATAGGCTATCTCATCGGCTAGCGCACGTCGCAGCTCTTCATTGTCCTCGTCCGACCCGGACCGCCCAAAGACGGCCGGCACGGTGGTAAGAAGATGGCGGAAAAGGGGGCTCGACTCCTCCTTCTTTTTCTTTGCGCGGTCGTTGAACTCGGGGTTTTCCTGCCGGCGTCTGTAGACGTCGTTGTGCGTCTCGGGCATGCGGTCGAACTTGTGCCATTGGGTCAGGCGAATGCTGTCGCGGACGAATTCTGGGTCGTGTGGAATGCCCTCAACTTCGATCCAGTGTACACCGCGAGAGGCCGGGAGTACCAACTTCCAGATGGCCTCTTGTAACTCGACGGCGAGGTCGTTGAAAATCGCCATGGCCAAAAGAAGCACGCAGTATTTCTCTGGAACGTCTGTTGCATTATTCAAATGCAGGTAAGAAAGCCGCGTCTAACGTGAGCTATCGATGCAATTGAGTGGCGGACATCGAAAGCAGCTGCGCCGCACTAATAAGTACACAATCTGGGTTTAGGCTCCACCTGGGAGGCACGGTATGACCACTCATCACAAACAGTGATGAGCCAGTCTTAAACACCTCACTATTAGAGCCTTATGCATATATATATATATAGTTTTCTAAGCTACTTCTACTCGCAAGTCTTAAAATGTTCTTTTAAGAAGCAAGCCGGGTCCAACAGTCGTACTTCCTTTGCATGGAGCAGATGGTCAATCAAAGCTCGCTCGTAATGGATGTAACAAGAGCTTTTGCTGTCCCAAATTTTTGCATTCTGGTCAAAGAGTATTCGTTCCTGCCTAGGCAGCGGATAATCGCACAACGTTGACACTTTCAAGCTGTCTAGCTGGAGAATCTCTGCGATCTGAAGCATTGTGGATTCCCAGGTGCCATTGGAAGGGACCAGCGTAATGTTTGTGAGTGTCAGACGACGTAACGTTGAAGCGAGGGAAAATAAAAAACTTAGAAGTGCGCTTTCGCACGTCACAATCCCGATTTCGAGTTCCCGGATCTTTGACCATGGGGTATGTTTGGCTAGTAAGGTAAGCAACTCAACGGGTCCATCTCCGTTCTCGCGGATCTCGTACCCTGGTTGTAGAACGCCATCTACCAGTCGACCAAAAGCTAGGTGGACTCGTTCCACATTCTCGGCGCAGCGAAGAAACTCAAAGAGGGGCCTTGCTGCTATAAAAAGGCCACCATCTTCTTCTTCCTCGGAAATTGAACAATCCAGATGAGTAAGAAATACCAGAGCATGCTCCAGAATGACCAACTGACGCAGGTACCGATCTCCCTGGAGAGAGGGGATCTCATCTTCCAAATACCTGTCCGCTTCAACTGCACTCTCAAAAGTTCTCCGTAATTCTCTTGTTCTCCCATGACCCTCGCCCTGCCAAAGACGTTGCAAGCGTGTCGCTCCCCAAAATGCCGGACCGCCGACGTAAAAGCTTAGAGAGCGAAGGTTGGGTTGGGACGGTTTAGCCCACCCAAGGGCTTGGAGAACGGTGGATAACTGTAATGCCTCTACATCTTCGTCCTCGTCGTAATCTGTATGCCCAATAAGGGCGTATGGGCTGAAACGTAGACGTCCCCACCAAGTACCCCAGCGATGGTCGTATATGAAGCCAGGCTCGTGTCTGAATACCGTGAGGTTGATGAATTGTGCCATTACCTCGTGAAGTCGCTCAAATGGGCTGATCTCCGCTGTTGGCATCAGGGTCCTCTCGGGATGGACCTGCTCTCCCCGAATGCAACCCAACCTGCGGAAGTAGAGACAGTTTGCCAAACTTCGCACCTTGTCCTGTGTATGCTTGCGATCCGCCTCATAGCCACGGAAGAGGGCCACCTGCTCGCTGTCCGATAGGCGAGACCATTCCTGATGCGACATGAGGCAACCGTTATTGTCTTCATCATCGCTATCAATTTCTTCGTCGAAAATAGTATCGGGATTACCCGGTGGGCTGATACTTCGCTTCCATGTATCGAAGTCGCCAAATCCCCGTAACCCCCGGGTTCTCCGGAGTATCAGGGTCTTGACATGCAGACGAAGGGTTTCGTTGAATGCGATCTTAACCAAGCGCTCGAGACTATCTTCCGTGAGCTCAAATCGGATTGTTTGGAAACAGAAGGGTGTAGCAATTTCGTTGAAGCCTGTATTTAGGAGTCGAAATAATTTCCGTTCCCAGGGACTAAGAAAGCGCAAAACCAAAATCCAGAGCTCCGCAGGGGGGTTACGACAGCAATTTCTGCCACCAAACGAAGAATTGCAGTCCATCGGAGGTAGGCTTGTATGTGAAGAACGGGTATCGAAGGAGCGCCTGGAGACCACTGTTCGATGGCAGTGAACGCCTCGTTCGCAGTTTGTCTGAAACCATAGTAGGAATTGATGCGAGAAACAGGGATCAGAAAGAGTCCACAGCGGGAACCGGAAAAGGACTTCGCAGAAGCTAGAGCAGGTACAGCCAACGCGGATCGAGGTGGACGCAGATAAAGCGACCAACGCTAAAACTCACTTATTTTTAGCGCGCTAAGAACACCACACAAAAGCTAAAATAACTATTTATTACTTTTACCCTACTAATACCTATCCTACGCTTTACTATTACTTTTAAAACGCTTTATAAATACTATAAGATACCGCCTAAAATTAAGGATAACTATAATTACTAGACTTATATAAGGTAGTCTAAAGTTTTAAGCACCTTTCCGTTTATACGCGTAAGTAAAGTTATTTAGAGTTAAAAATAAGTTACTTTTATTTTATTAACTTTTCGCTAATATTATATAGACTAGTTAGTATTTATATCTAAGAAACTATTAATACTATACTAAAAATAATAATAGTAAATATTATAGTATAAATACGGTTTTATTAAGGCGTTTTTAATATATATTAAATTTTTATAGTAGCTCTGCAACGCTAATAATTTAAAATAATACTATAAGAACTAGTATAATATTACTTTAGCTAATAAAGGTAAGAGCGGAAATCCTAGTATAGCTAAAATTAAAAAGTTACTTAGTAAGTATTATTAACTTATTACTAATACGTTACTAACTATTTACTAAATTTTTATAAGAAATATATATAAGCGCTAGTAATTAAAGACCTAATTATTTTTAATATACTATTTTTTATATTATAAACTTTACTTATCGCGTCGGCGTCGGCTATTCTTATTTAACTTATTACTAATATACTATAACTTATAACTCTAACTACTCTAATTAAAAAAAGAAAAAAGAGTAGTAGTAGTAGTAGTACGCGTATTAAATAGGTTAAAAAGGGGTTAGCTAGAGATAAAGATAAGAAAAATATTATAATTACGTATAATAGTACTCTATTTTATAATAAGCGCCTAAAAGTTTCTCGTATTACTAGAACTAATTAGGCTAAAGATAGGGTTAAGGGCCAGGTAAGTACACATTATTATTAGGTTATTAACCTATAATTAACCTCTACTAATAGTTAACTAAATTAACTTTAAAGCTATTTATAATTTTTTAAAAACTAATAGTAAAATTTTTTTATATAAGTACTATTATAATTATCGTGCTTAATACCCGAATAAGAATTTTAGAAATTATAAGAATATATTAATATATTACTAACTCTTTATTAACCCTAACTAATTATTTTTAGGCTATTATTTTACCGGTAAATACGAGAATACTTTTTATTATAATTAAGGCTATCTATCCCGTAATAACGAAGACTATATTTTTTTTAATAAGAAATAGCAGGGACAGAGGAACCTAAAAAAGAATAAATTAGATTTTTAGGGTAGAGTTAAGTTAGGGTTAAGTATAGGTTAAATATAGATTCCTAAGGCGTTTAGCCGTATACACCTCTTATATTTTAAAATTAGGTACTAGGGATAATAGCTATAAATTAAGTAGGCGTTTATATAGTATTTAGTTATATATTTTTAATAATTAGGAAACTCTACCTTAAAGGAGTTTTTAATACTTTAATATAATATCCTTTAAGTAGCTTAATACTATTAAGTAATACTTATAAGTTATTTATTAACCTAATAATATAATATATTATATATATATTAAGTATATGCCTTCTATATAATAATTTTTAAAATATAATACTAATATATTTTATTTAACTATTTACTTACTAAGTACTATTTTTATTATTTAATAATTTATATTTAATATATAGTAAATCTAATTTTAAGTTAAATATACTAATAATATCTATTTATTAAATAATAATTTATATATTAGATAATATAAATACTTACTATATAATAAATCGTTTTTAAGTATAAATTTAATTATTTATAATTAAAATTATAACTAATATATTATCTAATTTTATATATATAATATTTATAAGATTAATATTATAACTTAATATAATATAACGTATTAAAATTAGTTATATTAATTATATATATAGTAGGTACTTACTATAAACTAAGTATTATTTAATTATAATATATATATAATAACATATATACTAATTTATAAATAGAAGTTTATATTTTTTTAGTAAATATTTAAATTAAATAATTATATATTATTATTAGACTTATAATATATAATTATATCTATTTTTTATAAAAAAAGTCCTATTATAATAACTAAAATAGTATAAATATTAATATTTTTTTATTTTATCTATATAATTATATTTAGAAATTTAATATATATATATATATATATAATAAATATATTACTTTATTATAAAATAATATAATATAATTTATATTTATAATTATAATATATCGCTATTATTTATAAAAAATAATATTTTATTATTATTATAATTTTTTTAACTATTATATAGCTTATTTAAATAATTATATATAAAATTATTACTAATCTCTATACTCTATTATTTATTATTTATTTAACTATATTTAATAAACTAATAAAACTATATACTATATATATAAGTTAAATTTTTATTTATAATATACCTATTACTTTTATATATTAACTTAATTAAAACTATAATATATAAGTAATAAGTAAATTAAAAATAAATTTTACAGTTTAATATATATTTTACTATTAACTTATTTATATAAATCTAGTTTTTAAAAATCTACTTTATATTTAGAAAATAAATTTTAAAAAATTAGTATTACTATATAGGCCTTATAGAAGTCGATTTTATAAAATATATAAATATTATATAATTATATTAAAAAATAAAAGATAAGTAGGTGTTAATAAGGCTATAAAAAGGGGTTAGGGCGGAGCTAGCGTAGAATAATTATAATATAATAGATTTTTTTTACTGTAGTAGTATATATTTAA
The DNA here is from genome assembly GCA_030770415.1 of Pleoardoris graminearum. Classification (NCBI taxonomy): domain Eukaryota; kingdom Fungi; phylum Ascomycota; class Dothideomycetes; order Pleosporales; family Didymosphaeriaceae; genus Pleoardoris; species Pleoardoris graminearum. The sequence continues at coordinate 181,115 of JASEKS010000038.1, forward strand.
CTATATATATATAAAAGGTGCTGCCTAAGGGTTAATAACCCTTTAAACCCTTTTTAGAGCTTCTATTTCTAGTTTAAGCTTTTAGTTCTCTAGCTCTTTTTACTTTATAACTATCTCTTATTTTTAAAATTTAAGCTTAAAACGCCGTGCCTTAAGATCTATATTATAGTAAATAGTTTAACGTTAGAGGCTTAGTTTTATAAATAGTATCTATAAAGGGACGCGTATAGATTAAAAAGATATTAATAAAACCTATAAAAATTTATTTACTAGTAATAATAATAAATCTTTTAATATTTAGTTAATAGTAGTCTTTCTACGCTTTAAAGATCTTTTAGGCCTAATATAGTTAGAGGATAATTTATACGCTATACGCCTTTCTTTTTTATTATTAGTAAAATTATCTATTTTAATAGTAGGTTAATTCCTTCGCTTATAGTTTAAATATATTAGTAATATATTATAAAGGGGTTAAAAAAATATTAATATACTTTTTTTTTAAATCTTTATATTCTCTCTAGTTAATAAAGTATTTTTTTTATACCTATAGTATATACCTATTATATTACGTACTAATTATTAGTTAATATTATAGTTATTAAGCTTTATACCCTTAAAAACGTTAGTATACTCTTATTAAAGGGTTAATAATACTAATATAAAAATTATTAGGAGTAAGTTTAACCGCTTTTTATATAAATAGAACTTTTTACTAGTCTACTTAATATAATTAAAAGTATTCTTAAGGCGATACTAATTATTTAGGGCTATTTTAAATATATATTAATTAAGCCTAGATACTATAATAGTTATATATTTATATTTAGCCTAAGTCTAGACTGCGACCTGCTTATTATTTTACTATAGTATTAGTAACCCTATACTAATACTAACTTAACGCCTTATATTTAAGCTCTAATAAGATTTTACTATATTAGTCCTAATCGCGTACCTATAGAATTAATTATATCTTTTTTAAGAGTTTTAGGTTTAGGTATTTAATACAGTTCTTAACTCTTTCTATACCTATTTTAAAGTAGTAAGTACAAAACTTTACTATATAAGTAATATAATAGCGCTATAAGCAACTAAATAGGTTAATATAGCGTAAATAATACCTAAAATTTTTATAGTAGCTATTAGAACGTTTTACTAAAGGGTTATATTAGTATTACTAAGGGGTATATACTTTTAAATTAGGCACTATTTATATCTACAGTAACGCCTATAAACTCTATTTAATATATATAATATTACTTTACTAGTTAACCTAAAAGCCTTTTAACTTATTTAAAGAAAATCTAAAAAACTTAAGAATATAATCTACGCCTCTTATTATTTATATATATATAGGTAAGGATAAAGACTATAATATTAGTAAATTTTAACCTATTACTAAAGTCTATATATACGTTTACTATACTATTTATTAAAATAAACTATTATAAGCTTATACTAAGAGTCCCGATTCTATTAAAAGGATATATTAATTTAAAAGCTAGTTAGGCTTATAAATATTATAGCTTATTCTTTTTATATTATAAAAATAAAAATATTTAAATAGCTCTAGTATATCTCGCAGATATATACTTAATAAGAATAAAATAGTATACTTAATAGGTATATATAGGCATACTAACCGTATTAATATTTATATAATATATTTCTATTTTAAATCGGATACTAGTAAGATCCTAACCTAATAAAAATATATTAAGTTTTTTCTTATATATTATAGCTCGTAGGCAGTTAAGATTATTAAACGTTACGTAAATCTAGCTAAATAAAACTATACTATACTTTTAGTATAGTATATTTATAAAAGAGCCGCGAAGAAATAAAACTAGTTTAGGTTATTATAATAACTTTTTAAGAAGGGGTTAAGAATACTATACTATATATTATACTAAAATCTTTTATCTAATAGATAAGCTTTATAATTTCTCCTATAAAGATAGTAGGTATTTTTATAGGCAATAGTAGTAGGTATGTATATATACTATATAAGATAAATAGAAAAAAGGGGTTTTTAACTAAATTACTTAGTATTAAGATATTAAACTTAACACCGTACTATTATCTTTATAGTTATTTAGGGCCCTATAAGTAGTTAATATCTTATAAAGGCGTTAGTATCCCTTTATTAATATATTATTTATTTTACTATATACTATAACTACTTAGCTTTATAGTTATTAGGAGGATAATTATATATATATTTTAGGGGCCCTAGACTCTATATAAACCTATTATAAAGAGGTAATAAAGGTGTTTAATAGAGTATTAGTAAGTAATTTTTTTAAAATAATATTTATTAAGAGTGTGTAGACTCTAATAAGCTAAATAACTAATATAATAGAATTAGGTCCTGGTAGTATCCTATTAGAATAAAAAAATATTAGAAATATAATTAGGTTATTTTAAAAAACCTATTATAGTATAACTTTGTCTTATAATAGGCCTATATATTAGACCTTAAGATAGATATAATACGCTATTTTATAGGCGGTCTATAATAGCTATATACTAGTTATATACGTTAGTAAAGTCTTAAGAATACCTTAGTAAGCCGTACTTAGTAAACCTTCTTTTATATAAGTTTATCTTCCCTTAATATATATTTAATTAAGTATACTATATATATTCTTATATTTTTTTATTAATATAGATATGCGAAATCGTGGCTAATATATTATTAAAATATTAGTATTACTTAATTTTTATACAAATAAAGCGAATCTGTATAATACTTTTATTAAAGAAGAAAAAGAATATTAATTTTATAGGACCCTTTAATTATTTATAGTATTAAATCTAAAGCCTTAAAGAAAGATTTATAAAAAGTTAAAAAGGGGATTATACTAATTCTATATCTATTTTTACTTATATAAGCGTAGCTCTTTCCCTGCTAATATAGATAATAAATATATACCTATTTATATATATTTAGGGGTAATTAGGTAACAAACTAATATAAGTAATTATTTTTATTATAAGTAATAGATTTCTTAAAGTTAGTATAGTAAGTACAAAATTATTATTATTTTAAAATCTTAAGTATAGGTTAACAACCCCTTTTAAGGGGTTTTATAATTACCTCTATATAATTCTTCTCTTTATTCTCTTTTATAGGCTAGCTATTTATAATAAAGTTTCGCGCTACTACTGCTTCCTCTTTATTTTAACTATTATTAGATAGGTTGCTATCGGAGAGCTTAATTACTAATATATTTAGTATATATCTATAACTCCTTAGTAACTTTTATATATATATAATACTTATATTACTGCTATTCTTTTACGTATTTAGGTACTAGGCTTATATCTATTTTTAGTAGACTATTATAGAGAGGGTTAATAAGATAATAATAAGGCGTTAAAAAGGAGTTTTTAATTCTTTTAAATATAAATCTTACTTTGTTAAGGTAAATAGAATATAAAAAAGAAGAGTAAGCTAGGCTAACTAAGGGTTATATATACTCTACTAATATATTTATTAGTATACTAAAAATTACTAGCATAAAAAATTTTTATAGTTACCTAAGCTTTAATATTAGTTATTTTAACTGCATACACCGGATCGAGAGCGGCAATAGATTTTAGCCTAGTAATATTGCGGTTCGCATTCTGCACGTCACGAGCCATAATCACGTCATTGGCCTTAGCGATTGCAAGGCCAATAGGAGAATGGTTCAGTGTGAAACGCCGCTTGCTTGGCATAGGTTATGTGACTATATGCGCTAGTAATTTCTTGTCTGAGGGGGCCCTACTGCGAAAACTAGATCTGGCCACTACGGCTAGCACCGCCCACTATTACTATAATCTTAATATTATTTATTTTCTAAAAAGAAAATAAGGTTTTCTTATATCTTAATAAGGTTATAGCTAGTATAATTTAATTACTCTCTTTATTAGTAGTCGTAATTACTTTTATTATATTATTTATTATACTATTAAATATATAGAGTATATATAGTTTATAGAGGTAGTAATACTATAAAAGTATATAATAGCTATAGAGGGGAGTACTACTCAGTATTTTAGTAAAAAAAAGAAATAAAAAAATTAATATTTTTTTTCTCTTAAGGAGAGGGAGTTCTAGGTTATAAAATAAAATAAAAAGAGAGTTTAATATAGTAATAATACTATAATAATTAAATAAGTTAATAGTAAAAGTATTTTACTACTTAAGTTTAAAAAATATAATAGAGTTATAGATAGTAGTGCCTAAATAAGTATTAAAAAAATTAAGAGAATAAATTTAATTATAGAACTTTAAAGAGTATTTTAAAAAATTATAGTTAGATTAATTAAAGCCGGTATTTTTATTAGGGATTTTAAATAGTAGGCGTACTAGTTATAGTAAAAATAAAAAAAATTAATAAATAAATAATACTTATATTAGAGAGAGTATTAATAATTTTAGTATAAAATAATAAAGAGACCTAATAGTTATAAATTTAAAAAAATAAAAATATTTTACTACGTATTCTAAATTAGGATTTAATTATTAAAAATATATATAAAAGTCTATTATAGATAGTATTATAGTTAATATTAAATAAAGTATAGAAACTTAATAAAAGAGTATAAAATATTATATAATAAATAGTAGAGGAGGAATAGAAAAGTAGTAAATAGTATTTAAAAATAATAAAAGTAAAAGCTTTTTAGGTTATAGAGGGGAGGGTATAAAAACCCTATATTAATTTAATTAAATTATAGCTTATACTTAAAATCTCTTAGTGTTTATAAAATTACGATAGTAAATGTCTACTTTAATATTTTTATTAATTTTATAAAATTAATGCCCTATATATAACTCTATAGTAGATATAGTTTAGCTATTCTCTTTACTAATATAATTAAGACGTTCGTCCATTTACTAGACTTAAGTATCTAATATTTTATTTAGCACGAAAAATAATTCTAAACGCTTTTAACTATATTATTAGAACTTAGATAGAAATATAAGCTTTAGACTACTTCTTCGTTAAATACTAGAGATCTAATTAGATAAAATATACTGCCGGAGGCCGTATGTAGACTATAACCTACGGCCGACCTTTATTAATTTAAAATAAGTATATGTTATATGCATAAGGCTTTTACTATAAAGTTTACCTTCTTCTATATTTTAAATATAACGCAAAGTTCTAGGATTCGCGTACAATTATATATTGAATATTACAATTATATAGCGACTAGAATCAACTAGTCTCCAATAGGAAATAGGTGTCGTGAAACTTAATAGCGCAGCTAGATTACGTGCGCATCGAACTATGTGGGCAGGGCACCCTTATCTGCCGTACTGAATTTTGATCGTTTCTCATTGGCTCAAAACACCCATTTCCTAATCGAGTCTCTAAATTGAAGGCGGGAGAGAAGATCAAACGCAAATAGGAAGTGGATGTATTACCTAGTGGGATGAAGATTGGAAATGCACCGTCTTTCGCCACGACTTCGAAATTATTGTTGGGCCGAGCAACAATATTTAAACATTGGATTGCTTTCAAGAAGCCTCTCATTCACAACTACCGCACACCTCATTTCGATCCCTCAACTTCAACAAAAACTGGTGCATATCTCAATATTTGACACTGAACCTTCATCACGTATCATACCATGTCTGCTCCATCAATCCTTCTCATCGGTGCAGGTGGCTATCTCGGCGGTCCTGTGACCCGAGAACTGCTTGCGAATCGTTCACGCTTCAATCGCATCGCTATCCTAACCGAAGAGTCCAAAAAACAAAAGTTCGCTGAGCACGAAGCAAAGGGATTTGAGCTCGTTCTAGGGGCGTTTGATTTTCCGGATTCCTTCAAAGGTCCCGCCTGCGATTTCTCAATGCGACATGAGCTGACAAAACTTAGGGTTCGATGTTGTGATCTGCATGCTTGGAAACCATGCCATGAAATGTCAGCCTGCCATCATCGATGCCGCCATGGCCGCAGGCGTGACCGAATTCTATCCATCTGAGTTCGGGTCTGACATCGGGCAAGGCGATTACTTGACAAACCGATACTGGCGCGACAAGCATATCACCCGCCAGCATCTGCGCAATGTTGCAAAGAAGAATCCTGGATTCAACTATACATTCCTCATCACTGGAGGGTTTATCGAGTTCGCGCTGCATCCGCTATTCGGCATGGATATTGACAAGCATACGTTTACGTTTTATGGGCCACCTGAGAAGCAGGAGGCCCTTACTGCTGTTCATGAGTAAGTCTTCTCATAGGGTGAGAAGCTTACTGAGATAGTTTGCTGAATTTTTTTGAACAGTGTCGCGAAGTACCTCGTGGAATCGGTCTTCCTCCCTAAATCACCCTCACAAGAACGCATATTCCGCATTCCTGGAGGAAATTACGCCTGGAAGGATGTCGTGGCCACCTTAGAAAAGGTGCAAGGTGTTAAGTATACATGCACCTATCACCCTCGCCAAGACGCGATTGATGCGCAGAAGGCGTGCGCGGAGAAGGGTGACGTGAATGGAGAATTGGCCTTCGCGTTCAAGTCCCTCCTTGGCGATATCAACGCGGTGAGTGTACCAAAACCGTGGGACAACGACAAGTTTTCGTTCAAGCCGGCGACGTTGGAAGAAGCGGTGAGGAAATTTTTCGAGGATCTGAAACGGGGTGAGGATAGGCTGGCTAGGGACTTTCCAATGCCTTCGCAGTCGTAATTGTAGTGGCCGTTGTGGTTTTTGAGCGTTCTCGTAGATAAGTGATCTCTTGCTCCATGTGCACGAGTGGCCTCAGATTATCACACTCCTTGTCCAAAACATCACCTACCCAAAGTAAATTTGAAGCGTGCACGATAATTTCGTCCCATCCTTGCAGATCCATGGCTTTTGCAGTGTTCCCGATGATGTCGCAGAACCACAGTCTGTCTTCGTTGTCTGTCTCGAGTGCTGCTAGGATGGCTGTCCAAAGCAACATCGCCTTGAAACTTGTCCATCCTTCACCATAAATTTCCAATAACGTTCTCAATCGCTCAGTCTCCACTCCAGTAAAGACGAGGCGTGCTCCGAAGCGTCTTCTAATCTTACTTAGCAGGATCAATGCTCCTAGGCGACAAGACTCATTCACGAAGTTTGTCTCGTCAATGTCTTTTAACTCTACGCCACCATCCAACAAACGGTGGGTCAAAGGATCGACCCAAGTCTTTAAAAATGACTGGTCTTGCCATAGCAACCTCTTTTTCAACTCGCTTTTGATTGCCATGGAAGTGATACTCAAATCTTTGAATATTTCTGCTAATGTAGGGTCACGGGGAAACGTGATTGACCAGATGCTTGATTCGTTAACAGAAGGATGGGGGAACCACCAGGGTATCTCTTGCGCATCGTCCCGGAGCTCGGACAGGGTGCTGATTGGGAGTGGGAACTTCGGAGGTTGGCCGGCGAAGCAGGATGCGGAAACGTCGATACTAGTTTCGAATGAGCCGTCAGATTGAGTTGAGTCATAAGAATGGTTGAAAAGGAGACTTCAGTCATACCCTGACAGCAACAGTCTAAGAATTCTGTTGTGATCGATAGCATGGACTCCTCCTTTTAGCCTGATGATAGTGCGGAGACCTTCCATGTGCATGTCATAGCTTGCCCAGTCTCTGTCGGAATGCTGCATTTCATTAGCATAGCAATCTCGGAAACTAAGCAAGCAGCTTACGCTGAAGCACGCGAAGCCCAGGATTGTTGCGATGATTCCATCACTAACACTTTCAACTGGATCCGAAAGGCGCTTGTTGACCGACTGCAGAGCTTGGGAATGGAGTAGGAAAGCTTGTTTCTCCTTTGCGTACGCAGGAAAGGACGCCGTGATGTCGCGCGAAATGTGTGATAATATCTCATAGAACAGCGCGGGATCTGAGAGGCTCATGGGCAGCCATGTCTCTTTGATTGGTTGGAGTCGGGGTTCTGATGAGACTAATACTACACGAAATGTTTAGTGAGCTAGATATATATGAAAGGTGAGCCGGTATACTCACAGTAGTCAATCAAGAAAGATGTCTCCGAAGTCATATGTATTGGGAAACACGCGAAAGGATCTGTTCTACATCCACCTGAGACTAACCAGGGCACCTTCGCACTGGGCCCTGTGTAGGCTAGCTCTTGCGCAGATGTTATAGCTTTGGTATGCACTTTCCGGATCGGATACTTCTTAGGGTGAGTTTTGGGGACAATATTCCTGAATAATGAGGCTTCCTGCTTCTTGCAATCCCTAACGTTCTGAAGTTGTCTTCGAGGCCGAGGTTGCCCGCGCCGTGCAACCCCAATGTCTCGCATAACATGCTTCTGGATTGCAGTGCGTATATCCCTTCGTGGTGGCACTTTCCCTGTTTGTTGGACTTCGATAAAGAGAAAATTGGAGCTAGGCATCTCAGGCGTTGAACATGTCATTCGGGGACGATGCGGGAGATGTTCTTCGTGGCCACTTCCTAATTTTAGCGTGTTGCAGGGTTTGGTTTCCTCGGTGCTTACAAATCTAGCAACACGATACGATGCGTATTTCCCATAGAAGATACGTAAGTGTCTTTTCCCATATAAGTATAGCTAAGGCTTTCCGTGTTTCTACGTATTTATTAAGTACGGCTGTTAAGTACAGACTAATTATAGGTTATGTGACCTCTATAAGGATAGAACAGATAATACGGACTAGGCTGGTAAATTTGACCTGGGTTGGGGTTGGGTCGTATTAGCCACCTAGGTGTGTATGTAAGCAGGAACATCAAAGTCTTTTTTAAAAAGTATATACTAACTCTTTAAATATAATTAATTATATAATCCTATAATAATATAATTTATAGCGTATAGCCTGAATTTAAATTATAAATTATAAAAAATATAGTTTATATTATTTAATATTACGTAATTTAAAACTTAGTCTTCTTTTAAGAGTAGATTTTAAATTATATATTATCTAATAATATAAACTATATAATTTATAATTTAGATTTAGGCTATGCGCTATAAATTATATTATTATATTATTAATTATATTTAAAAAGTTAGTAAATATTTTTTAAAAAAGACTTTAATGTTCCTGCTTACGTACACGCCTAGGTGGCTAATACAACCTAACCCTAACACTAGTATAATTTACCAGCGTAATATAGACGACTCAGTTTTTAATATAGACTACTAAGCTAAGACGCTAGAGAGTAAAGTAAATAAATAGTTTTACGGTTTTTTTATATATTATATAGTAATACGTATTAAATAAAATATTTACTACTTTAGTAGGTAGACAAACGCTTTAATTACGCTAGTAGGGATAATAGTTAACCCGCTCTAAATAAACCCTTATAAATAATTTAATTAAGTATAGAGTTAAGTAAAGAATAAGTAGGTCTTATAATTAGTTTTTAAACTAGAGAGAATATAGTGTAATAAGAGGTATTAGCTAGTACGTAGTAATAGTCTATATTCTTAGAATATATAACTATAATATAATATATATATATACACGTAAATAATTTAAAATATATAAAGAATAGATAGATAGAGGTATATATAGTGTAGCTTATAATTTACTACTCTTTAAGCCTTATATAATCTTCCTAGTAAAGCGCTATTACCTATTTAATTAGTAAAGTATTTTTCTAAGTTAGTAGCCGTTTAATTAAAATATAAAATAATTAATAAACCTAATTTATTAGGTTTATATTAAGTCTATAAAATAGTTTTACCTTTTAATGTATTTATACTATTAGAATCCTTTATAATATCTTTATAATATTTATTAACTTAGTTTTTATTAGTACTATTATATTTCTTATTAGTACTAATAGGCCCGTCTCTTTTTCTTCTATTTTAGGAGTCTTATACTTATAATCTTATTTTCTCTTAATTATAAAGGCTTAATCTTTTATTTTACACTTTACTCGTACCTCCTTTAGATCTTAATAATTTATTATTTTTATCTTTCCTAGTACTACTAATTTTATTAATTAATAAGCTTTAGTATTATTTATATAAAATAGAATATAATTAATTCTATAGGAGTATATACTTAGTAAAAAACATTTTAGCTATAGTTATAATTTTTTATATACGTTTTTATAAACACTGTTTACTTATTTTATTAAGTATATAAGTATCTTTCCCTATTAGATTTTATAGTAATATAAGAGTTCCTATTATCTATAGTATTACTAGAGTTATTAAAGTTTATAGTACCTCGTCTTATATAATAGATACTAGCTATCCTTAACTACCGTCTAATATAGTAAGCTTAAGTAAAAGCTTTAAAATTTCTTAGAGTACCCTTTCCAGATTTAATAAGAATAAACTAGTTATAGCCTATATAGTTAAGATATTTCTTTTTATAAATGCCTTATCTTATATAAATTTATATAAAAAAGTAAACTATTCTTTACTAATTTAATTTATGCCTTCTTAATTAAAGTATTTAATCTTATTATAATAGACTATCTTTAAGAGTACAAAGATTTTAACCTTATAAGGCTAGAGATTATAGAAAATATAAAATAGTAAATAATATAAAATAATATTATTTTTAAAATAGAACTTCAGAATCTCTACTATTTTATATATATTAAAACTATTATTAATAAGAATGCATAGTTTACTATTAAATACTTTTTTAGTTTAAGGATTAAAAACGCGCTTAAAATACTTTAAATTGATTTTAAAGTTATTATATCTATTCTTAGAATATTCGAAATACTATTTAAAGATTAAATATATAATTTAATTACTTTTATAGGTTAAAACTAGTTAAATAATAAGTAGTAGTAGTAACCTACTATTTATACTAATATATTTAATAGAAGATACTATTTAGTACTTAATACTAGTACCTCTATAATTTTAAATATTATTTTTACTTATACAAATTTTAATAGAGCTAGGTGTACTATATATAACTTTAGTTTTAACTATATTATAGAGGTTTTTTAATAAAATACTAAAGTCTTTTAGTATTTTACTAATTACTTTAAGTAATATTATAATTTTATTATATATATAACTATTATTATATAAAAAAGATAAAGTATAGCATTGAGACACTAGTCTAAAAAAGTAATTTCCCTAAATATAGTTAAAAAAAAGTATAGATAAAAATATATAACTATTATATTACTTTTAATCTATAGCGTTTACCTATTTTACTTTTAATTTTATATAGTATTTCTTAAACGCCTAGGGCAAATTAGAATCTAGAGGCTTAAGTAATCTATTTATAAATTAATAAAAAATAATTTAAAATACTTATAAATATATATACTTACTTTATATTTTTTTTACGTTTACTTATAGAAGCTGTATCGACTTAATATACGTTACGTCCTTACTTAATATAAATAGGTAGAATAAGAGGTGCTATAACTAAAGCCTATTAAATATAGGTTTTTTTAAATTTTGTAGCTAGTAAAGCGATAATTTAATTAATAACTTCTTAAATAATAGCCATAATAATAGCGGAATAATAACTATAAAATAAAAATAGAATATTTATAAGTTATTATTATAGGTAGAATTATAAGTAGAATTATAGGCTATATATAGCGTATTTAAAATAGCGTACGTAGTAACTTTTTCTTTTTTTTTATAAATATTATATATTTAAAGTTTAGAAATCTTTTATTATTATTATATTTATAATATTAGTATATTAGTATCTGATAATTAAGCTAAATAACCTCTAGTATATAGTATAGACTTTTACTAATAGTAATAACTAGCTAGATTATATTAAAAACTATTTTAACTTTTACCTTAACGCTGTATAAGAGGCTGGCTTACTTAATAAACTAAATCTTTTAGTTAATATTTTTATTTTTAATTTAATTCTAACTAATTTAATCCTAATACACCTTTTCTTAGTTAAGATAGATATAATTCTTAATTTTAATAATACCTATAAGGACGTTAAAGTCTACTTTAGATTATATAATAATATAGTAAACTTTATAGTATAATAGTATAAAAGAGATAAAACACTATTATCTAAAATAGAGAATAGTAGTAGTAGTAGTAGTAGTAGTAGTAGAAGTAGTAGTAGTAATAGTAATAATAGTAATAGTAGTAATAGTAATAGTAGTATTTTAATAATAATAATAAAAACTTTCTTAAAGTAGTAAAGGAAGTAAAGATTTAGTATAAGAAACTTATTAAAATAGTTAAAATTATTTAAAGATAAGGATATACCTATACATAAGAGTAGAGTAAATAGTAAAAAAAAAAAAAAATACACTATAACACTATAAAGTAATTATAGAAACTTATTATTAAATAAGTTAATAATTATTTTAAAAAAGTAAGGGGTCCTATAAAAAGCGCTATTAAAAAAATTATTATAGTTATAAGTTATTATAGTTACTACGTAAGAAGCTTATTAAGAGTTAGTTTAGCTAATAACTACTGTTGTAATTTATTAATTACTTTTTTAACTTTATTTTTATAAAACAGAAGTTATATTTATATTTATTACTTTTTACTCTATCTATATATAGGTAGTGTAGTATTTAATAATAGTTAATATATTTATTTATAATTATAAATTCTTTTTTACTTATAAAGATAGTTAACTATAATACTATATACGCCTATCTACCTACCCAGCCTACGTACTAAAGAAAATATATATATAGACTACCCTAGAACTTTTAAATATTAATTACTCTAGTATTTCTACCTATTAAAAGTTTTACTATTTATTATTTTTACTATTACTTTTACTATTACCGCCGCTTTTACTATATTTTTTATACTAAAGAGTATCTACCGTATCTATAAAATATTTATCTTACCTATTAACTCTACTATAAATCGTATATTATATTTTTTTACCTTTTTTACCTTTATATCCCTATTTATTAAAACTGCCACCGCTAATACTACTAATTTAATATTTATAACTTTAACCGCTAATACTACTAATCTAATATTTATAACTTTAACCACTTTCTTTATTAATAATTTAATTAACTTATTAGACTAGTGCCTATTATTAAAGATAAATATAACTTTATTTAATAAATTATAATTAACTTCTCCGTAGACTACTAAATAGATAAGATTAGTTACCTTTAGATAGATAAGGTATTTATACTAGTAAGTATTTACTAGAATCGTGTCTCTATTACCCGTAAAGTAGTAAAATATTATAAAAAAAGCTTAGGTAACTATACTAGACGCTGTAAAATTAATTAGAAAAAGTATTTTATTATTATTAGTATTAATAAGAGGAGGACTATACTATACAGGAACTAGATCTATAAAAAATAATTAAAAAAAATCTAAGTAAGTAATTTTTTTTTAATAAATATTTAATTATATTAACTGTGTTAACTATAAGAATAGAGGAAAAATATATAGGTAATAGTAGCTACTATATCCTATATATCCCTCCTTTATAAATAAATATAATATTATTACTAAACTTTTTTACTTTTTTAACTTAATGTTAATTTTAGGTAGGGGGGAGGGCGCGTTAAGCGCGCTAGTACGTTAGTAACTATTATAGTACTATTCTTTTTTTAATTTAGTTTTACCTAACTTTTTTAATATATTAAGTATAAAGATATATATATACTTCTTTTTTTTTAAAACCTCTTATAGTTATTCTAAGCTACTATAACTATACTATTTATTCGATAAATATATAAATATATATATGAAGAGTTAGTTTATTATATAATATAGTAAAAGTTTAAATAGTTAGTCTAGAATTACGTAACGTTATAGTAATAACCTTAAAAAAAGGAATACTTACTTTATATATAGTGTCTAAGACTAAATATTAGTAATATAAACTTTATAAATATTTTCTTAAGAGTAAGATACTGCTAATTTTAAGCTAGATTTTTTTAAAAGTATTAAGTATGCTTATAATAATATAATATTAAAATATATATATTATTTTATTTTAATAAAATAGTATATATTTTAGATATATATAAATGGAGAGGCTGTAATAATACTTAAGTAACTTAATCTCTATTTATATAGTAGTAGTAGTAGTAAAAAAAAATATTATAAAAAAGTAGTTTATATACTAGCTAATATAATATCTAATTATAAAGTCTTTAAAAATAGCTATTATATAACTATTTATAGATATTTTTAAAAGAGTTAAGACTACTAGTATTATAAAAATATATTATAGTAAAATAATTTTAGATTAGTATTTTAACGCTATACTTTACCTCTTTTATATAATAGTAAAATAATTTTACTAGCTTTCTTTATAGTAGCTTACTTAAACGTATACTAAAAAACTTAATAAATTAATTACTATAAATAAGTTAATAATTTATTTCTTTACGTTTATTTATAAGAGTTATATTAATTTAGTATATACTACGTTTTTATTTAATATAAATAAATAAAATAAAAGTGCTATAACTAGAGTCTTTTTTATTAAAAAAAAAGACGCTAATATTTTAGCGTATTTGTCTAATTAGAAAATAGCTATATACCCCTTTTTAAAATCCTTATAAATGTCTCTCTTTTTATTAGCCTATTTTTCTCCTATTTTTAAACTAATATTATTAAATAGAGTTATATTAAATTACTAGTCTATTATAAATCTAATTAGGCCTAGGTCGCTACACTAATTCTATTTAAAATAGATTTTTATCTCGTCTAACTTTAGATAGTAATATTAGCCTAAAATATTTTTAGATATTTAGTATTCTACACTAGACTTATTCTTTTTTCTAAAGGGAATTTTAGCTTTTTATAGTTTTATATTAATACCTTAGCAGTACTTTATACTTCTAAAAAACTATATATTTACTATATAAAATAGGCGCGTTTAAAGAACGCTGCAGTAAAGAATAGAATTAAATCCCTAATATAAAAAAGATAATAAAAATTTAAAGAATTTTTAAGGAATCTAATATATTTCTAGACACTTGTCTACTATACTACCCCACCTAACTAGAGTCTATTAAATATAAAAATTTTTAAATTTTATAGTTAATAGAGTAATAACTTAATAAATAACTTAATAAATAGTAGTAGTAACGATAGTAAAATAATAATTATAAAATAATAATAAAGTTATAGAGTAAAAATAAGCTAAAAATTACTAGATTCTAAGATTAAAAAATTAGGACTAATTATTTAAAAGAAAGCGCTAAACAGCCGTAATATATATATATATATAAAAGAATAAATCCTCTATTCTAAAGAGCTTTATAAGCTAGTAATATAAGCTTTAAGATATCTTTTTATAATATACCCCCTAGTTAAACTAATAAAAATAGCTTAACTATCTAAGTAAATAAAAATTAATTCTTTTAAGCTTATAGCAGCCGTAGAATTAATTTTAAATAAAGCTTTTTTAAGTAAAATTTTGGCGGGTAGCGTTACTAAGTAATAAAGTTTTAAAATAAGAAACTAATTATAATAGGCGCGCTAGTATTAGTAGCGTAAATAGTATTTATATAATCTTTTTACTAATTTTTTTAAAATAATCCTTACTTTTTTTACGCTTTTTTTTATTATTTTTACGTTTTTTATACCGTCTATATAGTATTAAAACTTTTTTATTTAATTTTATTTTATTTAATAGTTCCTTAAGCTCTCTAATTATTATAAGTATTATAAATTAATTATTTATATTACTACTACTGTATCTGCAGTAAGCTATAATACTTTTTTTAATTTTTATTTTTTATAATTTTTTTAGATTATTAAATTTTATTTTTATTTTTTAAAAACTCTATTAATTTTTATTTAATAGTTTTAAGTAAGATTTTCTAATCTCTTTTATAACGATATAATTAGTAATTTAAATATAATTAAAAGTAAATAGTATTTTAAGTATTATAAACTTACTAAAATTAGTAAGAAACTAATAAAGTCTAGTTTTTTAGCTTTTAGTATTTTATTTACTACTATTTTTTAGCCTGTAATTACGCTTCGCAAAAAAAAGTAAATAAAAAAAAATAAAAAGTATAAAAAGCTTTAATAATAGATAGTTTAGTAAAGCTAAAGTACTATTTAGTCTTAAACTAAAATTTTTATAACTTAAATAGACACTCCTATACTATAATATTTAAAAAATTACCTATTTTTTTTTAAATTAATATACCACTACTATAAGCTAAAAAAAAAAACGTTTTACGTCTTTAATATAAGTAAATCTACTTACTTTTTCTAATTAAGTAGTTCTATAAATTTTTTAATCTCTAAAAAATATTTTTTACGTACTATTATAAGCTTAATAAAATCTATTTAAGACTCTACTTTAAATAGGTCTAGGTACTATAATAATTATAATTATTATTTATAGTTTATAGCTCTCTAAATTTTTAAAAACAATTTTTTTTAATCTACTATTTAGTAATTTTAATAATTCTTTTAGTTTTATACTTATATTACGCTCTATAACTACTATTTATTAATTAGTTCTTAAGTAACTAAATACCGCACGGGAAGTTTAACGCTAATAAAATATTTAAAAAGTATTTAAGATTATTAATTTTATTTAGCCTATTTTTTTAATCTAGCTTTTTTAGGCGTAGGGCGCTATTAGTACTTTTTTTAATTTATATTTTTTAAACTCTACTAGATTAAATCTAAAAAATAGACCGCGCCCTATAGTAAAGAGTAAATCTAAAAAGAAATTTAAAAAAAATAAAAATAATAAGTAATTTATTTTATAGACTCTATCGCACCGTAAAAATATAAATAATATTAATAAAAAATATTTTAAACTTTTTAGTTTACAGTTTTTTAAAGCTTTATTTATTCTTTTATATTAAAATTAAAAATTTTTTAAAACTATTAAATAGCGTCTATATAGCTTAATATTACTAATAATTTATAAAATTAAAGTATCTTATATTTTACTTTTATTATCTAAATAGTACTCTATTATTACAATTTAGGTATTTCTACTCTAGATAGGAGCGTACTTATATAATAAGGGATATATAGTCTATACTGCGGGGCTTTAGCTTAGTAGTAATTTATCTCTTTACTCTTATAAATAATATATACTTAATTTATTTTATATATTATACTATATTACTACTCTACCCTAATTCCTAATATTTAAATTGCTTTTTTATCTTTAGGAGTAATCTAGTATAATATAGCTCTAAAAGAGTTTTATTACTTAGTTACACATAATACGTTAGTTTTATAAAATACTAAAATTATTAAGGAACTTAAAAATAATCTTAAGCTCTATTCTAGTATTCCTAATACTTAAGTTTTTTAAAGTTTTATATAAGCCGTAAAAACGCCTCTATTAGGCCTATTAAAATATAAAAGGGCATAAACGGCTATTAACTATTATAGTTAGACGCCCTTATTTTAATTAGAACTCTCTATATTTACTAATTTTAAAAAAGTATATACTTAGCTCTGATAGGTTAAAAATAAAAAAAAAATAAAATAACTATTTAATATTTACTAACACTTTAACGCAGATAACTAAGCCGTAATTATAAAAAACTTAACTATTTTATAGGGTTATACTACTCTAATTTCTATTCTAATTATACGTCTACTAACGCTAAAGGCCCCTTATATTTATAAAAAAAAGGGTAAACGTAACTTTAACCTTTAAAGGGATAATTATAAACGCTATTTTTACTAATTATTAATCTATTTTTTAATAAAAATCTTAAAGGTTAAATTTACTATTACTTATATTAATAATTCCCTTTAAACTACCTAAAAGGCTAAAATTACTTTAAAACTTAGTACTAATCTACTTTAGAAAAAGATTTAGAATTTTTTAAAAATTAAAATACTAAACGCCTTTAGAGGACTACTATAATAGTCTAATAAAACTAAAATTAATTTTAAGTAGACTATTTAGCTACCTAAGTAGTTCTCTATAAAACTTTTAAACTATATTTACCCTCTTTAAGAGAAGCTAAATATATTTAAAGCTAATAAAAAACTCTAAAGAGTCCGAAGCTTTATAAGCTATTTAAATAAAAATCTTTAAGCTAGGCTGCAGACTTTAGAGAAATAATAAATTAATATTATTACTAAAGTAAAAAAAAAAGCTAATTTTTTTTAGTTAATACAAAAGATAACTAATTCTAATAATTTTAAAACGTAAGACCCTAAAAAAAATACGTAAAATATAAAGAAATCTAATAAACTCTAAAAACGTCTTAAAAAGAACTAATAGGTATAGTTAGGCGCTAACTAGTTTAATAGGCTATTAACTAAAATAAAGTCTTCTACTAGTACACTAATCTATTACTATTATAATAAAAAAGACTACTATACTCTTAACTACTAGTATAAAAATAAGCTAATAGTCTTTAAATTTAAAAAAGCAACCAAAAAGGCCGCGTTATTAATTTAAATAAAAAAAGGGAAAGAGTAAAAGTAATTATAGTATTTACCGCCTATATTAAAACTATTATAAGCTACCTATTAAAAATACCTAAGATTAAGTACGTTAGTAGCTTATTTAACTAGTTATATAACTAATTTAAGGGAATAGTTACCCTAAAGGCTAAAGTTATAAATAAAGGCTATATTAAAGCCCTAGTAGATTTAAAGTCTACTTTAAATCTTATAAGCGCTAAGCTAGTAAAAGAGATAGACTTAGAGGTAACTATTCTTAATAGATTATTAGTATAAGCGGTAAATAATTTTAATATAATTATTTATAGTATTACTATTACTAAAATAGACCTAACTAACTTACGTAGTTAAAATTAAATTTAGTTAATTTTATTTATAGTTACGGATCTTCCTTAATATAAAATTTTTTTAGACTTACTTTAGTTTAACTAAAAAAACTTAAAAATAAATATTACTACTTAAAGAGTCCTCTTTAGAGATAACCCTAAAAAAAATAATACTTTTATTAAAAAGATCGCTCTTAAAAGCGTAGAAGAGTTTAAGCGTACTATACGTAATTTAACTACCTAAATATATATATACCTAGTAGGGTTAATAAAAATTTTAGTCTAAAGTAGACTAAATAGGTATAAAAAATACTCTATACCGCCTAAGTACTCTAATTTTTTAGATCTAGCCTTAGATAAGGACTTTAAGATCCCTATAGACTATAAATTAAATAATTTAAAAATTAATCTTAAGTCTAGTACTAATCCTTTATATTATTTTATATATAATCTTTTAGTTACTAAACTAGAGGTTCTTAAAAAGTATATAAAGAAATATTTTAAGTAAGAGTAGATTTAGTAATTAAAATTCTCTACTAAGGCCCCTATCCTCTTTATAAAAAAAAAAGAAAATAGCCTAAGGCTCTATATAGACTATAAAGGCCTTAATAAAATTATAATTAAAAATTATAGCGCTTTTCTACTAATTACGGAGTTACTAGACCGGCTTATAAAAGTATAAATCTATACTAAATTTAATTTATAAAAAGCTTACTATCGCGTCTATATTATAAAAAGTAATAAGTAAAAAACCGTATTCCGCACAAGTTCCAACAGCTTATATTATAAACGCTAGTTAGATTAGTTAATATAACCTATATTATATACCTTAATAATATACTTATCTTCTTAGACACTAAAAAAGAATATAAAGATTATATAAAAGAGGTATTACAGCGTTTATATAAAGCAAAGCTTTATTTAAACCTAAAAAAGTATTTTTAGTATACTACGTCTATAAAATACTTTAGTTTTATTATTTTACTTAAGGGCCTCTCTATAGACCTAAGTTAGGTTAAGGTAATATAAAATTAGCCTAAACCTATCTATATATATAATATTTATATTTTTATTAATTTTATAAACTACTATTATAGATTTATAAACTAATTTTTTTAATTAGCCCTACTACTTACTAAATTAACCTAAAAGACGTTAGGTAACACTAAAGGCGGGCTAGCTATAAAAAAGAAAAAAAGCGTTTATATAAATATAGGCAACGCTAGCAAAGAAACTTTTAAGAAATTTTAAAATATTTTTTTTAAAATATTAATATTATCGCACTTTAAGTACAGAAGATAGACTTAAATTAAAACTAATACTTCTAATAAGGCTATTAGTGCTATTTTAAGCTAATTAGTTCTTAAAGAGGATAGATTATTTTAGTAGTAGCTAGTTAACTTTTATTTAAAAAAGTTAGACAGCGCGTAATACTATTATAATATATATAATAAAAAACTCCTTACTATTATAAAAAGTGTTAAGCACTAAAAATAATACCTATAAAGTATTTATTTTAGAATTTTTACAGATTATAATAATCTATAATAGTTTATATAAATAAAAACTCTGTCGCCGTATTAGGTATAGTTATACTTACTTCTCTTTAAGTATAATTTTAATATATTTTATAAAACAAAATTAATAAATCCGGTTAATATTCTATCTTACTATTCTAATTATATACTAGAGTCTAAAACAGCTAAGTATAAATATAATATAATCTTTATAGCACTTATAAAGGAACTATTATAGCTTTCTACTATAAAGGTTAATAGAGTCGCGGTTTTTATAATAATAATTTATATATAAATAAATTATAAATATAACTTAAAACTTATAAAGGAAATTTAAAATTTTAGGCTACGTAATTTACCTAAAGAGGAGATAACTATTTTAGAGTACCTGACAGACCCGAAGGATAAAAAGTTAGACCTATTTAAAAATAGTAATAATAATTTATAATTAAATAGTCTAAAGGGCGCTAAGTTAAAATTAATAAAGCTAATACGGCCCTATATACCTAAAGATAAAGTAAAAGTAATTATAAAATACTATAATAGTCCCCTCTTAGGGTATTTTAGCGTAAAGTAAATCCTTAAGCGCGTATAGCGTAAATATATATAAATAGATATATTTAAAAATATTACTAACTATATTTATAACTATAAGCGCTATTAGCGCACTAATTTAAAAATATATAAATTATATAGTCTCCTCTATCTACTTTTAGTTTTTAATAGACTATAGTAATACGTAACTATAAATTTTATTATAGACCTATCCTCTAGTTGCTTTACTAAAAGTATTTATAACGTAATTTTTATAACTATAAACTATTTCTCTAAAATAATCTATTATATACTAGCAAGAATAAATTAGGATAGTGTTAACCTAGTCTAGTCCTAGATCTATAAAATTATAAAATTTTATAAAAATCTAGAGACGGTACTATCTAATAGAGGTTTACTTATATAAGTAAAATATTAGGATACCTTTTACTACTATTTAAATTTAAAGCAAATCTTATCTTCTGTATTTTACCTATAGATAAATAGGCAGATAAAATAGTAAAATAAAATCTTTAAATAGTACTTTTGTATCTTTTATTATTTAAAGTAAAATAATTAGGCGTTATAGATCTTCTGCGCGGAATTTACCTATAATAATAGTTAATATTTTATTACTAAGTACACACTATTTTAAGTCTACTATAAATATAGCCTAAAAGAGCTAAATTAGCCCTTATAAGCGCTAAGTAAAGGAGAAAGCCCTTAAACTTTTTACTTAGCCTTTAAACTTATTAATATTTATAATAAAGCTAAATAAAAACTAAAGGTAGTATAAAAGTACTAAAAAACGCTTTAAAATAAAAAGCGTCTTCTACTAAACCTATAAGTAGAAAGTAAAATCTAGATTTTAAATTGTTATATATAATCTATAAGACTAAGTAAAAAAATTAATTAAAAATAGCTAGGTTCCGGTATAATAGTTAAATATATAAGTAGTCTACTTACTATATATAAAATTAAACTTGTAAGTCTAGGATAAGTCTATCTAGTTTTTTATTCTTTTTTATTAGAATTATATAAACCCTAAGATATACTACTATATAAGCAAGAGCTAATAGTTAATATATTACGCTAATTTAGTAATAATATATATAATATAAAATATATTATAAACTAAAAACGTAATAAGTCTGGTTAATAAAAATATTTTATTAAATAGTAAAACTATTTAAATAAAGAAAATACTTAGGAACTAAAAGCCTTAATTAGTATAAAAGCGCTAAAAAGGTTTTAGAAATAATTTAAAATTGCCCTAAAAAAATTTAGAATAACCCTATTAGACTAAATAATATAAAAGTAGAATAGACCTTTTATAAAAAGTAATAATCTACTTAAAAGTATACTAGTATAATAAGACCGGAGCCAGCCTCCTAAAAAAAAAAAATAGTTTAAAATAATTCTATATAGACTCTAAAAGAGTTAAAAGGGTTACTTTTTTCTTTTTTAGTAGTTATAAGTGCTAAATTAGTCTAAAAAGACCCTTAGCGTAAACTAATAATTTAAAATAAACTACTTTAGGGCTATATTCTCTAATTAAGATAAAATTATTATTTTTTACTTTTATAGTTCTGTACGTGTCTCTTATAAGGAGTTTAGTAATAAGAACAGCCCTATTAAGGGTTAGAGTAGTTTAATAGTATAATAAAAAAATTATAAAAAATATATAAGTATACTATAGTAAAATAAAAACTATAATTATTATAAATTAGCACTATCCGGCCTAAATTACTATATTAAAAATTTATATATTACAGTAATAACTGTAAGGATTTAAAAAACTATAAACTTATTTAATTACTTATTTAAAACCTATAAGAATATTACTTTCTATTACCTAACTTCTTAATTACAGTTAACGGGAAAGATAGTTAACTAATAGGTATAACTACTAAGAGTATATATTACGCCGTTTATAGTATAGTAATTAGTACTAAATTAAGTATTATAGTACGTAACCCTTTTATTTTTACTACTATTAATAAAAACAGGACCTAGACTAGCGGAAGTAGAAGTTTAAAAAGTAAAATAACTACTATAGTAAAAAAAAGTTAAAAAAAAAAATACTATAAAAGCCTAGACCTAAGTTTAGAACTAAGTAGTAGTATTAATAGTTTAATAATTTTTTTTAATTTCTAAACTAGTTAGAGCTACTCTATAAGGAGTACTAAATTTTTAAAAGAGTACGTTAGTAACTAAGTATACTAAAAAGTGCTAAATTAACTTAAACTATGCTATTATACTATTATAGAGAATACTTACGCCCTTCTTACTCTTTTTAGGACTTAACTAGGAATTATTAAAATTATTTTTAGCTTTAGTATACTTTTGTTTCTTCTTAAGAGTCTAGTTTAAATAGCTATAACTATAAAAAAGGATACTAAACTTTATATACTTATTTGTAAGATAAAGGGCACTATTATATATATAAAACTTATTAAAGAATCTAATATTACCGCTATATAATAATTAGCGCTAAATTACCCTAAATATTTATAAACTATCTATTTACTCCTTTAAGTCTACTAAAATACGCTTATAGATAAACTTTATTTTTTTATTAGCTTTTTTTTTTTTTTTTTAGATTTTTTAGCGCGCTTTAGTTGTATTAAAGAGTATAAAAAGAGTAGACTTAATTATATAATAAAATTAACCTTCCTAAAAAACCGTAGGGTACTTAATATAGTATAAGTCTATAACTTAATAATTATATTCTATAAGATTAGTTTTGTATCTTATACAGCGTTTATTAAACGCCTTTTAGCCTAAATAAAGATAATTATTCTTATTATTAGCTAAAGTCTTACTAATAGTAGTCTTAAGTTACTTTAAACGCTAGAGCTTATTATATAATAACTAATTAGTATAATTAATACTATATAGCGCTAAGTAGTACTAAACTAGTACTTACTATATAGTAAGTAGTATTTTTATTAAAATAGTTAAGGCAGGTCTTTATTTAATAACCTTTATATATAGATAATTTCTATTTATCTATATTAAAATCTATTAAGTACTAATACTTACTATTTAGGACGCTGTACTGTACTATAACCCTAATATAACTAATATAGGGTAATTCTATCTACTAACTGTTTTTTTTAGTTAACTTAATATAAAAATTCTTAAGAGTATAATACTTAGAAGGTATCGCAGCGGTATAGACTAAAATTTAATAAAATAGCTTAGAATATAATAGAGAAGGGCTAATTATAACTTAAAATAACTATATAGTATAATTAGTGCTAAATTTTACTACTTCGCGCCTTATATAAAATACTTACCTTTAAAAAAAAAAATTAAAGTTAAAATAGAGAGTAGGAGCGAAAGTCCTTAAGGCCTAATTTAATAGCTAAAGGCGCTAAAACGCTAGCGCCGGTAAAATAATATTATTAATTAGCTTATTATATAATTAACTATATCTAATAAGAATAGTAAAAAATAGGTTATACTAAATACTGCTAAATAATAACCTGCGGAAAAAGGCCTTAAAAAAGGTACTTAATTTTAATATTTAATACTATTATACTAAAATAGTCTAAGAGGTACTAAATAGGTACACTTAGATTATATACCTTTATATTATTTACTTTTAGGCTAAGAGCAGTCCTAAAAAAAAAATAATATTATAATTTAGGTATTTTTGCTCCAGATAGGAGCGTACTTATATAATAAAAAATATATAGTCTACGCTACGGGGCTTTAGCTTAGCAGTAATTTATCTTTTTACTCTTATAAATAATATATACTTAATTTATCTTATATATTATACTATATTACTACTCTACCCTAATTCCTAATATCTATCTAGTAAAAGTAATAAAAGTTATTATAATACTAAAAAACTAAGTTCCTATTATTAAATATATAAAAACGGATACAGCTATAAACTAATATATATATTAATATTTTAATTTAAAAAATTTAAAAAAATTATATATTTACTATTATAGTCCTAGTCGCGTTTAAAAGATTACTAAATACTTTTTATTTTATTATAAGCCGCTCTATAGTAAAAAGGCGAAAAAGCTTACTTATAAAAAGGTATAATTTTTTTAATTTACTTTTTTTAATCTTTACTAACCTAGACCTTATAGATAATAATATTTAATAAATTATAAACTACTATTAAGTAAATAATTAAAATAGATAAAAATTTAGGTAGTAATTTTATAAATAATATTTTTAATAAAATTACTTTACGCCGTGCTTAAACTATTTAAAAGTTTAATATATTAATAAAATTATTAATCTATTAAGCGTATTTATTAAATTATTATATAATTTTTTATTATTTTATTATTTTTTCTACTCTTTTATTATAGAATTTTTCTAAGCGGTGCGGTTTTAAATTATTATTATAAATAGTAAGTTATAAGCTATTTAATATTTAATTTAAAACGCTTTGCGCTTTATTATTATATAATTTCTTAAAATTCTAGTTTAGTAATTTTTTTTTATATATTTTTAAAATTTAGTTATTTTTTAAATTTTTAAAATTATTAAGCTGTAAAAGCTTTTGTTAACCTCTTAGCTAGTATATTACTTATTTAAAGATATTTAATTTTTAAATTTTTTTTTAAATACTCTTAGCGCAGTTATATATTATATATATTTATATAATATAAATAGGTAGTTATATACTTATTTTTACCTATAACTAGCCTAATTATTTATTAGATATTATAGAATATACGCTATATAGTTCTAAAATTTAAAGTAAGTTCTTTAAATAAGTGCTTTAGAGCTATTATTTTTTTACTTATATATTTAAGTGTAAAGAGCTCTACTTTAGTAGTTATAGTAATATTATAATAGTAGTCTATTTTATAGCTTTTTAAATAATTATACCCCTAAATAATATAATAATATAACTATATAAAAATTATTTACTTTTTAGATTACCTATAAATAAAGCGTTTAAATAAATTATAAGTATTAAGTCCTTATATACCCTATATTAAATTACTTAAATATATAATTTATAAAAAAATATAATTACGTGTTTTACTGCAGTAAAATATTATTTACTTAAATTAATTAAAAAATTTTAAAATTTTAAAATAATAAATACTATATCTAGTTATATTATAATAGTAGTATAAAATATAAATTTAATACGCTCCTAATACGCCTTAATTTTAGTTTTTATTACTTTTTTTTTATTTTTAACTAGCTTTTCTAATAGTAATAGTATTAGTAAAAAAAAATACTAAATTAGCTACTTTAAATTTCTTTATAATCTTTTTAATATATAAATTATAGATTAGCGTAATTATTTAATTTTTTAAACTCTTAATTATCTATATTTTAAAATACTATTTTATAGCTCTATACACCTTTATTTTATATATTTCTAGAAACTTATTACGAAGTTTAAAAGCCTCTTACTAATAAATTTTATAGTATAAAAGTGGAATATTATTTATATAAAAAAGTATAAAGATCTTATAATTTATATTAAAGAATAAGTAAAACTCTTCTTTTAAATAAATAAGGTTAAGTTTAACTAAAATACTAGAAAATTCTTTATACTATAATATAAGTAAGTCGCGTAAACTATATAAAACTTAATTAAGCTTTATATAGCTACCTTTTTACTTATAGTTATTAAATAGTTTATACTATACTAGATTTAAGAGGTTAATTAGTATATTAAAAAATATACTAATTATATTAAACTATAAAATCATTAGATTAAACTCCGCTATAATTATTATTTCTTTATATTTATCTATAAAAGCGGTATCGACTTAGTGTATACTATATCCTTACTTAATATAAATAGGTAGAATAGAGGTACTATAATTAGAGCCTATTAAATATAAGATTTTTAGAATTCTGTTATAGCTAGTAGAGTAATAACTTAATAAATAACTTATTAGGCTATAGTAGTAATAACGGCAGGGCAATAACTATAAAATAGTAATAGTTTATTATAAGTAAAATTATAGAAACCGTATATAGCGCGTTTAAAATAGTAAATATAGTAGCTATCTCTTCTTTTTATAAATACTATATACTTAAAGTCTAAAAATCTTTCTAGTACTATTATTAGAATTATACTTTTTATTTTTTATTTTATTATATTTATAATACCGGCTTTATTTTAGCGTTTAATAATTAAGCTAAATAACCTATAGCGTATAATATAGGCTTTTACTAATAGTAATAACTAGTTAAATTATATTAAAAACTACCCTAACTTTTATTTTAATATAGTATAAAAAACTAGTCTATTTAATAGACTAAATCCTTTAGTTAATATTTTTAATTCTAATTTAATCTTAACGCGCCTCTTCTTACTTAAATAGAATACTATTCTTAGCTTTAATAATACCTATAAAAACTATAAAATTTAATTTTACCTATATAAGGATATAGTAAAATTTATAAAAGAATAGTAAAAAAAGGGCTATACTCTTTTATCTAAAGGAGAAAACGGCGGCGGTAGTAGCGGCAGTAATAATAGTAGTAGTAATAATAATAGTAGTAGTAGTAGTAGTAGTACTTTAATAATAAAAAAAAAAGACTTTAAAATAGTAAAGGAAGTAAAGCTCTAGTAGAACAAGCTTATTAAAGTAGTTAGAATTATTTAAACGTAGGGATATATATACGCGTAGGAGTAGGGCTTTAAAGCGGGTAGTAAGTAGTAAAAAAAGAGTATACTATAGCGCTATAAGATAACTAGTTATATAGGAGCTTACTATTAGAGAGTTAGTAGTTATTATAAAAAGATTAAAAAATTCTATAAAAAGCACTATACTATATTTTAATACTTTAATTACTATTAAAAAGGTTATAGGTTATTAGCGCTAGTAAAAAAGTCGTTATAGTTACTACGTAAAAAGCTTATTAGAATAAGTTGGCGTTAACAATTATATAATATAGTAAAAGTTTAAACAGCTAGTCTAGAGTTACGTAATATTATAGTAATAACTCTAGGGGAGGGGCCGCTATAATTATTATAGTTATATAAAAAAAGCGCGCTATAAGTATTATAATATATATTAATAAAAGTATATTTTTTAATTAGAGGTTACCTCTAATAACTAGATAAGCTTTATATTTTATAAAATAACTATTCTAATTAAACTTATAGGTAAATATCTATTTAAGTAAAAGTAAATATTTAGTACTATTAGAGCGCGTAACTACCTATTAAATTTATGTTTTAAAAAGTATAGTTTATTTTTTATATATAGCCTAGTAAGAGAGCGGGCTAAGTAGATATAAAGAAATTACTTTTTTATATTACTAGCTCTTTTAGAAGCTTATTATAGTATATATAAATTTTATTTTAAAATATTATTTTTTTTAGGGCCCTATCTAGTATAGTAGTTTATATTATAGTATTAATAATTATAAACTCTTTATATTCTTTCTATATAATATTTATACTAAAAATAAATATATTTATAAAATTATACTATAGAGAGCTATCTATACTATTAAGGAAAGTACTTATAAGTTTTATATTATATAATAGCTCGCTCTCTAAGTTAGGACTTAATAATATATAAATACTAAGGGGGTTTTTATTTCCGCCTTCTAGTTTGTTAAAATCTTTAAAATTTAATTTATATTACTTTTAATTTTATTAAATAGCTATACTATAGTCTCTTATAGGTCCTTATATTTTATAAATATAGATATTAACTATTTTATTTAATAAAAGGTGCTCTATATCACTAATTTAAGTAATAATATTAAATAAGTTTTTATCTATCGTCTAAGAATCCCGTAGGCTTTTTATTCTAAACTATTTTACTCTTTTACTAAAATATATTTTATAAAAAATATTAAAGTATTTATTTTTTTTAAAGTTTATATTTTTAAATTTTTTAGGCTCTAGAGTAGGCTAAAAAGAGATTAAACTAATATTTATATTATATAATATATAAATTTACGGCTGTTAGCTAATTATATTAATAATTTATATATATACTACTTATATAAAACTTTACTTACCTAACTAACTAAAAAAATAAAATAAAATTTATATTAAAGTACTTTTAAAATATTACTTAAATTACGTAATATTTTTACTAATTTTTAGCTTATTAAAGTTATAAACTTATATATTAAAAATTTTATTAATTATTTTACTTATATCTATAACCTTAATAATATATAAAATATTTATAAACTTTATAGTTTTTTTCTATAAAATAGACTAATCTTTTTTTTATAAAAAAAAGTTTTATTAAACGTAATATTACGCGTTATAATAATCTAGTTAAATAATAATACTTATATTTTATAAATATTAGAAGCTACGTAACTAACTAAATATTTAATATAAATATATAAATTTACCTTAAATTTACACCTATTACGCCTAACTATATAATTTTTATTTAAAGAATATACGCGATAACTATAAGTGTATATATTATTTTAATTTAAATATAAATTTGCTATTTAGTACTTTATAAGTTTATATTTATAATAGTAAAAATATTATCTAAACTAGCTATAAAGAACTATATTTAGAAATTATATACTTTTAAAAGCTATTAAACTAATATTATAAAACGCTATAGTTACTTTTATAATTTTTAGCTAAAACTTTTTTAGTAAGTTTATACTAAGTTTTATAATAATAGTTTTATTAATAATTTTTTAGTTAACGCGTTTAACGCCGCCGTTTAGCTTATATATATATAAAAGTAATATTTTAATACTTATACTAAACTTGTTTATTTATTTTTTAAAACGTAATTTTTAATACTATAAATAGATAGTAATATTATTTTTTTAAAAAAATTTTATAATTTTAAGTTTATATTAGGTATATACCTATATAGTAAAACTTAAAAATACTTTTATAAGCTTTAAAAGTAACTTTACCTATAGACTCTATATATAAATCTTTCTACTATAATTATTTTTAATTAATAATATCTACTGCTCTCTAAGCCTTCCTTTAGATACATTAAAAAAATTTTATAAAATACGCTAATATAATTAAAATAACTTTTTTTTTAGCTTTTAAGAGATTACCTAAGCTATATATATAATAAAATATTACTTATAATATATACGCTTAGTATTTAAAATATAAATATTTTATACTGTATAAATAAGAGTATATAAAACTTTTTAACTTAAATATTTTACTTTTTAATATTATATATCCTTAGTATTAATACGTAGATATATAAACTATAAATAAAACTTTTAATATATTAGTATTACGCTCTAAACTAAAAAATAA
Source organism: Pleoardoris graminearum (assembly GCA_030770415.1). NCBI lineage: Eukaryota > Fungi > Ascomycota > Dothideomycetes > Pleosporales > Didymosphaeriaceae > Pleoardoris > Pleoardoris graminearum. The sequence goes on from JASEKS010000038.1 coordinate 211,043, forward strand.
AAAAATAAAAGTTTATATTTAATAAATATAAGGTTATACTTATAAATAAATATTATAAGTATAAAACTCTATTCTAAAAATCTTATATATAGTATATTATTTAAGCCTAAATACTAAAGTTCTTTATTATATAGGCGAGCTTTAAATATTATATTTAAATAAAAGTCTTTTATAATAACTATATTTTTTAATATAAAATCTTTTATAAAATTTTTATATAAACTATTTAAAATATTTTTAATTACTTAGGTTTTTATACTAGAGATTAAAAAAGTTTATATTCTAGCTTTAATAGTATAAATATTATTAGTTTTTTTAAAAAATTTTAAAATAAGTAATAATTTATTATTTATTAAATATAAAGTAGTACTATTATTAAAAATAATACTTTTAAAAAGCGTATAAGTATTATAATTTTATATAAAATATATACTATTACTTTCTTCGAATATACTATTTATAATAAGTAAAAAATTAATTACTATATATACTAAAGAGCTAGAAAATTTTAGTTTATTAAACCTTTTACTTTATATAGTATTCCCCTTAAACTATTTTTTTTATTTAAGTATATTATAAAGAGCTGTAAATTTATTAAGTCTAAAATGCTTAAAAAGCTCTTTTTTATTTTTTTTAAAGAGTAATATAATATAACTAGTATAAGTACCTATTAATACTAACTATAGGTAATAATACTTAATAGGTTTTTAATAGTATTTTTTAGATTTATAATAGTATTAATATAACTTACTTTTATTTCTTAGCTGCGAGCTATCTAATTAAAAAATAAGCTTTATCTACTAAGTATTATAAAGATTCTAAAGCTTTTAATAGTTAACTTAGTAATTCTATTTTATAATATTACTTAAAAAATTCTTTTTACTTCTATTAGAAAAAGCTTCTTATCTTTAAATATTAATTTTTAGGTTTAAGTTATATATATCTACTCTACTTAATTAAATACTAATTTCTTATTAATAGTAATAAAAAAGTTAGTAACTATTAGCTTATTCTAAACGTTACTAAGCTTATATATTTTTATTTTTATATAAAGAGCTTTTTATTTATAATACTATAGCTTAGTAGCTATTTTTTTATATTTTACTTTTTTTAAATAAGTATAATATTATTATTATATAATATTTTTAGCTACTGCATTAGTAGTTAAAAGCTTTTATTTAAAAAAATAAATAATTAAATAAGTTAAAATATCTCCTTTAATAGCGTAATATATTTAAATAGTACTTATAAGCTTTAAAACTACTATTATACTAATCTAGTTTTAGATATTATCGCGGTAAGATACCTTAGAGTTTATATTATTATCTTATAAAACTTTTTAGAACAGAGTATTTATTTTTCTTTTATATATATATAATACGGCTCTTTAATACTTTTGTTTATAAAAATAATCCCTACTCTTTAATTTTAAAATTTAGTAATTTCTAGCTTATTTTTTTTCTATAGTTATAAGTCTAGTATTTTAGAAATAAAGAAAATTTTTTTTTATATATCTAATTATTAGAAATTCTATTTTCTTAAACTTTAATTAATTCTTTAACTTTTTATTTTAAAGTTTTTAGTTTTATAGACCTAGCGAGTATTATTTTATCTATATACTAATAATAAATTTTATATTTTTAACTATTAAACGCTTAGTAAGTTTTATAACTAATAATTTTTTTTAGCGTTATAATAACTAAAGCTATTTTATTTCTTTTAACTAATAATATCCGTCTTACTAATTTAGCGAGCTAGCTAATTTAGTATATATAGTTTAAAATATAGTATACGCTTTACTACGTATAAAATTTTATTAATTTTAATTTTAAAAGCGTTAATAATCTTAATAATCCTTTTTAAATACTAGAGCTTTTACCTATTATAGAAACGTTTAAAACTAAAATTATAAAAATTTACTATAACTATACTACTAAAATAGCTATATACTAAGTCTATTTAACTAATTATACTACTAAAGTAAATTAAATAATAAATATCTAAAACTAGATTAGTATAATAGTAGCTGTAAAGTTTATAAACGCTACTTAAATATACTATACTATTAAAAGGAATATCTTAATTTACTTAATTATTTTTTTTTTTTAAATAAGAGCTCTTAACTACTAACGTAGTAGCTAAAAATATTATATAATAATAATATTATACTTATTTAAAGAAAGTAAAATATAAAAGAATAATTCTTAAACTATAGTATTATAAATAGAAAGCTCTTTATATAAAAATAAAAGTATATAAGCTTAGTAATATTTAAAATAAGCTAGCTATTACTAACTTTTTTACTATTATTAGTAAGAAATTAGTAACTAATTAGGTAAAATAAATATATATAACCTAATTCTAAAAATTAATATTTAAAAATAAAAAGCTCTTCTTAATAAAAGTAAGTAAAATTTTTTAAGTACTATATTAAAATAAAATTACTAAAATAACTTTTAAAAGCTTTAAAATTTTTATAATACTTAGTAGATAAAACCTGTTTTTTTAATTAAATTATTTGTAATTAAAAAATAAACGTAAGTTATATTAATACTTTTATAGACTTAAAGTATATTATTAAAAACCTACTAAATACTATTACCTATAGTTAGTATTAATAAATACTTATACTAATTAGACTACGCCGCTTTTTAAATAAAAATAAAAAAAAAGCTTTTTAAGCGCTTTAAATTTAATAAATTTATAACTTTTTATAATATACTTAAATAAAAAAGATAGCTTAAAAGGAATACCTTATAAAATAAGCAGTTTAATAAGCTAAAAATTGTTAGCTTTTTTATATATATAGTTATTAATCCTTCGCTTATTACGAGTAGTAAATTAAAAGAAAATAATAATATATATTTTATATAGAATTATAATACCTATATACTTTTTAAAAGTATTATTTTTAATAATAGTATAGTTTTATATTTAGAGAATAATAAATTATTATTTATTTTAAAATTTTTTAAAAAAACTAATAGTATCCGTACTATTAAAACTAAAATATAAGCTTTTTTAATCTTTAGTATAAGAATCTAAGTAATTAAAAACGCTTTAAATAGCCTAAATAAAAATTTTATAAAAAATTTTATATTAAAGAATATAGCTATTATAAAAGAATTTTACTTAAATATAGTATCTAAAGCTCGCCTATATAATAAAAGACTTTAGTACTTAGGCTTAGATAATATATTATATATTAAATTTTTAAAATAGAGTCTTATACTAATAATACTTATATATAAATATAATTTTATATTTATTAAATATAAGCCTCTATTTCTTTATCTTTTAGTTTAGAGTATAATACTAATATATTAAAAGTTTTATTTATAGTTTACGTATCCGCGTACTAATACTAGAAATATATAGTACTAAAAAGTAAAATATTTAAATTAAAAAGCTTTATATATTCTTATTTATAGAGTATAAAATATTTATATTTAAAATACTAAATATATATATTATAAGTAATATTTTTTTATATACGCGGCTTAAGTAATTTTTTAAAAATTTAAAAAAAAATTACTATAACTATACTAGCGTATTTTATAAAACTTTTTTAATATACCTAAAAAAAGGCTTAAAGAGTAGTAGATATTATTAGTTAAAAATAACTATAGTAGAAAGGTTTATATATAAAATCTATAGGTAAAGTTACTATTAAAACTTATAAAAGTATTTTTAAGTTTTACTATATAGGTATATACTTAGTATAAACTTAAAATTATAAAATTTTTTTAAAATAATAATATTACTACTTACTTATAGTATAAAAGATCGCGCTTTAAAAAATAGGTAGAAGAGCTTAGTATAAATATTAAAATACTACTTTTTTATATATATAAGCTAAACGGCGGCGCTAAACGCGCTAGCTAAAAAATTATTAATAAAACTATTACTATAAAACTTAGTATAAACTTACTAAAAAAGCTTTAGTTAAAAATTATAAAAGTAGTTATAACGTTTTATAATATTAGTCTAGTAACTTTTAAAAATATATAATTTTTAAATAAAATTTTTTATAGCTAGTTTAAATAGTATTTCTATTATTATAAATCTAAGTTTACAAAGCGCTAAACGGCAAATCTATACTTAAATTAAAATAATATATATACTTATAATTATTATATATATCCTTTAAATAAAAATCGCGTAGCTAGACGTAATAGCTGTAAATTTAAAATAAATCTACGTATTTATATTAAATATTTAGTTAGTTACGTAGCTTCTAATATTTATAAAATATAAATATTATTACTTAACTAAGTTATTATAACGCGTAATATTATGTTTAATAAAACTTTTTTTTTATAAAAAAAAAAGATTGGCCTCTCCCGCAGAAAAAGGCTATAAAGTTTATAAATATTTTATATACTATTAAGGTTATAGATATAAGTAAAGCGTTTAATAAAATTTTTAATATATAAGTCTATAACTCTAGTAAACTAATAATTAGTAAAAATATTACGTAATTTAAATAATAGTTTAGGGGTACTTTAGTATAGGTTTTATTTTATTCTTTTAGTTAGTTAAATAAGTAAAGCTTTATATAAATAATATATACGTAAACTATTAGTATAGCTAACTAATAGTTATAAATCTATATATTATATAATATAAATATTAGTCTAATCTCTTTTTAGCCTACTCCAGAGCCTAAAAAACTTAAGAGTATAAATTTTAAAAAAAATAAATACTTTAGTATTTCTTATAAAGTATACTTTAGTAAAAAAGTAAAATAGTCTAAAGTAAAAAGCTTATAAAATTAAAATTCTTAGATAGTAGATAAAAGCTTATTTAATACTATTACTTAAATTAGTACTATAGAGCTCCTCTTATTAAATAATATAATTAATATTTATATTTATAAAACGTAAGGACCTATTAGGGACTATAGCCTAACTACTTAATAGAGCTAAAAGTAATATAAATTAAATCTTAAAAATTCTAATGAACTAGGGGACGGGAATAAAAACCCCTTTAGTATTTATATATTATTAAGCCTTAATTTAGAAAGTAAGCTATTATATAATATAAAACTTATAAGTACTTTACTAAATAGTATAAATAGCTCTCTCTAGTATAATTTTATAAATATATTTATTTTTAGTATAAATCTTATATAACAAAATTATAAAAAGCTTATAACTATTAATACTATAGTTTAAGCTACTATATAGGATAGGGCCTTAAAAAAATAATACTTTAAAATAAAGCTTATATATATCGAGATAAGCTTTTAAAAAAGCTAGTAATATAAAAAGTAATTTTTTTATATTTATTTATTTTGCTCTTTTACTAGACTATATATAAAAAATAGACTATACTTTTTAAAAAATAAATTTAGTAGGTAATTACGCGTTTTAAAAATACTAAATAACTACTTTTATTTAAGTAGATATTTACTTATAAATTTAATTAAAATAATTACTTTATAAAGTATAAAGCTTATCTAGTTATTAAAAGTAACCTCTAGTTAAAAAATACGCTCTTATTAATATATACTATAATATTTATAGCGCGCTCTTTTTATATAGCTATAATAATTATAGTAAAGTTTAACCTAAAAATTTTATAATTTAATATAATTAGCGTATGCCTTAATATACTAATTAACCTCTTAAACCTAATATAGTATAAACTACCTAATAGCTATAAATAAAAAGGTAGCTATATAAAGCTTAATTAAGCTTTATATAGCCTACGCGACTTATCTATACTATAGTATAAAACAATTTTTAATACCCTAGCTAAGTTTAGCCTTATTTACTTAAAAGAAGAGCTTTACTTATTCTTTAACTTAGATTATAAGATTTTTATACTTTTTTATATAAATAATATCTTACTTTTATACTATAAAATCTATTAATAAAAAAACTTTTAAACTGCGTAATAAGCTTTTAAAAATATATAAAATAAAAAAGTGTAGAGCTATAAAATAGTATTTTAAATTATAAGTAATTAAAAACTAAAAAAATTAAATAATTACGTTAATCTATAATTTATATATTAAAAAGATTATAAAAAAATTTAAAATAACTAATATAGTACTTTTTCTACTAACGCCTTTACTATTAAAAGAGCTAGTTAAAAATAGGGGAGAAATAATAAAAACTAAAATTAAAATATATTAAAAGCGTATTAGATTTATATTTTATACTACTATTATAATATAACTAGATATAGCTTTTACTATTTTAAAACTCTCCTATTTTTTAATAAATTTAAGTAAAGAATATTTTATTATAATAAAATATATAATTAGGTTTCTTTATAAATCGCGTTTTTAGGTAATCTAATATAGAGTATATAAGAGTCTAAAAATTATAATTTATTTAAATATTTTATTTATAGATAATTTAGAGAGTAAATAATCTTTATATAACTATATTATTATATTATTTAGTAATATAATTATTTAGAAAGCCGTAAGATAAGTTACTATTATAATATTAATTACTAAAGTAGAGCTCTTCGCGCTTAAGTATATAAGTAAAAAAATAATAACTTTAAAGCGCTTTTTTAAAGAACTTATTTTAAATCTTAGAGCTACGTAGCGTATATTTTATAATAATTAATATATAATTAGGCTAATTATAGGTAAAAACGATCGTATAACTACTTGTTTATATTATATAAATATATATAATATATAACTACGCTAAGAGTATTTAAAAGAAAGCTTTAAAATTAAATACTTTTAAATAAGTAATATACTAGCTAATAGGTTAACAAAAGCTCTTATAGATTAGTAATTTTAAAGATTTAAAAAGTAACTAAATTTTAAAAATATAAAAGAAAAAATTACTAAACTAAAATTTTAAAAAATTATATAATAATAAAATGCAAAGTGCTTTAAATTAAATATTAAATAGCTTATTAGCTACTATTTATAATAAATAATTTAAAACTATATTGCTTAGAAAAACTCTATAATAAAAAAGTAAAAAAAATAATAAAATAATAAAAATTATATAATAATTCTAATAAAAGAGCTTAATAAATTAATAACTTAACTAGTTTACTAAACTTTTAAATAGCTTAAGTATAGCGTAAAATAATTTTATTAAAAATATTATTTATAAAGTTACTGCCTATGTCCTTATTTATTTTAATTATCTACCTAATAGTAGTTTATAATTTATTAAGTTTTATAATTTATAAAATTTATATTAGTAAAAATTGCTAAAAGTAGATTAAAGGACTTTACCTCTTTATAAATAAACTCTTTTACCTTTTTACTATAGAGTAGCTTATAATAACATAAAAAGTATTTAATAATTTTTTAAATGCAACTAAAACTATAATAGTAAGTATATAATTTTTTTAAATTTTTTAAATTAAAATATTTATATATATATTAAGTTATAGCTGTATCTACTTTTATATATTTAGTTATAGGAGTTTTACGTTTTAGTATTATAGTAATTTTTATTACTTTTACCTAATAGAGCGCTATTTAAATAGTAGAAATAAAATACTAGCTATTTTAATTCTATAATTTATTAGTAATATTAAGTTACTTAAATATTATTTAATAGTTTCTTAACTCTTCTAATCCTAATATAAAAAAATAAATAAAGTTTAAAAAAACTATAAACTAAAAAGCTTAAAATATTTATTATTAATATTATTTTTATTTTTACGGCGCGATAGAGTTTATAATATAAATAGCTTATTATTTTTGTTTTTTTTAAATTTACTTTTAAATTTACTTTTTACTATAAAGCGTAGCCTATTTTTTAAATCTAATCTAGTAGAGCTTAAAAGAGCTAAATTAAAAAAGGCGCTAATAGCGTTTTACGCCTAAAAAGGCTAGACTAAAAAAATAGGCTAGATAAATTTAATAATTTTAAAAAAATTTTAAATTTTTTATTAGCGTTAAGTTTTTTATATAAATATTATATACTTTTAAACCAATTCTTAGACAGCTATTTAGGGGGGTAATATAAGTATTAGACTAAAAAAATTATTAAAATTACTAGGCGGCAGATAAGAGAGATTTTTATACGCTTATAATAGTAGAGGAAAAAGCTTTTTTAGAAATTAAAAAAATTTTTAAAACTTTTTAATTAAAAGAAAAAAGAGGATTTTTATTTATTAAAGGTATAAAATAATTATTTAAAACTTATAGTAGTAGTATTTTATTTTATAAAAAAAATAAATAATTTTTTAAATATTATAGTGCGGGAACTTTTATCTAAATTATAAAAATTTTTATTTAAGGCTAAATAGCGCCTTAGCTCTATTAAGCTATCTATTATTAAAACTTCTTACGTTTTTTTTTTTTTTTTTTTTTACTTACTTTTTTTTTCGGAGCGTAATTATAGACTAAAAAATAATAATAAATAAAATATTAAAAACTAAAAAACTAAATTTTATTAGCTTCTTACTAATCTTAGTATACTTAAAATATTTTAAATACTAATTACGCTCGGTTAAATTTAGGTAGTTAAATTTAGTCTTATACTAAAAGTTTTTTATTATATCTTTAAACTATTAAGTAAAAATTAGTAGAATTATTAAAAAAAAAATTTAAAAATTAGAAATCTAGACAAACTCTAAAAAGTAAATATTAAAAAAAGTATTATAGCTTACTATAGTTATAGTAGTAGTAATATAAATAATTAATTTATAATATTTATAATAATTAGAGAGCTTAAGGAGCTATTAAAAGAAGTAAAATTAAATAAAAGAATTTAGATACAGTATAGATAGTATAAAAAAATATAAAAATAATAATAATAAGTAAAAAAAAAGTAAAAATTATTTTAAAAAAAAATAAGTAGAGAGATTATATAAATACTTTTTATATTACTAACGCTAGCGCGCCTACTATAATTAGTTTTTTATTTTAAAGCTTTATTACTTAGTAATACTACCCGCCGAAATTTTACTTAAAAAAAATTTTTTTTTAAATTAATTCTATAGCTATTATAAGTTTAAAAAAATTAATTTTAAACTACTTTAATAGTTAAGCTATTTTTACTAGTTTAATTATAGGGTATATTGCGGTAAAATACTTTTAAGCTTATATTACTAGCTTATAAAACTTTTTAAAACAGAGTATTTATTTCTCTTTTATATATATATAATACAGCTCTTTAGTACTTTCTTTTATAAAAATAGTCCCTTCTCTTTAATTTTAGAATCTAGTAATTTCTAGCTCGTTTCTCTTCTATAGATATTTATTACTTAGTTTACTTTATTAGTAAGTTTAGTTAAATAGACTTAGTATATAATTATTTTAGTAGTATAGTTCTAGTAGATTCTTATAATTTTAATTTTAAATACTTTTATAATACGTAAAAACTCTAGTATTAAAAGTAAATTATAAAAATTATTAATACTTTTAAAGTTAAAATTAATAAAATTTTAAACGCCGTAAAGCGTATACTATATTTTAAGCTATATATACTAAGTTATCTAGGTCGCCAAATTAGTAAAACAGATAGTATTAATTAAAAAAAAATAAAATATCTTTAGTTATTATAATACTTAAAGAATTATTAATTATAAAACTTACTAAACGTTTAATAGCTAAAAATATAAAATTTATTATTAGTATATAGATAAAGCGATACTTACTAAATCTATAAAACTAAAAGCTTTTAAATAAAAAGTTAAAGAATTAATTAGAGCTTTAAAAAATAAAATTTCTAATAATTAGGTATATAGGAAGAATCTTTTTTTACTTGTAAAACGCTAGACTTATTATTATAAAAAAAAATAAGTTAGAAATTACTAAATTCTAAAATTAAAGAAATAGAACTAGTTATTTAAAAGAAAACGCTAAAGAGCTATAATATATATATATAAAAGAGAATAAATTCTCTGTTTTAAAGAGTTTTATAAACTAATAAAATAAACTCTAAAGTATCTTTCCGCGATAAAAGTATTTATAGCTTATTATTTTAAATAAAATAAAACTATAGGCTATATGTAGCGTATTTATAATAGTAAACGTAGTAGCTTTCTCTTTTTTTTTATAAATACTATATACTTATAGTTTAGAAATCTCTTTCGTACTATTATTAAACCTATATCTTTTATTTTTTATTTTATTATATTTATAATTTTAATTTTATACTAACGTCTAATAATTAGTCTAAGTAATCTTTAGTATATAGTATAGTCTGTTACTAATAGTAATAACTAGCTAGATTATATTAAAAACTATTTTTATTTTTATTTTAACGCTGTATAAGGGGTTAGATTATTTAATAAACTAGATTTTTTAGTTAATATTTTTATTTTTAATTTAATTCTAACGCGTCTTTTCTTACTTAAAATAAATATAATTTTTAACTTTAATAATACCTATAAAAATATTAATATCTACTTTTAATTACATATTAATATAGTAAATATTATTATATAATAGTATAAAAGAAGTAAAAGTTTTTATTTATAGTAGAAAACGGCAGTAGTAGTAGTAGTAGTAAGAGTAATATTTTAATAAAAAATTTTTTTTTTAAAATAGTAAAGGGAGTAAAGCTTTAGTAAAAAAAACTTATTAAAATAGTTAAAATTATTTAGATATAGGGATATACGTACACGTAGAAGTAGAGTAAATAGTAAATAATAAAAAAAGAGTAAGCTATAGTGCTATAAAATAATTATAAAAGCTTACTATTAGGGAAATTAATAGTTATTATAAAAAAAAAATAAAAATTTTTATAGAAAGTACTACGCTATATTTTAATATTTTAATAACTATATATTTAAAAAGATTATAGGTTATTAGCGATAGCAAAAATAGTATTATCGTTATTATATAAAAAGTTTATTAAGAGTTAATTAATTACGTAATATAGTAGAAGTTTAAATAGTTAGTTTAAAGTTATATAATATTACGATAATAACCTTAAATAATAAAAAATTTAAAATCTATATTTATATATACTAGATATTATAATAGACTTAATTTATATTTTTATTAAGAATAAGTATTATTTAAAGCCTCTAAAAACAGACTTATTGTTTATTTTATACCTACTTACCTATAGAGGCGGAGCCTTCTAGTAGTATATTAAAACTTTATAAGAATTACTAGCGGAGCGGTCTTTATAGGAATAAATTTAGTAGAGTACTAAGCGTTACGCTTATTACTTTTATATAGTTATTTAGCTATATTATAATATTTATAAAAGGATCTAATATAGTTACCTAGTATAGTAGGCTATTTTATTATACTTTTTTATTATCCTATATATATAGTAGTAGAGGCACTAGTATATACTAATACCCTATAGTATACTATAGATATACTACCTCTTTTTTTTTTTTTGTAAATAGACGTCGCGTACTAAATTAAAAGGTAATACTTACTTACGTATTACTATTTTAATTTATTATAATAATAAACTATTTTTAATATAACGCGTTAATATATAACTATATGCTATATCTTTTATTATTATACCTAAGTTATTATAGAGCTGTTTTATAGAAACCCCTATAGTAGTTAGTAGTTATTTTTTTAAAAAATATAGGTACTACGCTAAAAGCGTAGCTTTATTTAAAAAAAAAAAAAAAAAGCCTCTAAAAAGTTATAAAATATTAGTAATAATAGCTGTATAAAAGTTAAAAACTATAATAGTTTTAGAAATTATAAATAATATTATTAATAGTATATTTAAAGCTATTAAAATTTTTACTTTATAGACTAGCTATAGGGAAAAAGTAACTAAATAATATCTTTAGTGAAGTATAAAATTATATAGTTATATTATAAAAAATTATAATATTTAAAAGCTTAATATATTTTAATCTAGGGTCTTTTTTAATTAATAGTAATATATATTAGAAAAGGCCTATAAATAGATACTAGCACTATATAAAATACTAAATAAATATTTAAAAAAAGACTATTACATAAGCTTAGCTCTTATTAAAAAAAAAGAAATTAAGAAATAAATATAAAGTTATAATTATAGAGTATATTTTAAATATAAAACTTTTTACTTTTTATTATTTTATTTATTTTAGTAGCTATACTACTAAAATAAAAAAACCTTTTTTTATTTAAGTAAAGTAGTATCTCTAAATTATTTTTACTCTATTATATTACAATACTAGAGATAAATATATAAAATAAAGTTTATTTAATCTAGCTACGTATAAAAATAAAATTTAAAGAAATATAAGTATATTTATAAGTTTTTAAATTAAAAGTTATTTTTTTATTACTAAAATTTCTACTATTCCTTAAACTCTATAGTCTATTCTTAAAATTTCTTTATATAGGCCTAAATATAATTAAAATACTTACTCTACTATTAGGAATAAATAAGAAATTAGTAAATAGAGTAATATTATTTTATTTGATTTTAATTAAACTAACTAGCTCTTTTAGTTTTATAAGCTTATTAGCTAGATTTAAAACTTAGCTATTATTACCTAAATACTATTTTACTTATTATACTTTTATTATACTTTTATTATATATTTATATATTAATTAAATAAAAGGATATGGCTATAGTTGCTGTGTAGGCGACCAAAAGGGATTTTAAAAAAGAAGAAGTATATATATACCTACTCTTTTTTAAACCCCCTTTTGGATGGCCCCGAGCCACTATAGCTACACTTTTTATTCGATTAATATATAAATATAAAATATATATATATACCTTTATACTTAATATATTAATTAATACTTTTATTATAGACTTAGTAATATAATACTATAATCTAAAAAGTAGTTATATTTTATTAACTAATCTAGCGAGTGTATTTCAGTAGATTATAGTTATTTATACTAGTAATAGATTATTTAGTATTACTAAATAATTAAATCGATTATATTTTTATAATTAACTAATTATTAATATATAAACCAAATTATATATAAATTAAAAACTAACGATGAATTTTAGTTAATAGAAATCTATTAAAATATAGTATTTATTTTATAAAATAGGTAACTTATTAAAGATATAATATTTATTTTAAGTAATTAGTTTATATTTTAAATAGTATTTTATAGTAAAACTTATTATAGATTCTAAAATAATATTATAAGTATTAGTACTAATTACAGTATTATAATTAAAAATAATATATTATAGATTAGCTCTTTTTAAGTACTAGATAGTATAAAAAATAAAATAAAAAATAGTAAATACTACGCACTTAAAGTTATTTTTAGATTTAAACTATAGTAGTTTTATCTTATAGCTCTAACTAGTTGTAGTATAGAATAGTCTTTTAGATATTATTTTTATTACTTAGCCCTTATTTCTTAAAGCGTAACTTTTAATATATATTATTTTATACAGCCTAAATAAAATATTTATACTATTATTTATTTTTGGTTAGAGCCAGAGCTATAAACTTTTTAGCTTTTATTATAATTTTCTTTATAAATAATAATATTTATCTATTTTATTTTATTTTAAATTAGGTGTATACTTTATCTAATTTAGGTCTAGTCCTTATTTACCTATTAATCACTTATTCTTATCCTTTATTATAAATAGTAGGAGTTTTTATATAAGATTTTATACGTAATAGATTTATATAAATAATATTTATTTTAATTTAGGTTTTTAGTAATATAATTTTAAAGAAAAAATTTTTTGAGAATAGATATAATAAATAGTAAATATATATTAGTAAATTATATAGTTATATTATAAAAATATCTCTTTTAGATTATATAATTAATAATATAGTTTAAGGTAATACTAGTATATAACTTTAAACTAAATTATTTTTTAGAATTAGATCTAGACCCACGTAGTTTAGAAATAAGCCTTTTTTAAAATGGTAAAAAAAGCTAATCTTTATAATATATAAGTACGTAAAAATTAAATAAATACTTAAATACTTATAATAATAGATAAGTTTAAATAAAAAATTTAATAACATTTTTTTATAATAAACTATAACTACTAATCTATAGGGCTAAACAACTAGTTATATACGTATAAATATAAAGGTATATATATACTCCTTCTTTTTTCAAACCCCTTTTGGTCGCCCTAAGCCACCACATCCACACTATTTGTTCGATTAATATATAAATATATATATATACGTATAGACTATATTAATTTTCCATTATATAGTATATATAAGTAGTTAAGAATCCTCTTCCTATTAGCACTAAAAAGTATAATTAGTAATAGTTCTTTTAGGTATTTTTCTATAACTATAGTTTTAAGCCTATAGTAATAAATTAGCTTTTAATAATAATAAACTAATTCTAAGTATAAATAGGTAGACTTATACTTAATTTAATTTAACGCTTATTTTAATTTTTACTAATATTTATATTAGTATTAAATTTATACCTGCTAAGTGTTATAAATACTACTAAGCTCATTTTATAATTAGTATATAGAAATTACTACTAAGGTATTATTAAAAAATATATTTTTAATCTTATTTAAAGTTAAAAGAAGTTATTTAAGCGTTAAATTATATATAATATTATACTTTATTAATCACGTCTAGTTAAAAATAATTCTTTACTTTACTATAATTAGAAAATTATAAATAATTATTTCTCTTTTTATATTAAGTATTTTATATATACGCGCCTTTCTATTAAGGAGTTTTTATTTATTATACTATTATTTAGAATCTTATTTTCTATACTTAGCCTTTTTAAAATAAATATAATTTTATACTTATATAAGATTTTATATATTAGTATTAGTTCATACTAAATTAGCTCTTGGTATACGTATTATCTCTTAAAGTATTAGCTTCTAATAATTAAAATTTTTAATTATTATTAGTTTTAAGATATTAAAATATACTATTTTATTTACCTAGTCCCTAAGATTTTTAAAGTAATTATTATTTATAGACTAATTAATAAATAGTATTATATATTCTACTATTTATATAGAGTACTACTTTACTTATACTTTTTATTTTTTAAAGTTTTTTTTATATTATTTCTAATTATAGGATTATTAGTATTTTAAAAGGTTAGTTAAATAAAAAATAAAAAATATTATACAGTCCCGGGTAGGAGTATAAAAAACTTATTTATACTTTTATATTTTATTTTTATTACGTTTTACCCTACCTATTAATATTATAAACTAATAATATTATCGTAGACTTATTATATAATTTAAAATAATATATTTTTATTTAATTCTGCGTAAGTCTCTATATTACTTATTAAACTTCCTACTAAAATAATAATACTACCTAAAAGTCTACTAGTAAAATAAGTTATATATATACCTAGCTTACTTAGTAGTTTTATAAAATAAGAAAAAAAGCTATACTTATTATTATTAGTACTTATACCGCTTATAGTACCTACTACTTAGTTAGTAATACCTACTAAATAAAAATAAAAGCGTACACTTACCTAACCTATACGCTCTAGTAAGCTATTTTAGAATTTATAATACTTAGTTATTTTTTTTTATTTTAAATTTTATAAGCGTACTAATAAATTTACTTTATTTTATTAGCCTACTCCTTAAATTACTCTATTACCTCTAGCTTTATTAATAATACTAAGTCTTTTAGCTTTTCTCTATTACCTACCCGCTTCTATAAAGCTTTTATTTTATTAGCCTAAAATTTATCTATATAGAATATTGTACTAAAAAAGGGTTTAAAGTAACTAAAAATAATATATTTAAAAAAAACTATTCTCCGCCGAAAGTTTGCGTATATATAAGTTAGTATAAAACTTATTAATAAGTTATATATAGGTAAAAGGATTATATTCTATTAATTTTAAATTTTATTTTAGCTTAAAGTATTACTACTACTAAGAGTAGTTAATATAATAGATAGTAATTTAGCTAAGATTAGTACTGTAATAAAATATTTTAAAAATAAAAAAGACCTATAAAAATATAATACGGTAGAGTGCCTTTAAGTAAAAATTAATAATATAGTATAGAGTGTAGAATAGACGGCTAGACTTACTAATAACTCCCTTTAGTCCTAAAGTTTATACGCCTAATAACCCCCCGGGCTAACCGTATTATATATAATTATAAATAGTAATTACTAATAATCTTAAGAATAATTACGAGTAGTTACTAATCTATAAATATATAATTAAAATATAAGTAAAGCGTTATTATATTTAGTAGAACACCTTACTCTTACTAAAAGAAAGGAGTATAACTTTTAAAAGTTTAAAATTTATACTACTTATATATAGCCTCGTTATATATAAACTATTTAGTATTTATTAAGTTTTTATTATTACGTTGTGCCGCGGCTTTATAAAGCTCGTAAAGAACGTTAATTAAATAAATATTATAATTAATAATTTTTTATAAAAGTAATATCTTTTCTATTAAGATTAAATTTTTTTTAGATCTCTTTTTATATAGTAAAAAACTAAAATTATATATACTAATTAGGCTGGCTTAAATAGCTTATTAGTTAATAGAGCCTTTTTATATATATATATATAATAAAGTTACTATTAGTAACTACTTAGTTAGGAAGAAAAGTGTTATATATATTATATAACCTAATAACTAGCTCTTAAAGATACTACGCTAAGCCTAATTAAAAAAGATAGTACTAAAATAGGTATATAATAACTACTTAATAGTACTTAATAGTATTATAGCTTAGTATAGTTTATTATCCTATATAGTAACTTATACTAGTATATCTACTATTATAAACTAATACTAAATAGGTATTTATAAAAAAAAGATATTAATATAATATAATTATAGTATACGTTATAGCGTTTAAAGTACTATTTATTAGTAATAGTATACTACTACTTCATAACTAAAATACGCGCTCCTAGTACATTAAAAAATAAAATTCTAATAAAATATATATATTAGGCTTACCCTAGCCTATACTATAGAGTATAATATATACTTTAAGCTTTTAAATTAAACTAAATAAATAAGAAACGTCGCTATACCTTTTTTAATCTAGCCTTACCTAACTTTTTTAACATATTAAGTATAAAGGTATATATATACTCCTCTTTTTTTAAAACCTCTTTTAGTTGTCTTAAGCCACTACAGCTACACTATTTGTTTAATTAGTATATAAATATATATAAGAAACGTAAAGTAGTAAGTATATTTAGTATAATTAATACGCTACTACCTATTTTTATAAATAACTTATAAAAGTTAATACCTATATAAAATAAATTTATACATATAGATATAAAGTTACTAAATCTAGCTAAGGAAAAGCTATCTAGATAAGTAAAGAGTAAGCTAAAATCTGCTATTTATAGGTACTACTAAGTAAAAAAAAATACTAAAATTACTATAGCTGTACTACTATATAAAATAGTTAATTAATAAAAGTAAGTTATAAAAAAAAGTTACTAGTAATTATAGAGTTAATAATAATAATAATAATATTAATAATTATAAGGCGCTAAAGTAAGGAGACGGTATAGTTCTTTAGTAAATAACTAAATATATTAAAAGCTATAGTTTATAATATAAAAGGCGTATATAATTTTAATTAAAGTAATATAAGGTAAATATTACTAATATATAGAAGAAAGCTGTAGCTTAATACTATAAAGAATATCTAGAGGCGAGTAAAAAGGAGTTTTTAAAGGGAGGATAATAAATAGCTAGTATAGGAGAATATAGATAAATAGCTTAATATATAACTAAATAAAATAAAATATTTTATATTAATTATTTTATTATAATATTAAAACCTCTAGGTTTCTATTAAGACCGGAATAGAGTTCTATTAAAATTAAGTTAGTTATTATAATAGTTTAATTAATAAGTAAATAAAAAAGAAGTATATAAGCTTAGTATAATAATTAAATATAATAGTTTAAAAATAAGAAATAATTAAAATATATAAAAATAAATACCTAATAGCGTTAAGTTATATAAAAAAAATCGTCTTATAGTTCTAAAACACTAGACTTATAACTATAGTAAACTAAATATTACTTATTTTTAAAATAAAAGGTAAATTAATATTATTTTTAAAATAAGATAATTAAGATTAAATATCTATATAATAGGCGAGTAATTAGGTAATCTAGTTATATAATTAACCCGTAATTAGAGAGGATATATAAGCCTTAATATTATAATAGTTACTAATATATAAAAAAGAGCTATAATTTAATATTATAAAAAATAGTTAGAGACGAGCAAAAATAAGTTTTTAAAAATAAAATAATAAGTAACTAGTATAAAAAAATATAAATAAATAGTTATATATATAATTTTAATAATGTAAATAATTTTATATAAATAATTTTATTTTAATTCTAAAATTTCTAGATTTTTGTTAAGACCGGAGAGTTTTATTTAAAAAAAAAAATAAATGAAAGTAAATAAGAAAAAAAGTTTATACTATTTTTTTAAGATTACAGTTTTTTTTAATTAGGCCTAGTATTAATTAATATTAAATATTAAAAGTTTTTATTTGTATAGGACTATCTAGTTTATTTAATTAAGTAGATTAAACTAATTTAACTAACGTTGTCCGACGTTAAATAAATCTACCCTATGTAAGTAGAACTTTATAGACGTAAATAAGATTAATATACTAGATAGAATATCTAAGACTTATACTTTTCTAAACCCTATAATAATAAGAAGCGTATTAAAGATACCAAAGGCGGTCCAGTAAAGGGCTAGTATTGCTGGATCCTCGGCAATGCCGAACGATCCATAATGGCGATATAATAAGCAGAGTGGACTGCTGTGGATCAAAAGGCGATTCTGGTAAAGGCAAGATGATGCTGCTGTGCGGCATCATATTATGTATCACTAGTTGTTGGGGATCAATGTACTTTGGGGATTTCGTTGCCAAACCGAACCTTTCGATGCTTCATCTTAATTTATCACTGTCAGCACGAAAAGCCATCCTGCTCCTAATGTCATCCCAACTCCATGGAGCATACCCAAGAGTTACCGCATCTAGGGTCAAATCGGGCCAGGAATGCATTATTCTCGGTTCGGCCAAGATTTCCGAATCTTCCTGTACCAAAGTGCAGCAAGGTCCCACCCAGCTGGGAGTTGCTGTGAAATTCTGAGGGGTAGGATTCTTTGATCGCCATGCCTGGTAGCGGTCGATTGCGACTCTCAGTTCGTACGCTATGATCCTGCTGTCAGAATCTGCTAAAAGCATCGCCAGGCACCATTGAAGAGCCTGCGTACAGGAAGCCTTCGCTGAAAGAACGCTTGCAGCATTCGAACCGGCATTCGAAGATGTTCTTTTTCCTTCTCTGGCAAATGCATACAGCATCAAGATCCACCGAAGGACCTTTTCCAAAGACGCGCTGTAGACTCTTCGCTCATCCACTTTAATCAGGTCATGAAGCTTTTGCACAGAACAACCATGTACCCAAAGCAGCGTCGTGATCATTTCCAGAAAAACACATCCGAGTGAGAATATATCGGTCGCTCGGCCGCGTCTCGAGTCGCTTTCTGCTGCGGCTGCCTCGGGTGCGCAGTACATCAGTGTCCTGGCGTTTGGGCCTATCGATCCGGTTGTTGCTTCATTGAGAACGTCTTTCGAGATTCCAAAGTCTGCAACGATGATCTGGCCGTCTCGGATGAGAATGTTTGCCGGCTTGACGTCTTGATGCTTGATCCTCCGCTCATGAAGATAATCAAACGCAGTGGCCAGACAACCAAACCACGAGTAGATAGGCGAATCGCTCGTAGGTCTAGAGTTATAGGCGAGATACTCTCCAAGGTTCATCTCAGCGACTGGTGTTATGATGATTGCGAACTCTCGCTCCGTGCAGTATGTGGAATGGATCTGCGCAATGTGATGATGACGAAGCACCCTGAGAATGTTGACCTCGTTATGAATGACAGAGAGAAGCCTTCGCCGAGAATGCGGAGGTACCAGAAAGCTCTTCCGAGCGTAGCGAGTCTTTGGCTCCGATGCATCCGTAGCTTCAATCTCCTCAACAGTGCTGCAGCTTCCTTGACCGAGTCGAGATAGGAACTTCCACGGAATCGTCTGAGTGCCCGAGTAGTCATAATGTGCTATGGTTGACGAGGCCCTCTCTAGACCTGGGGAGGTAGACGAATCCTGAAGCCTCGATATTTTTACATTCTGCCTGTTTGAGGCGCCAACTGTGTCTGGTGAAGACGTTTGATGCTGTGAAACATGACTGGGATCCACATCGGTGGACGGAGGAGAGGGAGTCAGAACCGGAACGCCTGGAGAAGACGGTTGGTGATCGGCATTCGGATTTTGACCAGCGCTTGTCCAGTCCAACAATCGAGTGTTGGCAACTTCCTGTAGCAGATCATCCTCTGCTGGAACCTGACTGCCGTTCGTGGGGCCAGGCAACACATTCTCAACACCAACTGTGAGAATACCATCATTCAACTTGGCGGCTGCCGAACCGTCGCTGTCGTCGCTGATGCGAATGGACGACAATGCTATTGACATGCCTGCATCGGAAGGTGTCGAGGCGGGCGGTGGTGGAATATTCAATGTCTCTTCATTGGCCCCGGCCTCATAAAGAACTTTCATCACATCGAAGCGTGACCTGTCATTTGCTGCTTTCAGAGCACTTCCATACTTGCCCCGAGTATCATCGATGAGCGAGCGTGCTCCTCTGAGCAAGAGCAGGCGAACGATTTCAGCATGGCCAGCTGCGGCTGCAACTTGTAGAGCTGTGCAATCATCTCGGTCCCGTAGAATGACATCGGCGCCCGCTTCTAGTAGGATTTTGGCAATGTTCGCATTTCCAACTGTAGCAACTGTGTGCAGCGCTGTATCATACTGGCCGCCTTTCTCATTGACTTTCGCACCATGCAGAAGTAACGCCTTGAGCACTTTCGATTGGCACCTGAAAGTTGCCGCGATCAATGGTGTACCGTGAGTGTCGCTGTGCACATCTGTGGAAGCGCCGCGAGCGAGTAAAATCTCAACAACTGCGACATGACCTTCCGCAGCCGCTATCATTAGTGGGGTAGAGCCCCTGGTACTTCTTGCATTGACAGCAGCGCCAGAGTCTAGTAGGAGCGTCACCATTCTCGAATGACCCAAAGCAGCAGCGGCATACAGCGGACTTCCATCGGCACCCGAATCACCGTTGGGGTCAGCACCAATCTCGAGAAGTCTCCTAGCGGTTTTCCTTTTGTCTCGTTGCGCTGTTTGTACAAGGAATCGGTTCAAGCTCATTTGTTGAGTTACATCAAGAGAGCGCCGGCTGTTATCTGGGCTTTTCGGTGAGCGGAATAGCCCAGTCAAAGACGAAAACCTTGAGGATATCTGGTTCCGGGGCTGGTGTCGATGCCGGTATTGCGACAGTACAGCAGCATCTCCCGGGATACGGGGCGACTCGGGCTTCTTGGGCACACCCGCGCGTTGCTTGCGCATTTGCCTCACAAGCCCGAAGAAGGATTTTTCGACATTTACACAATTCTTGCTCGAGACCTCGAAAAAGTCGCACCCTAGCTCTTTTGCGAGTGCGAAGCCTTCTCGCGTTGGTACTTCTCTCTCGGCCTCTCTGTCGCACTTGTTTCCGACGAGACACATGAATGGGCAGCCGTCAATTTGACTTTCTCTGACGCGCATGACTTGAGCGTGGAACCGACGTATGCGGGTGAAGCTACTTCGTGAAGTGATACTGTACACTAGCACAAAGGCCTCTCCGTCACGTATCCATTGATCGCGTAATGCTACGTATTCCTCTTGTCCGGCGGTATCCAGCACTTCGAGCATGCAACTAAGGCCATCGATTATTACGTACTTTCTATACGAATCTTCGATAGTAGGATCGTAGGACTCGACGAAGTGGTTAAGGCACAACTAAGCGGGTAATTAGTCTGAGGTCGTCCGGGATCTCCACTTGGACGAGATGGTGTTACCTGGATAGTGAGCGCGGTCTTTCCTACCCCTCCATCGCCCAGGACAACCAGTTTGTACAGGGTCATTTTCCCCGCCATGATGTCGGTATGGTGCTCAGATGCTACTAGATGAATCTGTGGCAGCTCATGCGGGTATCTGCGCGACATTCCCCATTTTCAGGGTTCCTGGGTTAAGCTGAAGCTTTGAAGATTCTCGAGGTGCGGCTGAGCTTCGAGCACGGACCATTCGAGAGACTTGCCCTTGTAGTGCAATGATAGAGCCGCGTATACTGTAGAAAAATGTCAGCTTTGTAGAAGAGTGCAGTCATAGCATGGTAGACCTCATCCCAAGCAGACTTATGTATGCTATCGAAAGGGATCTGGACGAGCAACATTAGAGCGGACATTGAGCAAAAAGTATTTTGTTCTGCAAGAATGGAACCCTCCCTTCGCCTACTCGAACCGCAGGAAAAAGATAAAAAAAAATATGGTAGCATCTCTTTGACTGAGCGTGTCATCCCTAGTGGAAGGACCTGCTAATCTTCTCTTTACCCAACAGCGTGTGAGTCTTGGTGCCTGTGGCGGTCAGTTATTGAAGCGTGAAGGGGAGGAAAGTGAGCAAAGTTTACACCCGGGTACGCCCGGCAACGAAGCATCCCAGTAAACGAGATATGCAGGGTCCAATAAAAGGCGCCGGGTCAATCCAACCTTGTACTGAAAGTGTATTGGTAGTAGGTTCTCTCGCTTTATGTTCATATCCGACTTTGCACAAAGAGGTGAAAGTAATGGTCCCCATTGCTGCCCTTTAACACCTACTCTTACAACTCGACAAGTATATAAAACAAGGTATTGTACAGCGTGCTCCAGGTTCTTTACGTTTCTGCTTCCGCCCCATCTTCCTCTGCATCCTCTTCGCAAGCTCGGACCGCATTCTTCACATATCCGAAAAAGCCACCCGGGGTGGGATTTGTCAGTCTCTGGTCCCCTCTCATGGTCAGCCTCTCCAAAGACTCCTCACCCTTCTGAAGAACCTCTCGTAACCGGCGCTGCACACGCTCTGCATCGTCGGCCATGGGCATCTCAGCATCTAGGACGGTACGCGCGGAGCTGAGTCCGTTCCAGACGGGAATGAGGGCGCACAGTCGGTTGTGCAGTGTAGCAACTGCTTCCATTTGCTTGTAGGGCTTGTCGAAGTCGGCTTCGGTCTTTGCGCAGGATGCTTCTACCCTCTCAATGTTGACCTGGAGCTGTTAGTTTAGTGCAGATGCAAGGTGCGGAGTAGCTTACAGCCATAAAGTCGTGCTGCTTGAGGGCGTTCATGAGACGCGGGGCGTACTTTTTCACCTTGTCCACGGCGAGATCATGCCTGTACGCCAGCTCGGCGGCCATCTCTAGCGGCACCGCAACCACGGTCGGGTGCGTCCTGTAGTCCGGCTGGCCGCCAGTTGGTTTGCCAAGGTGCTCGACGTTGTCCATCAGTTCGACGACCTGCTCCGCCATGCGCAGCGCCTTCTTCAGTTCCTCCTTGTCCCAGCCCGACTGCCACGCCTTGTCTCTCACGCTGCGCATGACGGCCTCGATCAAGGAGAATCGCCGCAGCCGCACGCCCGTCGCATCCGGTCGCTGCAGCGCCTTGAGAATCAGATGCTGCATACCAGCCCTGTTCAGCAGCCGCACAGCCCTGGTCACCTGCACCGCGGGCAGGCGTATGCCGGCATTGTGGAAGCCCTCGAGTGCGCGCACCACGTTTTCCCAGTCCTCGGGCGTCTTGCTGGCCTTCATGATGTAGTGCATCTGCTTCCTATACGCCGGGATATCCTTGTTGCGGTCGATATGCTCCAGAGGGAGCGTCACGTCGCCGAGGGTGATCTCGATGGGTTCCTGCTCGAGCTTTGTGCGGTTTTCGGGCTTGTAGACGAGCTTCTCCTGCTCTGGCGTGAGGTGTTTCGGGAGCAATATCTTTGAGTTCAAGGTGGACAGCAGTTCGGAGAGCTTTGGCGAGGAAGATTCGAGGAAGACGGGCAGTGCGCCTGCAATTGTTAGTCTGCACTATGAACGCTGCATGTAGAGAGGTATTGCGCACCTCGATGGTGGACGGCACTTCGCGAAAAGGCGCGCCGCGAGCCATTGGCGAGGAGGCGTGTGACATTGCTGTTGAAGAGCACCGTGCGGTAGCTCCGTCGTATTGAATGCATCGTATTGGGGACGACAGCTCCTGGCCTTGGAAGCTTGAGACGTCAAAACTCTCACAGTGTTTGGCCAAAAGCGGCAAACGCGCCAAGACGCGAACATCAATCATGCATCTGTGGATCTACCCGTGGACATTAGTCTTGCGCATGTGCCCCTTCGCCACTCCACGATAGATATCAACTGATATCTTTCTCGCGGAACCAATTTTCGTGCAGTGGTGTGTATGCAGTCATGAACAACGAAGAAGCGACCTCCTACCTCACCCAGTTCATCGGCCAGCCGCTGCGCATCCACACCTCCGATGGACGCGTCTTCGGTGGGCAGATGAAGTGTACGGATAAAGTAGGTACCACCGTACATACCGTCAATTCCACTGTCCCTATTTTCGTATACTGTATGCCTACACATTCGTTCTCGTAGGCATGGTTCATTCACTCCAACACCGCGCTAACCCCATCTCAGGACCGCAACATCATTCTTGCCCTCACGTATGAGTACCGAGCGCCGTCTGCAGAGGTCATACGCAAAGCGGTCGAAGAGTCTGGCAATTCGTTGGCGCCTGTGAATTGGAACAGTCGCTATGTGGGCATGGTGGTCATTCCGGGCGCTCACGTGAGAAAGATCGAGTTTGAAGAGAGCACGATGTCCAGTCAGCGGAGTGGAGTCGTTGTATGAGCGGTTGTTGATAGCATGGACGTATCTTGGTTCGCTGAGAGTGGGTCGGGTGTGGACGGTTCCTGATAGCTAATATGTGTTTCTGGGCTCTTCAGAGTAGGTGGGGTGGACACTTGTGGCAAGACCATTGACGTCCGGGACCGGTGCCGGCGCACCACTATAAGATACGAGCAGGAACAGGCTGCTTCGCGCGAGGAACACGCACATTGCGCAAAAGGGGGTGCCCACGTCTTAGGGAAAGGCGTGCGAGGCCGCCCGTCGCCATAGCTTCACTCCAGGTACCCAAGGTCCACCCGCCAAGCAAACATACAACCATGGGACGTTGCTCACAGTCGATAGACCGTAACCAATAGACTCACCATGTGAAGCCCACGGGCACGCTCCAGCCACGATAACGATGCTTGCTTGGTGCCTCGCTCGGTGTCTTGCCTGGCGTCCTTCACTCGAAGCATTTCGGCTCCGTCATTCACCTTTCCCCAACCACCTCTTCCTATTGTGACGCACCGCACAATACGTAGGCTCCAGCGCCGACACGCAGCCATAAATCTCAGCGCCCACGCCCAGCTCTCCATTAGACCTCCTACTACTTCCGCCCTCCTCGTCGATATCCTATTTGGACACTACGCCCATATCGAAGTCGCATCAGCCTTCCTTATCGATATTCCATTCGGACCCTACGTACATATCCAAGTCGCATTAGCCCTCGTCACCGATTTTCTCTTCGGGCACCACGTCCCATTCCAAGTCCCACCAGCCAACCCCATCCACCCACCACCATGGCCCCATCCACAAGTCACCCCAGGCCACACAACTCCACGCCCGCCTCGACCTCCACGCGCATCACCAAGCGGCGCCCGCGCCCTCGTAAAACCCACCCCAAGCTCCTGGGCCCCCTCAGCACCACCTACACGAACCCCTCCGGCGCCCAATCCTCCCGCCTGCTCTCCCTCCCCCCCGAACTCCGCGCCCTGATCTGGACGCACGCACTCACGGCCCCAGGCCACATCCTCCACTACGACGCGGCGCGCGCGCGCTTCGACACGAGGCACATCGCGGCCGGGCTGCCGCTGACGTGCCACCAGGTTGCGCTCGAGACGCGCCATCTAGCGCTGTGGATCAACAGGGCCGGTTTTGAGAGCTGTGCGGGGTTTCTCGCGTGGGGGAGGAAGCTCGCTGCGGTGGAGCGGGTGCAGGGGTGGGAGGTGAGGGTTAAGGGGGTGGTGTTTGTGTGGGCGGGGTCGTAGGAGGGCACTTTCTCTATGCGGTGATAACACGTGCGCGACGTGTCAGTAGAATAATTAGTTTGGCTCAATAGTGCTGAAGTTGTGGCCTGGCGCGTAAGGGGGTAGGATGCCGTTTCGAATGTCTGATTGGGGGGTGTATAGAGGGGTGAGGTTGGTCGGGAGGGTATGCGTTTGTAGCGGTATATGCAGCGCTGGTGGACGAGCTGGGTGTGGATAGACACCGCTAGCTAGCTAGCTCCTGTATCCTTTGATACACGATATATTCATATCACCCAGCTTTTGATCATTGCGCGCACGGGTTAGCACCCAACAGAGTCCCCTCACTGCGTTCGTACCCCTGGATCGAGGTCTAGGCGTACTTATTACTTTTCGATATATTCATATCAAAACTATACCTTGCACTCCAGATAACCGCAATGCCGACGTCGTGCAGCGCAGAGCTACTTCCAATGGATCGGCAATGTACGACAAATGTGATGCCGGGGTTCAATGATATCAGGTATTGGTGTGCTAAGGAAAAGGCGGATGCAGTAGAGCAAGATGCCATGTAGACATTAAGTAGATCAGTAAACCGCACCGATGCACCACGCCCAGTGCGCGCTATAGGGGACACAAGAAAGGCGATGCGACGGGTACCTGCGCGCTCGAAAGACGCCAGAACGAGGATGAGAGAAAAGAAAAGAAAAGAAAAGAGAAAAGGACAAGGTCCCAGGTATCGCAAGCCGCGCGCACATCGCCCACGCAGCGCCAAAGAAAAGGAAAAAAACGCGTAAAAGTGGAAACGACAACAAACGAAAACGAAATCCTTGCCCCACGAGTCCCGGATCTCCAGATCTAACAGACACTCCATCCTACGCTTCCGCAACCACGTCCCTGTGCGGACCACGCATCCAAAGAAAAGGGTATCAAGCCATCTCCACGCCGCACTTCACCTCACCTCACCCCAGATCCACACTCTGCCTCCTCTCGCGATCGACAACCGGGCCACCGACCCCCATCTTCCGCTCCACGCCCGCCAGCAAACTCCCCTCCGCAAACCTCGACCCCTCACTCCAATCGAGCAGCGGCCCCCTCGCCCGCGACCCATCCACGACGCCGTGCCCCACCGGCTGCGCCCCCTGGCCGAGCCCCGCCCGCGCCAGCAGCCCGCCCGTAAACGCGTGCCTATCGTCGCTGATGCCAGCGGAGTGATTATTCACCGTGTACGCGGCGAGCCCCTCGCCGCGGCCCTTGAGGCTGCGCGTGCGCTCGTGCCCGCCCGTGCCGTACGTCCCGTGTGCGCGCGCAGTCATCGGGCGGGTGGCGCCCGCGCGCCAGTCTGAGCTCGGGGGCACGGGGATCGCGTCCTCGATGGAGGTTGCGTTCTCGATGAGCGGGCCGGCGGCGCCCGCGCCCTCGGGGACGAAGCCCTTGCCTTTGTTGCGGAATTGCGGCGGCTCCTTGTACGTGGGCGTGAGGTCGACGAGCGGGCGGGGCTTGGCGCGCGTCGAGACGCTGCGCTGGATGTCGCTTGAGGTTCTGCGGTGCGTGCTGCGCACGGAGGACTTGCGCGCGAGCCCGGTGTCGTTGCCAGCGGCCTGCGCGGCGAGCATGGCGTCGACGTTGGCGACGAGCGAGGGGCCGTCGGTGAAGGGGCCGGTGTTCCGGGCGTCGCGCTCCTGGGCGGCGCGTTGGCGCTGCGTGTATTTCCTGCCGAGCAGGCCGCCGGCTGCGAACGTCTCGTCGTCGTCAGGTCGTGCGGAGGTCTGCGTGAGGGAGTTGGTGCGTTCGACGACGGGCATGTCGGGGATCTCGTCGACGAGGCCGCTGCGGGTGTATGCCAGGGGCGGCGGGGCCTTTTGCCTCGTCGACATCTTTCTGGCGTGCAGGGCTCGGGTATCACTCCGACCCAGGGGCACCTCCGGCGCGGCAGGAGCCTGGACGGTCTGGTCGAGGCTCTTGCCGAACGCTTCGAGGTCGAACAGCGGTTTGAATGAGCCCAACTGGTAGAAAGAACTGTCCGATGCACTGCGGGTGTGAGAAGACGTGGGCCCTTGGTCGGGGCTTCCGAGGGCCTTCGTCTTCGCCAGAAACGCGTTCGCTGGTTTGGCTTCTTGGGCTTTGGGTTTCTTTTGGCCCTCGCCCATCACGTGCTTCAGGTGCCAACTCCGCCATGTCTGAAGCATGTTGTAGAACTTGACGGCTGTGCGCTCGTCGCTGGTGCAGAAGAAGTGCACATAGCGCGACTCGTCCGAGAAGATGTTGGACTTTTGCTGGCTCTTCACCGCGTAGCATATGTTCTTGGGTGGTTTGATCTTCTTCTGTTTTCGCTCCGTAGGCTTGTAGATGTCGAAGTCGGACATGTGGCAGATATTTTCTTGGTCCTTGGCAGTCTCGTTCTTCGCCATGATGAGCTGGCCGTCAGACCGGAGCGTGATATACTTCTTGTTCCATTTGCCGGGTCTGGAAGAGTAGTAGATGAAGCAGCTCATGCCCTCCGGCCTGTCATTGGGCACTCTGGACGACAAGAGGGCATCCCGGTCGTGCCCCATGAAAGCGGCATTGACGATCTCGAGGTCGTTCTGGGTGTCGTTGTCCCACGAGTTCATGACGTCCCGGACGTGTTCGTACATGCGCAGGGGGCGCTGGACGCTGACTTTGATGAAGTTCTCGACCAGAATGTCGGCCTGGACATCGATCTTCTCCGTCATAACGGTAGACGCCGTCCGAAGCAGGTCCTGGGCTGTCGTCTCCGGCGTGACGGGCAGGAGGAAAGTCTTCCTGTTGCAGAGAATGGACACACGCTGAACAAGATTAGCACGGCACAGGGATGGGGCACGGCGGGCATGAACGTACTCGATCACCAGCATTGACAGCAGAAATAGGAGCATCGATGCCAAGCACTGCACCGCCGCCACCAGGTCTGATTGTATCCATATCTCTATTCTCATGGCTCGTCTGGGGCGGTCTGGCAGTACTTGGGGGAGTCGGAGACGCTGCCGAGTTGTCCCTACGGCGGCTGAAGATGCCAAAGCGTCCGCCCTGCCTCGGTGGTGATGTTGGTGGAGACAGGGGAGCCTGAATTCTGCGCGAGGCCTCCTCGACACGTGCTCTCCGCTCTGCTTCCTCTCTCTCCTGCAACCGCCTCGCACTTTCCGCCTTTTGCAGCCTCTTCCCACGTTCTCTCTCCTCCTTCTCCCGCCGAAGTTGTTCCTGCACCTCTGCCTCCGCTTGCAACCTCAGCCGCTCCGCCTCTTCAGCGTCCCTCCGCTGCTGCTCCTGGCGCTCCCGCTCCGCCTGTTCTGCCTGCAACCTGGCGCGCTTGTCGGCCTCGATCTTCTCTCGCATTCGCTTCTGGCGCTCCGCCTCGTCTTGCATGAGCTGCTTGGCCTCATCGCGGGCTGTCCTGGGCCGCCCGTTCGCAGCAGGCATGGGCGCAGCCTCGACGCGCGCCCTCGACATGTTTGGCACGCGCGGCGAGGCATCGGGGGCAGCGCGCGCATACGGCGAGCTCACAGCGCGACTGCGGACGGGCGTTGGGTTCGGCGGCCGGGCCGGCACATTGACGGTCGCAGAGCGCAGCGGCGGTGCCTTCGCGGCGGGCGCATGCGATGTGGGCGGGCGGCGGTGGTAGCGTGACATGCTCCTACTAACGGGAGCCGCATTCTGAAGGTCCATGGGAACGGGAGGCACTGCTGGGATGCTCGGCGTCTCAGCGGGATCCGGGTGGCCTTGGGCTTGCTGTGCCTGTGCGCGCCGCACGCTGCGATAGCGAGAGAACTTCTGCGGAGGGGGCTCCGGGGCCACCGAGTCGGCCATGTTGTGCTGCTATGTATGCAACGCTACGCGCTGCGCGTTGAGGAAGTAAGGGAGGTTGGCTTTGGTTGCACGACCTGCAACACCACCGCAAGTTGGTTGGCAGGCGAGGGGCCGGCCAGGGGGACGCGGCAGATCATCCCAAGCCGCAAGCCTCGAACATGGATGCTGCCCGGCATCTGGGATCTGTTGCGCGCATATTGTGTCCATGACAGCCTTGCAGGGTGGTTGGCCCAACGCATCGTATGTAATTACACTGCCCATGGCTGGCGTGTTGGCCGCGCCAGGGGTCCGCCGCTTCATCCGACCGCTGGCCCCCCCTTCTGCAAGTCATACCTCATCGTCCACATTGCTGGGCTCAGCGACCGGAGTTGAGGATCTATACCGTTAGCGAACGCGTTGAGCGCTCCGCCGGCCTACGACGCGACTGAATGTGCATATTGTAATGCTACAGGCCAACTGGTGCATCCACGACGCAAAACACCCTAGGACTGTCCAAGTACCGCTAGCAGCATATTGATCTACATTTTAATACAGTCGTGGGGTTTTCTCGTTGGCAGCTTCTTGGACATCTCCCACGAAGTATAGCGGCGTGCTTGTATACAATGAAAAGGTCTCAACGAAGCTTACATAAGCGTTGTTGAGACATTCGCATTGAACATAGTGGGGACATGGATTAGATCCTCTCCACCACCAACCATCCCAACAGATCGCTTTCGACTTATAAACGCCGCCGCGATTCCAAAAAGCAGTACCATCACTCCACACCCAGACTCTCCGATTCTCCTCCCACTTGCATATTCAAGATCCTACGCTTACACCTACGTCCTCGCCCGCCAGGCCACGCTGCCCCCCCAACACAACACACTCCCCCTTCGCCCTCGCCTCCCTCACCCTCTCCACCATCGCCTTCCTCCCCGCTACATCCTCCTCCCCAACCCACAACCCCTCGCTCCTAGCCCCACACTCAATATTCACACTCGGCGCCCTCCGTGCTCCCGCTCCCTCCCGCTCCGTCCCATTCTCCACCCCTCCCCCTCCCTCATTCACACTCGCAATCTCGCTCCTCCCCCGCACATGATGGAACAACTCAGGCGCCACCGTCCAACACCCCCACCCCGCATCCCGACACGCCTCCAGCAGCCGCACGTCGAACGCGACGCACCCGCCGACGCCCTCCGCGCCGTAGGCCCGCAGGATGCGCGCCGCCGACGCGCGCGTCACGCCGTACGCGAACGTGCACAGCGGCCACGCCGAGGCGTGCACGATCCGGCTGCCGCTGAGGTTGAAGGCGCGCAGGAGGGCGGCCGTCGGCGGGGCGAGGGCGTCGAGCGGCGGGACGTGCGGGTCGGGGTAGGCGAGGGAGGGGCGCGAGAGGAGGTGCGAGGGGGCCGCGGCGTCGGTGCAGTGGCCGAGCCAGAGGATGTCCCAGGCGGACGGGGGGCCCCAGAAGTGCGGGTCAGCGAGGGATGTGTTTGGGGAGGAGGGCGAGAGGAGGGTGCGGAGGGCGTGGGCGGCGAGGGCGATTTGCGAGGGGAGGTGCAGGGAGAAGTCGGTGTCGTCTTCGAGGATGAGGGCGGTGTGGAGGGGGCTCGAGAGGAACCTGGATGCCAACCTATCAGCGCGATTGTTTACGACGGGGAGCGAGCTTCGGGGTCGAGGCGTGCAGCCGTGGGGCGCATCACACAAACGGTCAGCTCTGGGAGCAGGCGCTGCCGCGTTTGTAAACGGCGGAGGAGGATCGACGTACCATCTCAGCGCATTCAAGTGCCCCATCCACGCCAGCGCACTCCCCCTATCGATCCTACTCCCCTCCTTGCTCTTGAACGCCTGCACATCGCCCTCGCTCCACCGCGGCTGCGCCGGAATCGTGACATCGACGCCCGCCAAGGTCGCCGCCCACAGCAGCCCTTCTCTCCTCGGACTCGCCGCATGCGAAACCGCCACCACGGCACCAAACTACGCCCATCAGCACATATCCATTTCCTGACGCACGCAAAACTCACCCCCAGTGTCGCATTCACACCCTCATGCCCCGGCTCCTCCGCCCTCCCCTCCCCCAGGCGCGCCGACCCAAACAGGAACCCGCCATCCGCGAACAGCACGCGCTGGCGATGGAAGACGTATACCAATATGCACGCAGGAAGTAGGAAGAGGAAAAACCGCCGCCTAGTAGTCCTCTCCATGCGAGCAAATGCGCCGGGCAGCCAAAACGGATACGAGTATCGACGAGGAGGTGCAGGCGGAACTTCCAGATGGGAATGCTTCCCTGAGGGCCCCCTGGTGGCGATGCCCATGTGACGGTGCTGCGATGCCGGTACAATGGGGTGTCCTCTCTTCGTAGCACCGACGGGGCGGATGCAAGTTTCCTGGTGTACGAGCACCTAGCACGGTGTGCGTAATCTATTTCGTGCAATGCGTAGGCGGGTGTCGAGCGGCTGCTGACATGATCGGGTCGTCTTGGTTACAATTGGTGTCCGGTTGTGGAATAGGCACGAGACGGGGTGCCGGGCTGGACGTGATATCCATCTTAGGTCGACTTCCGCGTGCGGCTTTGTGACGCTTTTGTGCATGGCAGGGCTGTGTCCCTGGCAGGTTGGACGGTCAGTAACTTGCCTTGCGAAATAATCATCTTTCCGGTGTGGCACAGGTGCCACTTCACTTGTAGATTTATAGGGAACATTGTACATAATGGTTTCCGACTAGGGGTTGGACATGATCGTGAGGAGTGGAAAGTGCTTGGTGTTCCTCCTCTGTGCCGTTTTGGGATGTGTTTGTGCTACCACCAAGGTTGGGCGAGGAATGTTGAGCGAACATGGAAACAACGAGACGGATCGGAGTACCATGTACCAATGAAATGCAGACGGACTGATCTGCGGTCAGATCTAGGGTGCGATGTACGCATACGACATGGGATTATGAAAAACATACGTTTGAGCCGTAGCCAGCTCTCTCATGGAAGCGCTACATTGTTCAAGGCGCTCTCTATAAAAGACCGTTGAAACCGAAGTCGGAAGACAAGATACCGTAGCGCCGGCAATGCATGCATCCAGCTAGGGTCCACCTAACCTGCCAAACATCTATGAAGTGAACAAGCGAATGCAAAAGGGGTATAGGATTGGACAGGGGAAAAGGAACGAAATGGAAATCGAACACCGCCATAGCTCACCTCACCGCCAGAGGTCCGCCCGCGAAGATCGCTTCTGGTGGCCCAGAAAACTGCCTCGGAAAACAGGTCCGTTGCCGCCCAGAGATTGCGAGTGTCCGTGACCGAAAGCACCACCGGGCGAGAGATGTCCTGCGCTCCTCGGGCGGCCGTCGTTATCGCCAGCCGGAACAGCAAGGAAGCCTCCAAAGCCGTTCGGAACGACGATGCTCTTCCTTGCGTCGCCGCCCCACTGTGGCCCCAGGCCCTTGCTCGCCGAGTAGCTGCTCAAAGGACGGCCTCCAGACATGGAGCCTCTCCGGCCGTACGCATCGGCAGGCATAATGGAGGTGAAGATCCATTCCAGCTCATCCAAACCTTTGGAGAAGACTTCCAGCGGCTGGGAGAATCCACGCGGTGGTGGGCCGTCAGCAAAGGGGCGCGGCGGCGGGGCAAGTGTAAGCGTCTCCGGGAAGTCTGGATCGCGGACATATAGCTGGCGGAGTGCGGGCAACGAGTTAGACATTAGGCTATTGGTAAGGTATTGGTAATGTGATGTAGCGGGCGAGTACATCTGGTTGGCCGTACTCGCGATGACTTCGTAGTGGAGCCTGTGAAGGCTGCGGGATGCCATGGGAGGGAGAGGGTCGATCGGTAGCGGGGCAGATACGGTCGCCGAATACTGTAGGTTAACCAGGCCTGGCGCTGCTGAAAGTATGACATGGAGGGAGGCTACTGGCAGGCCTGCACAGCTCCTGACCTTGAGTGTTCGTAGCGTGTCCCGGCATAGCGGATTTGACAGGTACTTTGCTAGGCCTTCCGGAGTGATACCGTCTACCTTATGGAATGACAGGGTGTCTAGTGCCGGAAAATCGGGTACTCCTGGAACGGTATGAAATACGCTGTCGTTCATCCATGGTACTTGGGAAAAGCTGGCTTCACTTAGCCAAGGTAGCATGCCCAGTACGCGCCTCAGCAGGGTGGGATCTGTCTGGACTTTGTTGATCTCAACAATGCGCAGTTGCTGCCAGTACCCATGGAGTAAGGATTCCAGTGCCTGCTCGCTGCCTTCATTGTACTTCATCTTTCGAATGTTCGGACACCGCGCCTGTAGCTCTTGCCGCAGCGTGTGGCAGGTCGGATCGCCATTGTAGAAGCCTTCCGGTAAATCAACGTGTTCTAAATTCGGGCATACGGAGACGGTGCGGGCCAGGTCAGCCTTGCAAGACTCGCGGGTCATATACGGAAGCTTCAAAAAGCGCACGCGGGAGCCGATGTGGTGGTTCTCGCGGACCGTCCGGCATAGCTGCTGCAGCCGCAACGTTGGCGGATCGAAATCGCCGCCACGCGACTTTCGCCTACGCGCCTCGGAATATACTTCTTCCAGCTCGCAATAGTGCACGGCATCGAGTCGGATGCTCTTGTACCTGCCCATTTTTAGTTTGTATTCTACCGAGTTGCTGCTTGTAGTAAAGTAGGAAGCATGCCCCTCGTGAACGCATCCTGCTGCGCCACCCAAGGTGAATAAATGCAGGCCATGGGACAAACGACAGGGCATCTGAACGGAAATGTTCCTATAGCCTGCTTTGTACTCCATCTTGAAGCGACTGCAGTAGACGAGGGCGGCACGAGGCTACCCACTTGGACGTCACTCACAGTAATCCTGCCGCCACACCATACCACTGTCGGCTGGTGAGTGCGCAATGTGCCAGATCCCGCATGTCGCAGTTCATGCAGCCATCGTGTCCGGAGTCTTCGCTCGCCTCGAGAGATTCCTCGCTCGCATGCGGACATACTTGTTCGAAAATGCGTCGCAAGATCTTGTCGGGCAGTCGCTGCGTCTGATTGGGGCCGCGGTATGCTGGGAAAGTGAAGCCGTCGCGCGCGCGTAGATCTTTGTTCTTGGGGCTCTTTTGGCGGCGGAACTTCTTCATAAACCCCATGATGCGGTACGAGAAGGTACTGGCAGGCGATCAGAAGGTGCAATTGGCGAAAGCCGGGAGCGTTTAATATGGATGTAAGCGAGCGCGGGGGAGGGGTTTGTGCTGTAGTGAACAAGGCCGCGGCCTGCACAACGGATACTTACTCTCTTTCTCGCGGGGATGGTTGGGAGCGATGCCGAGACATGGGAGAAGGCAGCGAATCGGCGTCCGGATATAGGGTAGCTCGAGCAGCAGCAATGTCCGGACAACAAAGACAAGCAACGGTGTCTTCACAACGCGCCTAGGTCGAGCACACCCAAAGTTGCGACGGTCATGCTCCGCGAGCGCGTCGGGTGGGTCTCTGGAGTCGGAGTCGGAGGTATTTAAAAGGGGCACATCTGAGAAGGAGACTCTACCGGTGCTGTACCCCTCGTAGTCTGACTGGCCTCACCGGCAGCTAGGCTAGTGCCCGGAATAGCAACGAGCAGCGCCAGTGGAACAGCCTTGCTCCCATGTCACCTCGGTGTGTTGGTCGCGTCAAGTCGCCGACCCCGCGGAGCCAGGAAACAGAAGATGGGTGGAGCGGAATGTAGTAGCGGGGTGCCAGCTGCCAACATGCCCCGGGCGGTAACCGTGGATGGGGGGTGGAGGAAGATCGATATAGGGGCCATGCACAATTGTACACAGCACAACGGACGGAAGCATTCCGCCCACCACTCCCTTTTCCGTGCATCGCCTTGACGACCGGATGCAGTGCTGTGACTTGCTCTGACACGGTGCTCGTTGTAGAAGAGGTGCGAGCAGCAAAGATATCCCTCCATCCACAGCACCAGCGCAACCCCGGATCCCTGCTCCATGTCTTGGACCTGTGTTGCAACGGCCATTGCGAGCGAGCAGAAAGACAGCAGCAGGACAAGAGGATCCCTGCCAAGGACGCAGCATCGAGGAGCACTCGCAACCAAAGGCGGACGGCGAAAGCGTGTGCAGACTGGTGCATGGGTCGTGGTGTGTTTCAGATGCCAATCAAGCGGCGGCCGCGCGGGTGCCACGCACGCCCCAGCAAGCAGAGCCTCTGCGCTGTCCGAGGAGCTTCGAGTGAGTGAGTGAAAGAAAGGCCACGGAGCGAGCTGGCAAGGCCTCTCCGGAGTGAAAGCCAGAGAAGTAGCCATCCATCTCGTTGTTTGTCGCTGGAACGCTGGGGCAGAATACATGCCAGCGGCGAGAACGTGGACTAGCTGCCAGCTTTCTAGAAATCTTCGTCACAAATCCACTCCCAAGCAGAGGGAGTCTGCGCACGGTCGTCCTGCTCACATCGACCGCCTGCCGGACCTCCAGCAGGGACCAAGACTACTTCATCTCGTCGTCCACGAGTTTCGTCTCCTCTCCCCATCGCCCGCAGCTTGCACCTCGTGTAGTGGCTGGTACCATTCACTCGTCGCTGACGCCGTCCGCTGCACCCTCCTTCCCGCACCTCGCAGCTGCCGCTTCCCATCGCCGCAGCTTCCCGTCTTCTTTGCCTGTCCCCAAAACCATACTGCAGCGACGGCCGAGTGCAGCTTGCCTAATATCCAAAACCCCATCTCCGCCCCAATCAGCCAGCCATGGCCACGACGAGCCCACAGTCTCCTAACCTCGACCGCTATTGCGTTATACACGTCGCTACCACGTGCGACGAACACGGCGTCTACGTTACCAAGGACAGTGCAGAAGTGATAGAGTTGGGCTGGATACTGCTGGATGCGAAGAGCTGCGAAGAGGTCCGTCTGCTGCCCGCCCCCCTACAGCTGCCCGCGGATGCTGACGTGCCATGCAGCTGCATCGCGAGAGCGTTCTCGTCAAGCCCGTCAACACGCCCATCACGGCACTATGCAGTGAGTTCCCTCGCCTGTCACTTGTTCGCCTACGGGCCGGAACATTGGCTAACGTAGACGCTTCCAGCAAGCTTGACGACTCTTACCTGGGACCAGGTCCGCAACGCCGGGACGTTCCGCGACGCCATCAACCGCTTCGACGCATTTGCCCAAGAGCACCTCCTTCCCAAAAACCTCGAGTTTGCCTTTGTGACCCTCGATAGTTGGGATCTGCGTGTGCAGCTGCCGCGCGAGGCCCGTGACAAGGCCGTAGTTTTGCCCCCATACCTGCAACATTCACGCACCTTCGATCTGCGCACCGAGTATCAGCGCTGGCAGGCACATCACCCCGAGAGCCTGCCGTTTGGCTCCAGTGCACTGACCAATATTTGTGCCGCGCTCGAGGTTGAGCCGGTCCAAAGTTCGGCTCCCATCAAGCACAATTTACCCTTTCACCTGCAAGCCCTCGCACCTGCCTCGCCAAGGCGTGCCATGGAAGAGGCCGTCACCCTTGCACGTGTACTAAGAGGGCTCATCCGCAAATCTCAACCCCCGCAGGATCACCCAGACGTGCTTACCAAACCAATGGACGCGCGCGCCGACGTCCGAGCGTTCCTCTCCGAGCGTAGTAAAGTTTTGCACATGAGCGGTTTGCCCCATGATACCACGCAGTCGGAACTCGAAAGCTGGTTCACGCAGTTTGGCGGACGCCCAATTGCCTTCTGGACGCTGCGCACGCCCGACCAGCACAAGCCCACCGGCTCGGGCTTTGCCATCTTCTCCTCCCACGAAGAGGTAAGCCAAGACCCTCGCAGAGCCATTGGCACGGAGCTAACACGTCGCAGGCTGCCGAAAGTCTGTGCATGAATGGGCGTGCTCTCAACGAGAAAGCCATCGAGGTCTCACCGTCTTCGAGCCGCGTCCTCGATCGTGCGGCCGACATCTTGAGCCCCTTCCCACCGAGCAAGAACCGCCCTCGACCCGGCGACTGGAACTGCCCCTCGTGCGGCTTCTCCAACTTCCAACGTCGCACTGCATGCTTCCGATGCTCCTTCCCGGCCATGCAAGGCCCACCCGGCGGCGACCCAATGGCATACGGTGGTTATGGATACGGCCCGCCTTCCATGATGGGCCCGCCCCAACACCACATGGGCCACGGCCACGGCCACGGCATGGGCGGTGGACAGGGCCACATGGGCCGGGGCAATGGCGTCGTTCCCTTCCGTGCCGGTGACTGGAAGTGCGGTGAGAACGGCTGTGGCTACCACAACTTCGCCAAGAACGTGCAGTGCCTCCGCTGCGGTGCGAGCCGTGCTGGGGCGGCTGTCGTCGCCGACTCGGCTTTCCCGTCCCCAATGGACACCCCCTCGAGCTTCGGCATGGGTCCACCGTCCATGGGTGCAACGCCCGGTGCCGGACCTTTCGGTGCGGCTCCCTTCGCTGCTGGAGGCTACCCCGCGCAGCAGTACGGCGGACCGCCAAGCTCCTACGCCCTTCCCTCCGGAATCGGTGCTGCTAGCCCCTACCCACCCATGGGCGCTCAGTATGCTCCCAACGGTGGCATGCACTCCACTCCTTTTGACAGCCGTTCTGCTGAGGCCGCCTTTAGCTCGGCCGACCCGTACCCTAACCAAGGCGCTGTCAATGGCGGCGATGGACGCAATGACCCCTTCTCTTTCCTCTCTACGGGCTTCGGTGGCCTGTCGGTCAACGACGACCGCCGCAACGCACCCAACCCCTCGAACAAATCCCCGGCATAAACTTCTTCGTACATAATCGGTATCGATGTTTCGAGGCTTGGATCTTGCTCGAGCATTTTGGCATGGGACGGATTTTCTCGGCTAGGCGGGGCGCAGGCAAGATTTCACTGCATGGGAACTTTTTCAGAATGGTTTAAGATTTGTGGCATTTGCAGGCACGGTACGGCTGGTGAACATAGACTGGAGATTTTCTGGGCGACGGTGTTTGATACCTTGAGGACAGGCAGTGGAACGGTGTTCTGGGGCTATCAAAATGTCACACAAAAGCCTGGCGGTCAAAGGGCAAAAGTA
The DNA here is from genome assembly GCA_030770415.1 of Pleoardoris graminearum. Lineage (NCBI taxonomy): Eukaryota > Fungi > Ascomycota > Dothideomycetes > Pleosporales > Didymosphaeriaceae > Pleoardoris > Pleoardoris graminearum. Next base: position 249,702 of record JASEKS010000038.1, read on the forward strand.
CGGATACGGGCGGCACACCGGCTTCGCATGGGGGTGGGCTGGGGCGGCGACTGTTTTTGGATTCTGCCAGCGTGTAAAGCTCCCTCGGTCTCGGATGCGCCCTTTTCTTTTTTTTTTCTTGCTCTCTACTTTAATCATGCGCCTCTATCTCCTTGACTCACTCACTGTTCGCTCGTTACATTGCTCGATTTGCTGTTTGCTATTTGCTATTTGCTATTTTGCCCTTCCGAGACTGCACACACACACATTACATCTCCCCTTTCTGAAGTTGCAGATTACATACCATGCACCCTTTTCAAGCCTGCAGATACATAACACCTATATATATGGTTTTTCTTTTTTTGTCTGGCTTGATTTTCTTTTTGCCTTTTTTTCTTTCCTTTGTCTAAAATGTAGTACCCGAGGCATAGCGATTCTGGGGGTGGGCATCCTTGGCTATGGGCCGATGACGATGGCGACGGCGATGCCGTCGGGGATGGGCGGCTCATAGGGAGGGCGTGTGGGGGTTTGGCGGTGGGGTGGTGCGGGAGGTGCGTGTGCTGTGTGTGTACCTAGGTACCTGAATGTGCTCTTTTTTGTTCCGAGTTGGATGTATTCTTGTTCCGAGTTGCATATTGTTATTCGAATTTGGATGTAATTCTGTCATGGTTGGATCCGTGCGGTATGGTGTGTGTGTGTGTGTTTCGTGCTTTGTACATGTATGTATGTAATTACTACTTCACATGTCGCTCACATTCCTTCCACTTTGATAAGAAAACTTGGTCGGCGTGCTGGGGAAGAGAACAAATTGGATCTTTGATGGAAATGCTGTAGTTCAGTCCAGTCCCAACGCCGTCGCTACCCAATCCAGCCGTAACCATGCACCCATGCACCACGCTTCGCTTCGCTGCGCTTCGCTTCGTCCGCGTCCAAAACCGGGTCAGTTGGGTATGTCGTCCGGCGCCGTCGTCAAGGAAATAAGTATACACAGGAAAGAGATGATGAACTGGCAGGGAAAAGTGGTATCAAGGAAGATCTCGCTCGCACCGCACCGCATCGCTGGGGTAAAAAAAAAAAAAAAAAAGAATTGCCCCGTCCGTCCATCCATCCATCCGACGCAACATCAAGGTAACGTGCCAAAGAAAAAGAAAAAAGCTCTCTTGCGCCCACCCCGCATATTACTGCCCCGCCTTCCACGTATGAAACGTCCCGTCCAGCACCTTGAGCGCCTCGCGCGCGCTGCTCATCAGACCCTTGGAAACGCCCCCGCCCTGCGTCGTGTCTATCTTGTCGTTGACCTTGTACTCGTGCCCGTAGTCGTTGTCCGTGTCCCCGGGCCCAAAGACTTTCCATTTCACGAGGGCGGGAGGCGAGATGGTGTACGACTTGAGTCGGCCGTCTTTGAAGTGCGATATGAACTCCCAGTCGATGGGGTTGTCCATGGCGAGGAAGCCGCCGATCTGGTAGAGGGCGCGGCGGGCACCGCGCTGCGTCATGGCGTAGCTGTGGCATGCTGTTAGTATACCGATGCTGTAGAGGGAAGGATAGGGATGGGATGGGACGGAGGACGTACCCCATGGTGCAGAGCGGCTGGTACGACGGCGTGACGAGCCGCACGCCTGCGTCCTCGGGCTTGTAGTTCCAGTTCTCGGTCATCTCATTGAGGGCTTCCTTGGTGTAGGCGTTGAGCGCCGGCGAGTTGGGGTCGTGGTACGTGAAGTGCGACTTGTCAGTCGGATGGGGCTTGTACATGCACTGGCCCATGGAGAGCTGGTCCCAGTCGCAGCCTATAACCGTGTCCGTTAGCACAGAGGTTGGAGCGCTGTTGTGCCCGTCGTACGCGCAGCCCAAAATGTGACCTGTCCCGCCGGAGGTGCGTCTCGCACAGGGCGGTCCGGCACGCTCACGACTAACAAAAGGGGGGGGGAAGGCACGCACCGTATTCGCAGACCTCGCCGTTCGGCCCCCGTCCTAGGTTCTCCGCCAGCGAGTTGTTGTTCTTCATCTGCCAGTTCCACAGCCCAAATACCTCCTTCACGTTAACGTCCCAGTCCACGTCGTCCTCCATGATCAGCGCGCTCTGGATGTTGTTGTCGATCATGTACCGCCATGCATCGGCGTGCGCCCGCCAGACGCCCAGCCACGGCTTCTTGGGGTCCTCCTTGGGGTGGGCCGTCAGCGGGCGCGCCTTCTCGTGCACGTCGGCCGTCGCCACGCCCGGAATCAGCTTGTTGAGCTTGAGCCCCGTCTGCGCGGCGATGAGGGCCATGGCGTCCTGGCGGTCCGTCCGGTACGGCATCGAGATGTAGATGATCTCCTGGAAGTCGAGGGTCGCGTTGGCGGGCCGGGGCCCCGTCGCACCGCCCGTCAGGTGCGAGAGCTTGCCAGACGTCCATTCTGCGGTGTTGTAGGTCGTGTGGGTGGTGCCGAGCTGGCGGATGGTGAAGAAGAGCAGGACGACGACGGCGTAGGCACCGAGGGCGCGCGGCGCGAGGAACATGGAGGATGTCATCGGGGGCCAACCAATGTCGGTACCGCCCCGTCCTTGGTGCAGATACTTATTGCGCGCGGGGATCACGCACGCGGGCAGCCGACAGAGGAGCGACGGTGTCGATGCTATAACAAGGGCACAGCAGTCGCGAAGCACAAAGCCGACATGGACAAGAGGAGGGCAACGTGGGTAAATGAGCGGGAGGGGCCTGGCCAGGGATGGTATGATTGCAGGTATATGCCAGGGGGGACCGGGCTCGCAGGGCCGGCGGGGCGTATAAGCTGAGCGCTGCGCCCTTGGACAGCTGTGTATCGCCTAGCGATCGCCCAGGGTCTCTCGCCCGCAGTTTGATGATATTTCCGCATGTTTCTTTATGCGATGTTTGCTGGCCTCAGCACTGCGGCCCTCGACCCCATTCCAGACCTTCACTGCGACCCCGCTCACGTCTCCAAGTCGAACCAAGTCGTGAAATCTGAATCTTCCCCCCCAAAAAGGTCTCAGCCTAGCTTTGATTCGCCCCCTTACGTACAACCGCCACACCCTCCTAATTTTACACAGGCCACGTCTGGGCACCGGTTCCGCCCGCTCCGCTGTTCGGCAGGAACGACAGGCGCCATGTGTCTTTGCGGCTAACCCCAAAGCGACAAGGTGGCCGAGAGCCGCGCCGACCCTGGTCCCGCATCGCACATGGCAATTTCGTTCCCGAGATTGGGACGCGCGACGAGGCTGGAGATGGGTGTCGTTTCTTGTTTCGTTTCCGTGTCTCATTGCAGGGGGGGAGGGGGGGTTGGTGTTTTAATCGGAAACGTGGGGGATTGGATGCCTGTGGTGGGCTGTGCACGGGCGCGCTACTACCACGATTTCCAGTCACTGCAATGGCAAGCGCTGGCGCCATGTGCTGCGCTACGGGGGTGAGTAAGCGTACGCGTGGTTCGGCGCGTTGCTGGAGTAGCTACCAGCGTGGGCAGAGTTACCGTGGTATACACTGCGGAGATCTCCGCGTTGTTGTTATCTCCGTTGCGGTGACGAAGCGCAGGGATGCGGGCAAGTCGAGCGCAACCACCAACGCTCCATCGCAACCCGCCATCACCAAGCGCGCGGTCGCATAACCAGGTACGCGGAGACTAAGACGTACTGTGGTTACAACGGTAAATATTGTCAATTCGCCATTTCAGTGACGTTATTTGAGCTTTTCCAAGGTTAAGCTAAACTTCATACTTGTTTAGATCTAATTTTAACTTATCTAAATTATATTAGGTATAGTTTATATTCCTAGAAAGTCTATCCCCTAGGGTCATTGCCGTAACGTTACGCGATTCTAGGCTAGCTATTTAAACTTTTACTGTATTACGTAATCGTTAACGCCGACTTATTCTAATAAACTTCTTACGTAGTAACTATAATAACTTTTCTACTAGTACTAATAACCTATAATCCTTTTAATAGTAATTAAAGTATTAAAATATAATATAATATTTTTTATAATATTTTTTTATTTTTTTATAATAACTATCAACTTTCTAATAGTAAGTTTTTATATAACTACCTTATAGCGTCGTAATATACTTTCTATCTATTTTTTACTTACCCTACTCTTACGTATACGTATATTCTAATACCTAAATAATTTTAACTACTTTAATTAACTTTTTCTACTAGAGTTTTACTATTTTTATTACTTTAAAAAAAATTTTTATTATTAAAATATTATAACTACCGCCGTTCTCTATTTTAAATAAAAAAGTTTTACTTTTTTTATATTATTATACTATAAAGTATACTATATTCTTAGATAATTAGAAGTAGATTTTAATATTTAAATAAGTATTATTAAGACTAAAAATTACGTTTATTTTAAGTAAAAAAAGCCGCGTTAGGGTTAAATTAAAATTAAAAATATTAACTAAAAAATTTTTAAGCCTATTATACAGTATAGATAGTATAGTAAATAGGTCTCTATATTAGGATTTTAAAATCTAAAATATCTCTTTAACTAAAAGAGTTATAAAAAAATATTCTATTAGTAAAATATAGATTTAATATAGCTCTATATTTTACTAATAGAAAATTTTTTTATAACTCTAAAAAATAAAAAGTTATTAAGTAACCTATTTTACTAAAAAATAGGTCTCTACATTTTACTCCAATCTAAGATATCTCTTTAACTAAAAGAGTTATAAAGAAACTTTCTATTAGTAAAATATAGATCTAACTTAGCTCTATATTTTATTAATAGAAAGTGTCTTTATAACTCTTTTAGTTAAAGAGATATCTTAGATTGGAGTAAAATGTAGAGACCTATTCGCCAGCCTAAGTATAGAGATAAAAGGTAAAATAATTTTTAAAATAATTTAGTTAGTTATTACTATTAGTAAAAACTTAGACTATATACTAGAGATTACTTAGGAAACTAATTATTATATACTAAAATATTAATATTATAGATATAATACAGTAATAATACTAAAAGATTTTTAAACTTTAAGTATATAATATTTATATAAAGGAGAAAGAGCTATTATAATTACTATTTTAAATATACTTTATAGTCTATAGTTATGCCTATAGTTTTATCTAAAATAATAATAACTTATAAATACTTTTTTACTATTTTATAGTTATTGCCACGCCGTTATTATAGCTATTACCTAATAAATTATCTATTAAATTATTACTTTACTAGCTATACAATTTAAAAAATTCTATATTTAATAGGTTTTAGTTATAGTGCCTCTATTTTTATTTACTTATATTAAGTAAATATATAGTGTATATAAAGTTAATATAGCTCTTATAGATAAACGTAAAAAAAATAAAATAATATTTCTAGAAAGTTAAGTAGTAAGTAACTTACTATAGTATACTAGTTACTAGATTTTAGTTTTTTAAACTATCTTATTATATATACTATTATAGTATTCTCTTTACTTAAATACTTTATTACTTACTTACTTACTTTACTACCCTCTATATTTATTACTAGTGATACTTTAATTTAGTTTACTTTAATAGTATACTACTTTAGGCTAATAGTTCTTATTTTAAAATATATAAATCTAGCTACTATATAGTCGTCTACTTAAAGTTAACTTTTTTATTTTTATATATTATATTTATATATTAATCAAATAAAAAGTGTGGCTGTAGTGGCTGTGTAGGCGACTAAAAGGAGTTTTAAAAAAGGAGGAGTATATGTATACCTTTATTCTTATATATTTAAAGCTTAGTTATATTTTTACTATTATTTATTTATTATATATAACAGTTCTTAATTATAACCTTAATAAGCCTCTTAGTACTATTTATATTTTATTAAATAATTTATTTAGTAACTTTTATATTAGTTATTTACTTTATTACTACTTTATTTATATAAATATATATTTTTAAAAAAAAATATAAGTTATATTATATTAAGACTACCTAACTAATTAAGAAAAGTTTTTTATTTTATAAATAAACTAAAACCGGCTCTTTAAGTAACTAACTAATTATATATAAACTAATTAAATAATCTATATTAATATATAATTAGTTACTTACTTAAAAATAGTTTAGTTTTTAATTAAGTTAGGTTACTATACTAATCTAATTAAAAATTTTAACTAAACTAAATCTATTTAGAAAATTAACTAGTTTAATTAAGTAATATAATTAAATCTTATAAGCTTAAGTCTAAAATCTAATAAACTAATTAATTAAATAGTAAACTAAATTATATAAAAATAAGATTTAAACTTATAATCTATAACATTAGTATTATTAATAGCTAAATATATTATTTACTAAATAATATATTCTTTTATCTTTTATATAGTTAATATTAATTATAAATTCTTAACTATACTTTTTATTTACTTTTTTTATATTTATTATTTATAAAAGTATTATTTTAGAACTAGCTATAATTAAAATTTATATTTATATTAATAAAAGAAATATTAATATAATACTAAACTATACTAAAAGAAAATTAATTATATTTTTAAATTTAGTATTTTAGTTTTTAAAATATTACTACTCTTTTTAAATTATTATAATATTAGTTTTTATACTTTTAATAAAACTATTTTACTATACTATTATTTCTTTTAGACTTATAATAACTTTAACTATTTTTTTTAACTTTTATTTTTCTATTTATTTATTAAGGTAAAATAAATTTTTATATAGTAGAAAATATATTTATATATTAATTAAATAAATAGTGTAGCTATAGTGACTATATAGACAACTAAAAGGGATTTTAAAAAAGGAGGAGTATATACATGCCTTTATACTTAATGTTTTGAAAAAGTCAGGTAAGGCTAGGTCGAATAAGGTATAGCGCCGCGCTAGCGTGCTTGGCGCGCCCCCCAAGAAACGTTGAGTCGAAAAAAATAGTAGAAAATAGTAGTAGCTTATTCTACTATACTTATAGTATTTTTTGGACTAGTGTCTCGGCACTACACTTTACCTCTCTTCACATGATACTTATAGTACTATTAATTATAGTTTATTTTATATTAGCTGTAGTATAGTTATTTTAGGTCTACTCTACGTTATCTATAGTACTATGATTTATGTCTCTAGCAATTGTTAGGCCTTAAGCACTCTCGCACTCGGTTTTTAGATATATCCTTTCGGCAGGGCTGGAGGTGATCTCTGGGTGAAAGCCGATTTCGCGAGCGACTGTCGGAAATGTTGGGCGCTTGGCAATGGTGGGCTGACAGCTGCCATACATCGTCTCCCAACTCCGCTAGTTGTTACAGGCAGAAATTATTTTTCATCATGGTGATAGCACACGAAGGCGTCGTAGCCTGCCAGACGCATGACGTTGGCGCCACTGCTGCATGGCTGAAAATTGGTGACGATTCAACCAATGAGATCTGCATATGTCGTCGCACAAATGGGCGTTACTTGCATATTCCAAGACGGGGCTGTGAAGGGCGACCGCCCGTTTGCCTGCCCATCCCAAAAGATTGCTTATGAACAGTATGCCTTCCCTCCCTCCTTCGGCCGCTTCACCCTCTCGCCCGCGTATTCGACTACCCGGCGGCGCATACATCGAGTACGCGTTCAGGTCAACGGTAGCACTGATACGACTCAACCACGCTTCCGAGTGCCCGAGGAATTTCCACTTCTTCTCACTCTTTGATGATGGATCCCAACAATCTCGAGGCCGGCAGTTTTTCAATGGACCTCGAATGGGACCAGCTCTTTACCATTCCTCTCATCCATAATCCTTCAATTCCGGGTTCCACCGAACCTAATACGGAAAGTCACCTCGAACTCTCGCCCAGCTTGATATGGAAAGATTCGCTTGCCAACCCATCCACGAATTTCAACCTTGCGGATACCTACACACCTGACCCCACAATTGCGCCGACTAACATGACGGCGTTGCCTTTCCTTTCAGACAAGGCTGGCAATGCCGCTAGCATGGATCTCCCTGTAGGCTTCAATACGCGCGCGCGCAAGGCAGCAGCGCCGTGGAGGGCTAGCATGGATATGGCATGCGACGAACGAACTTCGTTTCCAAGATTCTGCGACACGGGTCCAAGGGACTATGTGACCGATGAACACTCTTCAGGCTACAACTCAGACGTCTCCAATACGTGAGTACTGTTGATGGTTGAACTTTCTTTGACTTTAGCACAGGGGCTGACATCGCTGGGATGGGGTCCGATAACGACACTGCGCAAAGCTACTTCGTTCGCAATCTGGAGCCGTAACTTTCCTGTATCATTTCGTATTCTCTTTATTCTTTCAAAGCGATTCCTTTCCATTTCAAGCATTTAGCTGGAAACTTATTACACTTTCTTTTTCATCACCAGACCCCACAGCCATCAGGAGCCTTCGCCCTCCCTTTCACTCTTTTCTCATGCCACTACATTACTGCCCCTAATCGACTCCCCTGTCGCTTCCCCCTTCCTCCACGCAAGTTGACCCCTCCTACTATTAGCCTCTTGTGTTAGATTCCTTTTCCCCCTTCCCTTCCACTATCTATCTACTATATCCCTAATTTTCCATTTCTCTTTATTGTTTTACGCCAAGTGGCCACCACCTCCCCATCTTTGAGAAGACGGCGCCTTGGAGATCACGTAAGTGACTCCTCTCGGTCGACCCACACGCGCTGGCGAGCGTGATGTGATGAGATACGGTGAGATCGCGCATAACGCTAAGACTCGCACACGAGTTAAATAGCTGACTAGTTCCCAACGAGAGCACACTGGCTACTTTTGTGACGTGACAACTCCATCTACCTAGTGTAGAGCGGCTGCCGTCTGTCGCAGGCCTCAGGGAATAGCTGCATTTTACTGTGTGTGAATCAAGGCGGTATCCTCTGGCCAGAGAGCCCTAGGGTGTAATAACCTGCTATGGGCTGCGCGATGTTTCGTGCTCAAGAACCAACGCATCATCATAGATGCGTTGACGTTGGGTAAACGTATCCGGAGATTAGCGTCTCTGGAGTCCTGGGGTGTGAGAACCTGCTGCGCACTGCTCAACTTTGGTTCCTTGAGCACCAACGTATCATCCTTGACCTGGGAGGAGAAGGCATCCCAGTTGCCCACTGGGTCAGGACAAACTCCGTCCCAGGTTGGATTGAGTTGGGACTTCACATCACGACGAACCGACCGACGCTCGATACGCTCTATACGCTCTTGTTCTTATCAAGACCCCATCCAATAGCGTATAGATTCGGAATGTATTCCCGAAACCCACCAATTGAGACGTCGGTTGAAAACAGTTTCGGTTCAGGTAGTTCTGATGGAACACGAACCGGGGATCTAAATTACTGCCTGGGTGCCTGGGCAGGTGCCTGGGCGGAAAGGGGCCCAATCATAAATGGTAAAGGGAGGGGGATAGATGAAGATCCAATCATAAATTATAAATGGAGCGGGAAGAATGGCAATGGAGATGAGGTAGAAAACAGCGAAGGAATGGGCCGTGTCTTCGGAAATACCATTGCGGAACACCGCCCAGATCAGATCATGACAATGAGAGGATATGATGTTGGATATCCGCAGGGTAATTCTCCGGGGTATGCATCGAGAGCTGATAATCCCAGTATCACGCCGACCTCTCCCATGCACTGCTTCTCAAGCTTCGCAACTGTCCATTCTCAGACGAATGGTGTCGAAGAAGCACACATAATGGAGGGAAGGTAAGCTTAAACTCATACCCCATATCTTCACTTCCGTCAACTCACACTATACCGAGCTTTAGCGCACAGGGTCACTTCCGAACGGTGACCAAGACGGCCTACGTCTGTACTTATCAACAGTGTAACAAACAGTTCTCACGCATATACGACCTCCATCGCCATCAACGAGGATTGCATGAGCGGCAAGCCAAGTTCCACTGCCGCTGGACCGGGTGCCCGAGGCAAGTTAAGGCGTTCCCACGGAAGGACAAGCGGGATGATCATGAAAGGAAGATACATGGGGATCTCTCGCGCAAACCTGGTATTGGGGGAGGCTACATTCGAGGGGACACAAGACTAGCGGAGTCGAACACGGCTTTGGCGGTTGGTATTGTCAGTGCTGGTTCTGGTTCTTTCGAGCTAGGGCGGGGGGAAGTTGGGCTGAATTTTACTTAGAGCTCTGAAAAATTGTTGGCATGAAGAGAAGCCGGAGGCTATTGGTGTGTGCGAGGGCTGGGATATCTAACGTCCGTGGTTGCGTCCTGGAACCTCCTGGCGCCTTTCTCTTTCATTATAATCTCCTTTCAGGAACAGCCTGGCGTGAGGCAACTAGGCGTTAAGTAACATTACAATTTTGGAGGGCTCTTTCAATGGATATGCTTCCACCATCGTCGGCACGTGAACCAAGGCAGCTGTTATCGTGAAGCGCAGCCTAGAATCACCAAAACGGCTATCCAGCATCGTTTTCAGGGTGGTTCAGTTCTGCCGCTTCTATCCTATGTGCCCTGAAACAGCGTATTGAGGTCAACCTGTGACGTAGGTCGTGATTCACATCATGATGTGTAACAGCTATGAGAGGAACTGCATTGATTATGGAGGCATGCAGGAAGTCTGCCCATATACTGCTGCTGGCACGACTACAAGTGACACTAGTGCAATTGTTACACGATATGCCCTTTGCTACAGTAAACGGAAGGTTAGGTGCTACTCGCCAGCAAACGCAAGGATAAATACATCAAAGGCTCTACATACAAGACGATCTAGGAAATAGTATGAGCTAGGAAATAGTCTTGAATGTGAATTGGCAATATTTACCCTCAGGACCACAGTACACACAAACCCGATCGACCATCCCCCCGGTGGGCATCCCACCTCCCCTAACAGGGTCAACATTCCCGCCCTCTTGCTCCGCTTGCAGACATACCAATAGGCATTACAATGTTACACCTTTCTTCTAAAGATTTTAAAAATACAACAAGTCCTTACAAAAGCAAGTAATATCATGCAGCAAATGAGTAACAACACAACCCCCATCCTTCCCTTCCTCTCCACCAAACCCGAATCTCCCTCTTCGGGCACCTCGATCACTCTCAACTCACCCCTCCCTTCCAAACCGCACGCTCAAAAAACGGACAATTCTCCTTCTCCGCCCGCCGCCCGCTCCTCTCCCCCCCCACAGTACGCCAGCGCCCCGTAATCCCCGCACTGCCCCCCGCTCCCGCACACAAACGCACTGCCCCAGCACCCGTCGTCCCGCCCGCAACTCGTCACCTGGCTGCAGTACCCGCAGTACAAGCCGCCTGGCGTGCCGGCGACGCAGGTGCATGCGCCGGGGAGCGTGGTGTTTGTAGCTGGTATGAGTGTTGGGGAGGGCGGGGGAACTTGGGCTTGGGCTTGAGGAGAGGATTGGGGACCGAGACGGGGTGGAGGGGGAGGGGGCGATGGGGGCGATGGTGATGGTTTCGGTCACCGTGCTGGGAGGCGGAAAAGGCGCTTGCGAAGTGACGGTCTGCGTCTGCGTCAGGCTAATCGTCTCCGCGGGGACGCGTGTCAGCGGCGGAGGGCAGGAAAGACACTTCTGAGGAGGGCCCCGCCGATAAGAGTAACTGTTGCCGTCGTCGTCGCCGTTGCCGTGCTCGTAGTTAGCGCGACCAGCGTGCTAGTCGTGAAAAAGACTTCCGTCTTGCGCTCCATCACGGGGTACGTTTGTGCTGCAGCGGTGGCGGCCACCGTCCACATCGTGAGGACCGTCGAGAACTGGTAGATTGTGCTCGTGCTCGTGGCGACGGACGGGTAATACGTCTGCGTTACCGTCTGCGTCGTCGTGGCGTACGTAGTCCATGATTCGGTTACGGTCGTGGTAAGGATGCCGGGGGACGCAGACGCACTGGATGTGAACGATGTCGCGAACGAGGTTAGGGATAGAATTGAGCTTGCCAACAAAGACGTGGACGAAGAACTTGATGGCTTGGACGACAGTGCAGAGGAACTGGATGATCCTGGCGAAGAGCCAAGGGACAACGTGCTCCTGGCCGGAGTCGTCGATGCAGAAGATGCCGGGGCTTCTGCAGATGAGCTTGACGAAGACCCTGTTACAGAACTCGATAATGATACGCTCTTCGATGCAGAGCTATTATATCGCTTTATTAATATTACGTATAATTATATATAAAGTTAACGCTTATTTAATTAATTTTCTACTAATTTACTTTTTTACTATTACTATTATTTTTATACTATTTATCTATATCTAAAAGATTTTAGATTTATATAGTATTAGCATACTTATTATTTTTTTTATACCTTATTTTATTAGAGAGAGTTTATTTTTTTATTAGCCCTAATAGCTATACTTATTAGTAATTATTTTTATAAAAAGAATCTCCTTTTACCTATATAAGTAGAAGACTTTCTTAATAAAAATAAATAAATTTATAGGTTTTCTCCTTTAAAATTTTAAAATATAGTTTTAGAAGCTTAAGTTTTTATTATTTTTTTAATAGTTTTTAGTTTAGTCTTTATATTTTTATTAATAATTTTTTTTATATATTTAATATTACTATTAATAATATTAGTAATTTGCGTATACTTATAGTAACTAAAAGGATTATTTATAGTATAATTAATAATAAAAATTATTATAATTTTTATTTTAGTAGGTTTAGTATTAGATATAGTTATTAGCTTTTATAAGATTATAGTTAAAATATTAGTAAAAAGAATAAGGATATAAAATATTAGATAAAGCGTTTTTATAAATTACTATTCTCTATAGTATTATAATTAATAATAAAGGTATATATATACTGCTCCTTTTTTAAAACCCCTTTTAGTCGCCCCGAGCCACTATAGCCACACTATTTATTCGATTAATATATAAATATATAATTAATATTTACCTTTACTACTATTTAATATTATTATCCCCTACCCTTATTAAATATTTATTTTTACTTTAGTAGTAGGCTATTTTTTATATTTTTATTTAGTACGCCTTTTTACTATAATTAATATATTATTATTTATACTACTTATCGTATAATCTATTCAGGTCGGTAACGACGATAAAGGGGGACCTGAGAATCTCGATGATGACACCGAGGGACTCTGAGACGACGGGGAAGAGTAGCTCGACCCCCCTGGATCCTATAAAACATGTTAGCGAAATCAAGCATAGCTATTCGAATCCTGTGTGCTCCGGTTGCAGATTGTCTCATTCGTAGGCAGATGACGCTTTATAGCGCTCGGCTCGAGCTACCATTCCTACTTGATCCAGGTCCGCGGCCCCTCGCAAGAATGTGCAAGCGCGCGTTTACAGGGAACATCTCGTAAACCTGTAACCAGGGATAAACACGCTGTGAAACATGTCAAGGGACGTTGAGCGCTTCCAAGCGCCGTCTGACAAAGACTTGTCTCATCTTGGCACGACGAAGAGCCCCTTGCGGAACTGGCATTTGAATGCGATTATACGACTTTCCTCCCAGCAACTAGCGCGCAACGTTGATATGTAGGTGCTTGTTGTATATCCATCGCATAAAGAGTATTGTACACTACGTATTGGGCCGCCTAGGCGACCCCCAAAATGACCGAAATATAACCCGATGCGCCCTACGCTTTCGCTGTGGTATCTGTGGCGTGAACGATGCCTCCCTTTTCCATGAACGCCATATAACCGATGCGCCGATAGTAAATACTGAAACCCACATATGCGCCTATTTGGAATCCGCCCAGCCGATCATCCATAGCAGGTTCATCCTACTCCACTCTAGAAACCCGATGAGAAGATACCATCCACCGCTCGCCTACAGTCTACTTCGAGGATCCCTACTCCTCAATTAGCGCCCCAAGAATAAGACTCTGAATCACAAATTCACTACACGCCACTCGCACCATCTTGTCACCAACAACACCCGAGCGAACGAGCGGTTCGACCTTCATGACGTCGCTATCCCGCTTGCGCTTCTTGGTTGCCGTCTTCCGGGCAGCCTTGCCATTACCTTTGCCAAAGAGGAAGGCCGCCGCTCCAGCAAGGTCGCTTGGCTTAATGTCAACGTAAACCCAGTCCCACGCACCAGACTCAATAGAGTCTTTTGCTTCGTCGAGATCGCTGCACTGGCCGACGTCCGTGGCACCCATCGCGTGGGTAAGGAAAATGTACGGCTCCTGCGTGTTCTCTTCAGTGACAATGAGCACGGATTGGTCGCGGAACATCAGGTTGCGATCCTTGACCATCTGGGCGAAGGTGGTGTTCTCGGCAGTTGGGTCGTATGTTGGCATATCCCGAGAGCGGACAACACCTGCAGGGTCCAAAAACGTCGAGGTACCAGCCGGAAGAAGGTATTTCGAGAAAGGAAGCGCATGTCCTGCCGCTATAGAGTCATGAACCCAGCGGAGATGTAGGCAGGGCACGTTCAGGGAAAGTGCCTGAATGAACTTCGGGCTGCGAGAATGTGACTGGGCAATGAGCGCCACAAAGTGCAGGTCCTGGTTTTCCCGCTTGAGCTGTAAACCATGCATTGACGATGATGGTGCCTTTGCGGAACCAGCAGATGAGGCAGGTGCATCGTACGAATCAGTATCGAACAACTCGTGGAAGCCTTCCTCTACAAGCAAGCCGCCGTTTGAGGTGATGAGCCTGCCTAGACCGTCTTTGTTTACAGTATCATTGGTGGAAGTGATGGCAAACGCCATGTTGAGGAAGACGCTTCCGTTTGAGCGTGTCGAAGACGCGACGGAGGATGCGCGAGCGGTCGAATCGCGGAGAAGTGAAGGCCCAGCAATGTTCCTCCGAAGCGCGGTCGAAATGGGGATGGCGGGTTCAACAGTCTTAGGTGTTTCGAGGCGTGAAAATGAACCGCCCGGGCTAGCACCTGGCTTGTACTGGAATGTCCTATCCTTTATACGAGCCCACAGCTGTGCAGTAAGGTAGATGTTGGCCACCGGAACGTCAATGTGCTTCTTCGCTTGAGCTGCTGCGTCTGCATGAAGACTCTCCCGCTGCTTCTCTTCCAGGACAATTGTCGCATAACCATGGCGGTTAGTGACTGGGTATTCAGTTGCCGAGTCGTCAAGATCTACCTTGTCTTTAAAGCCCACAACAACATACGCCATTTTCTTCATTCCGGGAAGGTCGATCTTGACCTGATCCCCAGCACGAAGATCGAGGGCGCGTATTTGTCTACCCTCAAGCACGTTCTCCGTACCATCATCGTAGCGGACACGAAGACGATGCGAATCTACGCGTCCGGTACATGTTGCAGGGTAATAACCGTTTCCCGGCCAGAAAGCGAAGACCCGGTTGAGTAGAGGGCGGTCTCCAATTACATTCTCCACAAAATCATCAGTCGCGGGAGTGACTCCTTGCTCATCATCAAGAATGTCCCCGTCCTGCACCGGCTCATCCCCAGTATCGAGACGACCTGCGTCGTGCATCTCTACGTCGACATTGCTCGTTCCGTTAGATCGGGTAGGCGTTGCTGGCTCTGCAATCTGCTCCAGCAAAGAGGCCTTAGGTGCCTTACCCGGTGACTTGGAAAGCAATGCCTTGTTGACGGTTTTCAAAGCACCCATTCGAGGAGTCTGAGGCTGGGCTGGCTTGAAGCGTGTTTTAGATTTCAAGGTCGCTGGTTGCGTAACGCGAGCTTCGTTCAAAGCCCGTGCAGCGGCCTGTGCTCCTTTCGCTTCTCGATCCTGGGTTGTGGGTGGGGACCAACCTGATGTGTGCGATGCACCCAATTGTGGTGAGCTGGATAATGCATCTGAATAGGGGTCCGTATCTTTCACCGGACCGCGAATGGCTTTCTTCGTGCCGTAAGTCGTCCTACGTTTCTTCTGCGCATGGAAAGGCGAATTCCGAGCCATGATTACGTCCAGTTGGTCATCAGGGTCTTCATCAAAGCTCAATTGTGGCAAGTCAAGTTCATTAAGATCAATGGAGGCCTGTGTGTCTGGTAGATTTGCGATATCGAGCAAGGAAGTTCCTTTAGTGGGAACGACAATCACACCCTCGTTGCTGTGAGTCTGATGCTGGTTGACTTCGTCACCGGCTACAGCCTCCGTATCAACCGTTGCAGTACCTTCTTCAAAGGTATCGGGCTGCGTAGCGTTGTCGGTATCCGGAAAGAACGGGGTTTGGGTATCTTCGAGCATATCTCCCTGGGAAACTGCCGTTTGTCGATTCGTGGGATGTGGGTTCATGGATGCATTCGCACTCTCCCCGGGTTCGTCTTCTGGATGACTGGAGCGGATCTTGACGTTGCGCTCCTGCTCTTGTTCAATGGTCTCGGGGACCTCGTCGTCTTTGCGCATGCTTTCATCACGGTCCGCATCTTCTGACTCATCTTCAGAGTCTACCTCTTTCCTCTGCTCATCTTGCGGTGTGGGCACATCGTCGCCGTCTTCTCCGTCTCCCATGACCACGTCATTTTCAACTTCTTCGCCTTCGCTGTCTTGTTCGTCGTCTGAATGTTCCTCGTAGGCATGCTCATCATAGGTGATTTCATCGTCAGGTGCAATGAGAGGCGGACTACTAGGGACACGTTCTTCTGCTCCCTCCGCGGCGTCTTCTTGCTCCAATGCCATGCCAAGTTCCTGGGAGCTGGACTTCGGGGGCATGGGCGGCATCGAGGAAATGGGCGAGCTGATCAAAGCGGATCGAGCAAGCATCGTGGTCTGGTTGATGCTGTATTGGTTGGTCGAGGGTGAAGATGGGAAACGGAGCGGAGCAGGCTGCGAAGGGTCGGGCTGTGAGTCCATGACTACTTCCGTCTCTTTGCTGCTACGGAGTCTCGAGAGACTTTTGGGCACAGGTTGCGACGCCGAAGCTCGGACTTGGGACATGGGCTGCGGTTGTGATGGTGCAGCTTCAGGTTGGGAGTGGTTGCGTGAGGAGTGCTCAGAAAGAGCGTGCCGCGGGTGTGAGGACGTGTGCGGCACTTGCACGCGTTGTTCGGGTTCTGCGTCTTTCACCGTGGCGGTCAGTGCGGGACGGCGGTTGAAGAGATCTTCATGAGACAGTTCATCGGGTGAATCTTCCTCGTCATCGGGTCTTGGCGGAGATTGAGATGAGTGGTATGAGGTCTCAGCACCCACCCCGTCGTAGGGACCGTGATACGAAGTGCGCTTTGTCCTCGTGGATTTTCTCGGAGACGTAGTATTCGCCCGCATGGAGACAAACCCACGCTTGCGAATCTGACGTGCTGGGGGAGCTGGAGCAGACACAGCTGCAAGTGACTTTGCCGCCTGTTTTTCGAACCGTTCCTTCGCTTTCCGTCTGGCGAAATGCCTTCCTACGCTAGTGGGTTCTTCCCAGCTGTCTTGACGCTCTAGAGAACCAACCTCTTCACTTGCGCGCTCTCGGCTCCGACGTTCCTGCGAATCCTTCACCGGTTCGTAATCGGCCCGCGGCTCACTGGATGATCGTAAGATGGGGTCCGTCGCCGGCTCTCTTCGATTGTTCGCCTTTATCGGACTCGACATAGTGGCACCAGTGCTGGAATGACGTGCGTGCGTAAAGTTTGGAGACGGCCGCTGGAAGACAACGTCTTCGTTGGCGTTGCCTGCAGCAGGCGACGTTTTTGCCTGTGTAGCATTGAAGGCCTGGGTGAGAGACATGGCGGTGGTATCTGCCGTATCACCGAAACCGAAAAAGGCAGACGCCGACAGAACCGTGGCTGGTGTTTCGTTGGTCCTGGCCACCGAACTGAACTCTTGGCCCTCGTTGTCCTGCTTCCTGCTTGTATATGCCGCCGGAGTCTGCAGTAGTTTGAGAGGACTAGTCTCTGCATATTGCGCTCGATATTGCGTCTCCGGATCGTCGTTGACTGTCACAGGACTGGTAATGCCACCGCTGCGCTGCTCTTGACTTGACGCGACCTCCCGGGCCGACTCTGAGCTCATTTCTTCAGCCGCTGAAACCGCGGGTTCTGGCGCGTCCCCAATCATGCTCTTGCTGCCCAAAAGGCCACTGGTGAATTCCTTGAAGATCTCGGGATCCACCTGTGTGTCGCCCGGAGCATCCATGGCGCCGGTGAAAGTTTGGTACATTCTACGCGTGTCCTCCTTTTCAGTCAACAGTTCACCCACGTTGACCGGCGCTGAGTTGTGTTTGGAGAGGGTGGGCGTGGCATGTCGCGAGTTAAAGCGGACGCGTCGGGAAGCTGCACGCGTTGGCGAAGGTGAAGGCGCGGCGACGGCGCGCTGCGGGCTAGGCAGCCCCTCCGTAGTGAAAGCGTGAACAGAGTGACGGGTGGTCGATTCGCTCGAGTGAGAGGGGAAATGGGCACCCGCCCGCTGGCGAAGCAGTTGGGAGAGTTGAGATGGGTCCTAGCAGTGGCGTCAGCGGCCGCTCAGATCGCACGAGTCATGGGTTGCAAGAGCGACTGGGATCTGGTCTGGCCGCACTGCATATACGGGCAACTATGTGAAGAGACGACGACTCACATCGTAATGATGATCCTTGAGCATCGAACCCGCTTGCGACTCTGCCATTGTCGCGACAGCCTGCGAGGCTTGCTCCGCATCGACGCTGGGAAGGTTGAATCGCATTTAGGCTCGCGGTAAATTCTCCGGTTGGCGCTCATCGCGCGTTCACGTGGTGGGGCATTTTGGTCTTTCCTTTGTCCGCCATACAATCTAGGACTTGCTACTTGCGATGATACCCAGGCCGCCTTGTCAGGAAATACCGTCGCTGCCAGTCTCTTGGCGGGCCACAGCAGGACAATTATTCTCAGTCAGTGTACTTCGCAAGTTTCTTGAAGCCGCGACACAATGTAACAGGTACTCAATAATACCAATAGCTCATGCACAACTATATACGAGTAGTTTAAATTTTAGACCCTTAAAAGTTATACATTTTTCGTACGAGTAAAATATTATACTAAACATAGTAATGCTTATACTTAAAATAGATAGTTAATTAATTACTACTTCTTAATCGCGTACGGGCAGATTTGCGATTAGGACTCGATCGTCTGTGAATTCATTGGCGATTACTGTTCACAATTATGTGTGAGTGGTTCGACAAATGTTCTACTTGAAGCGTTGCGGTTCGGATCTGTCAGTGTATATTATGCAATACAAACAAGTAACCGACCGCTGAAGTGCACAGGAGAGGGCAAGATTTGTCAACCTGCTTCGCGGCCATGCTCTCGATGTGTTATCCTGGAGTATTGCCTAATTACTACACAGAAAGCACAGTGTAGCATATGGATAGCGACAAGCGTACATACTGCCACTGTTCTTGACATATGGGTAACGCAAGGCGCATACATTGAATGGTTCAAACAGAAAATGTACAGTCGTGTTCCCTTCCTCGCTGTCTCCGTCTTGTTCATCACGCCCGTTCGATTCGGCCTAGCACCAGGCTATCACTTTCTCTGAACGCATCCCACCTGCACCCTATCTTCTCTCTGCATGTTGCCTCTAATAAAAGAAGGCATAGTAGGTCGACAGGGCAAACGTCGCGCCCACAGCGGCCCAGCCGGTTCGCGCAACGGTAGCGTTCTTGAACCCAAGACCGAGGTCCCAGGCCAAATGCCTCAAGCCGTTCACACCGTGGAAGAAGAAGGGCATCGCAACCGCAAACTTGGCCGAAGCCTTAGCCCACAAGGGCCATGCCGCGACCGCAGCGACTATGGATTGGCTCTCGAGGTGCCAGCCGAGCGTGGGAGCTGCGAGATATGCAATGCCGAAGATGTAGAGGCCACCGCTGAGGAAGACGGCTGTGATACGGTTGAGGGCGGAGGCGTACCAGGTAATCTGGGGTCGGTAGATGGCAAGATGCGGGGAGACGGGGCGGTTGAGGCGCTGCTTCGCGAGGATCTCTTCGGCAGTCTCCTGGCCGACCTTTCCGGTGGCCTGGGAGTTTGCGAGTCTGCCACGGCGTTAGCTTCACGTGTCGCGGGCTTGCGTGTTGATGGGGTGAGCATCACGAGCTACGTACCTCCGCTGCACCATGCGCCCGACGGGCTGGAGCCTGAAGCTGGGGGCGGCGGCCCGTCGCAGGCCAAGCTGGAACACTCGCTGGGAAGCCATGATGCGTGCACCCGCTGCCAATTGGTATCGAGGGGAGAGTGTCGCCGTCGGTGGTGGTTGTGATGTCGTTGCTTTGCGCAATCGTGCTTCCAAGCATCCGAGCCGTTGCCGAAGCGGCCAATCAGGGCCCTCCGCTTAGTAACACGCGGACGACACCCGAAATTTCCTCGCGCGTGCGGCTCTGCCTTTCTTCTCTCCAGGAACCTCGATATCGCCGCGTCGACCTCAGGGCGTGAGATGGCGGAGTGACGGCCTTTCCGCTGGCGTTATGTCAGCGGTGCTGGAGATGAGGATTCCGCGAAGAACGCCCGTAGTTAATCGCTCATTTGGCCTGATACAATGACCTGATGAGTTTCATATCCAGGGCTACATATTGAGGATCTCGATGCACATATAGTGCGCATTTGAGAGAATTCATTCATACTCTATCCATCGCTCTAACTGATGTATTGTGCTTCTTCCAAGTCTCCAAGATAGACAACGTTGTGGGGAAACGTTCGTCCTTTCCGATGCTTTCCGAGGAATTGAGGGTTGCTCCTTCCCCTGCGCATTGTCGAGATCAATGTGAACATGCTTTCATGAACAAAAGCGCCTAGGCATGGATGGGACTGCAACGTTACCCAAGTGATACGTTTAATTCTCCTTCAAGCTGCGATAATCTCAAGGGCTTTGATGCAACCATGTGCTTCCACCCGCTCAAAATTTTTGTTTCCCGCACCGACTCTTGTCGCCCGCACCTCTCAACGTCTGTCGCCCCAGATAATGCTCACTCGCAACTCCATATTATTCGAACGGTAACATCAGAGCAAACGAAGATACCATGAACGCCTTGCAGCTCCGCCAGTCCGATCTCGGATTGCCGCCAAATTCGTACATCTACAAGCTCATCTCTACCGCGCCCCGGCAGGACCCGCTCACATACAGTCGGACCGACCAGCTTGCTGCGATCGCTTCCGATGACTCCCTCCGCTTCTTCGACCCGGCGACGCTCAATGTCCTTCCAAATGGCATCATCAACGCCGTCAATGAGAAGGTCACATGTTTGGAGCGCGGCAGCGACCAACAAAGCAACCTAGTGGCGACTGCGGGAAGAGATGGACTGGTCAGGTTCTGGGATAAGAGAAGCCCAGGGAGACCAGTCACGGAGATCCAGAGCCGTAGGTGGGGATATGCGTGATTGACCTGCTGGCTACTAATTCTGGTCCAGCACAGAAGCTCATATCATCGCTTATATGCAACTCTGAGAAGAACTTCATCGCTACCGGTATCGAGAACCCAGACGACGGTCCACGTGGCTCCCCGGTCTATATCTGGGACCAGCGCAACCCCCAAACGCCGGTCCGCCAATACGTGGATTCGCACACGGACACGGTCACCGACCTGCAGATTCATCCTAACCTACCGAACCTGCTGTTGTCGGCGAGTACAGATGGCTTAGTCAACATTTTTGACATCAACCAAGCTGATGAAGACGATGCGCTGTACCAGGTCATCAACCATCGCTCCGCTATTGCGCGCGCGGGCTTCATGTACCCGACAACTGACATTTACGCCATGGGCACGGATGAGACGCTGAGCTTCTATGCCTTGCAGAGCCAAGAAGAGGAGAAAGAGGAGCCGACGCCGAAAGCATACGGCGATACGCGTGAGCAGCTTGGGTGCGAGTACCTGGCTAAGATGCACTGGGCGGGCGACAAAGCTTTCATTGCAACCGGCAAGCATAGGTAGGCCATCTGTCACAGTTGTCAAGTGAATACTGCTCAGTGTTGACTCTTGCCAGCTCCGGTGGACTCACGCTCTACCCTGTACATAAAAACGTTCCAGGTGGTCCTTTGGACTACATATGCAACCCGCAGCAGCCGATCCAGCTGCAAGGGGCCCACGGTGAAGAGATTGTGCGCGACCTCTTCACCGATGTTCACGTGAGTATGAAGATCCGTCTCGTGGCGCAGATGTTGACCACTTGAAGACGCAAACGACCTACACATGCGGCGAAGACGGCTTCGTCCGCGCATGGAAGATGCCGAGCGACGAGAGCATGGAAGTTGACGAGGAGGCCACTGAGTCACCATTGAAACCCGAAGCAAAGAAGGAAAAGCGGAAAGATAAGAGGAAGGACAAGCGCAAGAGCGACCAGGACAGCAAGAAAGGCAGGTTTGCACCTTATTGAAGCCAGCGCTTTTGGCAGCGACCTTGACGCAGATTCCCCATAAAGTAAGCTGCGATTTCCAATGATATACATTGAGAAAGAGCTGATTTCTAGCGTCCGGTGAGATTTTGCGGCTTGCATGAGCGCGCATTTTCCTTTCCCGACGCTTGGTACAAGTGAAAGCATTCACCATTTTTCTTTACGTTTATCCGTGGGAGCTGTATCGACTTGGTGTACGCTACGTCCTCACTTAACACAGAAGTGGGTAAAAATCAGAGGCGCTATAACCAGGGCCTATCAAACATAGGATTTTCGAATATCACAGCTGGTGGAGCGATGACTCGAGCCGACGACTTGTTGGGCGGCAGCGGCAACGACGGCGGCATTCACCATTTTTATCCTTCATCCATCGTTCCAAACAACTCGGTGAACACGGCAATAAACGCCCCATTCAACAAAGCCTTCCCAAAGCGCGTAACGCAGCGGATATACCCTACGCGTATCTCCTCAAAGCTCAACCCTACCCACCAGACAGCGTTATATCAAAATTTTATGTCCCGTATGGTACCCGAGGATAGGCATTACAGCAGCCGATTGCACTCAGACTCTTGAATTTATACTGTACCATGCCCGACAACGAGTTCACCGAAGCAGTCGACAAGGGTACTCGCCTCCTCAATCTGCTCACCGACTACGCAGCCCGAGCAGACGCCCCCCTTGACAGAGACAATATCCCTGCCCAAGAGCAAAGCGTGTTCACCGACTACCTCGACTTAGAGATACACGGATACATCGAAATGCCCACGCCCGAGCCATCCACGCTCCGCCCGCTACGAGAGTGTCTGAAGGGCCTGGGCGTCGATCACGCTTTGGAGGTCGATGGAGGAAAGAATACGAGGATATATCATGTGCATAAGGAAGATTCAGTCAGGGAGGGTGTGGTGTACTATGTAAGTCTACAATCTCACCTGACAGGGGCTGGCAAGGAGATCACAGCACAGTGCCAAAGTTAGGGTGCATGGGGTTACTCCAAGATAGGCACTACAACGGTCGACTGTGCTCAGACTATTGACTTAGTACTGCGATCGTGAAGGGGAAAGATGCTAACAACGACACAGGCAACGGGCGCCTACTTCTCGCAGATCGTAAACCATGCCGACGGCGTTTTGATCGCGTGCGCAAACGCGTCGGCGCCGCACGTGGGGCTTACGTGCGAGACGCCCATTTCCATCTACTCCCCTCTACACCACTGGTCTGATATCGCCTACCTACAGCTGCTTGCCCCGTCTACGGCTCCTCCTATCACTAACACTATCGCTACACCACCGAACCTCAAGTTCGTCATCCGGTACTGCTGCCAGAACACGACTACGAACGCTATCATCAAGCACATACTCGCTTCGCAAGAGATCGATGTCTTGCCGGAGTGGCCGGGCATATCCTTCCCGGTGGAAGTTACGTGTAGAGAGGGCTTGGCTCTGCTGGGGACGCCGAACGGAGCGGGGGTGGGGTATCTGCTGGCGCAGCATAAGACGCAGCTGGGAGGGAAATACGTGGCGAAGGTGACGGTGTTTTATGCACCTAATGAGAGGGATCAATACCGATGGCCGAGTCTGGTGTTCTGGATTGAGGACTTTTAAACAATAGCCCGCGACACCAACAACCGCTATATGCATACAGCCTATAGGGCCTACAATGCAGTCTACTCTCGTATTATCGCTCGCGTCCCCCCAGTAAAGGTAATCTTGTCTAAACTCCCACTTGATGCGGGCTCAAGACCTATGCCCTGGCGCTTAGCTAGATAATAATTCTCAGTACCCGTGATCATCGATCCAGAGACTTGGAATCTGATTAATATGCAGAAACAATACTCCAAGCCGTTGACTTAGATTAGCTCGCCGGCCCCGCCCTCCCAACACTAACCTCCTCCCTCACCTGCTCAATGTCGTCCCGATCTTCCCTTGCCTCAGCACGACTCGCTTTTTCGCTCGCCTTCTCACTCTCTTCCTCCTCATCCCCATAATCGTCATCGTCGCTGTCGTCGTCCTTCACTGCGCTCTCACCCAACTCGGGTTTCTTCTTCTTTTCAAAGTCCTGAGCATGCGCCGTGCGCAATGCGGTACCCATCCTCTGCAGGCCTCTCGCCATAGGACTGGATGGTTGCTGCGCATCACCAAAGGAAATACGACGCCTACGCGTGGAGGACCACACACGGTCAACGTCTGCGCCGGTGGCATAAGGCTGCTGGGGCGCCGTCCTCGTGCGGCTCATGCGCGGAGTAAGGGCTTGCTCTTCGTCCTCCCTCCTCTCGCCTTGATCCTGAGATGCGGGCCTTTCGGCCTCGTTGACCCTGTCGGAGGACGACAGGTCGTAGGGAAGCGGAACGTCGCGTGAGGCACGAAAGTGGCCCACGTTGGAACAGTGTTCGTTTTCGACGCGGAACAGCGACCACATGCCCCTCCTGAAGACTTCCGAGAAGGCGACAAAAAAGGATGTTACGGCTGAATGCTGGAGTTGGAGCGGTATCACCGCGTAGAAAATCCAGTTGAAGCGAAGAATCGGATCAATTGCCATGGCGACGTAGTACATCCACACTTTCTTGTAGCCTAGGGTCTGGCGGAGGAATCTGTGTTTCGCGTTAGGGTCGCCGAGACTCCAGTCGTAGTATACATCCCAGAAGCTTGTGTAGATGGAGTTGATGGTGGCGAAGGTGATAAAGAGAGCGCGGTGTGGTACGGTTTTTTCGATGCGATAGATGCTCAGTGTCATGTAGAAGATGATGGTTGCCATATACTTTCCCAAATTGAGTAAATGCGGGAAGGCGTTGCCGGTGTCATAGTAACGTCGAAAGCACTGGACTGCTCGCCATATTCCAGGAAGCGTAGAGAAGAAGCCAAGGAGCCGGGAGTTAGAGGAGTTGCATTGAGCTGGGTTACCCCACTGATTGGCATAGAGACAGAAGAATAGCTCGATGTTCTACATCTGACCATCAGCAAACCGTCGCATAGCCGTCCAGGCGCAACTTACACCCATGCTATATGTGAGAGAACAGAACATATCGCCCATGTAGAAGTCCCTCCATTCTACGGGATACCACCCGGCACATATCAATCGCCACTGGCTGGTATCAGTAAAGCTCATCACAAGGACACGCGTAACCTACCATGGAAAAGATCAACCAAGATCTACTCCTGTGATACAAGACCGGTAAAGGGATGAACAACACGACCGTGGCTAAGCCAAGAAGAATGACTGGATAATATATGAACATTGAAGGATCGCCGTATTGGCTAAAATTGAGCCAGATAAAGAAGCCTAGCATGAAGAGAAAAAGGCATGGAAGCTAGAAACGTCAGCTTGCTTGTTGGATTGTGATGGAGCACCTTACTTCGGACAGTTGCCTCCAATCCAAGTGGTGGCGGGTATCATACTCGAAAATGAAAACGTAGTTGATTTTGCTCGAAGACCAGACCCTGCAGTCTAAACAAAAGAGGATAAAGAGAAAATTCATCAGGAAGAATCCGGCATATAGCTGGTATGCATCAGTTGCAGTTCTCTCATAGGCCACAAGATACGCACCTGCAGCAAATAGCTGGTACTAGTGGCCATGGTCGCATCACCAGACCACAGCAATTGACACGCCTTGACGACTCCTTGAACACCAAAGACCGCACCCAAGCCCAGCATGAGCCCGTTACGGAAGGAGTTTTCTGTAGAATCTCCTGCACGCGCGGTCTTGATTCGGAGCTTTCCAACTGCTACTTTACGATCGCCCTTTTCGAAGTATCTCGCATAAAGATCTTCAGTCACTTGTATGTGTCCTTCAATGACGTCGCTGTTAACAAACCAAGCTCTATTGACCTTCTCTGTCATGTACCGTAACGACGGACGCGCGTTAACAGCCTTGTCATACTTCTTGTTGATCTTTCGAAAAGCGGTTCTGTTAAGCAAAGCATATGATTTGAGCAATTCAAGTCCGCGGTAGTACTCCTGCAGTGCGACTTTGAGCTTCCTTCTCGCCGTGTCATACGAAACGTCAGAGTCTGGGCGACGAACATAGTCGCGGCGTTCATCCAATCGGCGAGGTTCGAGAGCTGTAGGGGTCGCGAGGTCCTCCATGGCTTTCGTATGCTTTCCGTACTTACCAGCTTGCACAGCTCGCAACGCGGATTCCAACGGGTTAAGCCAACCACTGCCGCGCGTCTCGTCACTCGTGTCCGCATCGGTCGCGTCTTCCCCGGAACTTGAAGAATGTCCATTCATAAAAGGCAGACCCACATCGCCATTCTTGGCCTGTTTCTGAGCTTTTGCTTTCAACTTCGCGGCCTGGCGGTTGATAAGGTCGTCCAAGCGTTGGTCTCTCATGATGTGCAGTTGTTCTCTTAGAACGGCAAGCCGCGTCGTAGCCTCGTCCTCCTTTTGCTTGTAGAAAGTCTCGATCTTGTCTAGTTCCTTATCGAGAAAAAGGAAGAATTCTGCCTGGCGCAGGTCGAACTCGCGATACGCTTCGAGTGGAACGTCGCCTGGGGTTGGTGGTGGTGGGTCCTTGAAGCTTGAAAATACACGACTAAGTAGCGGCCGAGACTGTTGCACGACGGGTGTGTCTTGTGACGAGTTTATGCGCTTTGGGGTAAAAATGCTCTTGTATCTCGATGGCAGAGACTTTGGGTGCGTCGGCGATCGCGTCTTCCCCACCTCGAATGCATTGGGTGTCCTTGCTCCTCCTGCCGCGCTCTCTACACCTCCCGAAGGCGAGAAGTTCACCGATTTGGTCTTTGTCGAGACGTCCGACGGCTGTATCGATCGCGAGGAAACGTTCTCAGGGTCCAGAGCGGCGCCGGGGAGCTTCAACGAAGGCGGTGCAACTGCTTTGCTCTCCGCTGTGGGCGGGGACCCAATGATGCTGCCATATCTTGTCAAGCCAGGAAATTTCGGGTCTTCCTGTGCGTTCAATGGAGCTTCCTCGGCTGTCGGCACGTCCACAGGTTGCGATGCGGACTCGCCGTTCGGATGCACCCTCCCGCTCGAACCGTTGCCGACTGCAAGCGACCTCAAGTCCCCTGGTTGTCTCCTCGGCGCCGCGGCCTGTCCATGGTGATTGCGATTGAGGAACGAGTACTTCGGCGCGGTATCGTAGGGCGACGGAGTGAAGGCGTTGAGCCGACGAAAGCGAGTGTTTGGCGTCTGGTTGTGGACGGTCCTGAGGGCGCGAACTATCACCTTGAGCTTCTTCTTGCCGGCCTTGTGCGATGTCAGAACAGGCAATCACACGATCGTGAGTGGGGTGGTGTACTTTGTAGTCCAGATACTTGACGCGCCACTCAGGCACCAAATCGCGTTCCAGCTCCCTGGTTTCGTCAGCGCCCTCATGACCTGCATCCTCTTCACGCTGCGGCGGGTGATTTTACTTTGCAAATTTCATACTGCGCTGTCACGATGCGTGCAAACACGGCCAGCTCGTTAGCGAACGGAAGGTGGAAAGAATGCTATGTAGCCACGGCGAGGAAGTCGAGACATGAGGACAGTCGGGCCGAGAATAGTGCCGGCCTTCGGGCAGCAAGACTATAAAGGACAGGACCCCGTGGGAGGATATCAGCGTTGAATTGGATCCGTTCTATCACGCTCCACAAGAGGACGCTTCGGCGCACGGGCCACGCGGAGTCGCGGTCTAAAACGCCGATCCTCTTGCGTAATTGCTATATTCGCACCTCCCCACATCCTGCCATTCAGTATACACTTGGTACCTGCGAAAGCCGTCCACCGTCGGTTAACAGCGTCTCGCCATTCAAGTATGCTCCCGCCCTGCTCGCCAAGAACAGAATCACGCTCGCAAAATCCTCCTCATTCCCTGTCCTCTCGGCCGGACACACCGTAGCCGCCATCTTGTACGCACCCGAAAATGCATCGTGCCCTTCTACCCCTCCCAATGGCTCCGTCTGCTTGATCATGCCCTGCGTCATCTCCGAAGGGTACAAACCGGGTGCAATTAGATTGGCCCGAATATGGAAGCCGTTCTGGCTGAACAAGGTTGACAGCATCTTGACCAAGTGATTGACCGCTGCTTTGGAAGTCGAGTATGCGAAGGAAGATGCTAAGAATCTGCTGAATCCGGCTACGCTTGAGGTCACGAGGACCTGACTGTCTTGGGGTACGTTGCGCTTCTTGTTGCCTTCGTCGAGGAGGTCGAGGAAGGCGATTGCTGTGTAGAATACCGCCGTGGTATTCACGTGTAGCGTCTGAGTGAACTCTTGCGGGTCTGATCCAAACATCGCTTTCTGGAAGTCCTTGACGGTCGTCTTGTCTTCGGCAGTCGCCTTGTCAGGTGTGCCCTTTGCGTGCTTTGGCCCCGCGATGCCAGCATTGGCGAAGAGCAGGTTGATGTAACCTGTCTCCTCGCGGATTTGCTCTGCGATCTTCTGGAGGCTCTCTTTGTCCGTAACGTCACCCACGATGGGCTTCAATGTGCCATTGACGGCGGTTTTGGCGGCTTCCTTTAGAGTCTCTTCGCGCCTTCCGACAATGTAGACTGCCTTTGCGCCATTTGCATCAAGAGCTCGCGCAGCGTATAGGCCGAGTCCTGAACCGCCGCCTGTGATGACAGCGACAAGGCCGTTGACGTTGAAAAGATCTTGAGCCTTGTTGGCTGGTGACATGGTGCGGTTTGTTTGGGATCCAAGGTGAGTGCGGGGAAGTGTTGGTGTTCTGTACCACCCCATGGGGGTTTTGGAGCAACGCTCCGGAGCGGAGCGGAGCGATTAGAACGTCGCTCTAGAGTATTATTCAACCAATATAGCTGGCTTATTATCTAAAATAACTAGCTTATTATTATATAAAGTTAAAGCTACTTTAAGTTTAAATATCGCTCTAGAGCGGTATTATAAGGCACAGCTTTTGATCATTGCGTACACTGGTTAGCACCCAACAGAGCTCCCTCACTGCGTTCGTACCCCTGGGTCGAGGTCTATACGTACTCATTACTTCTTGATATCGCTCGAGAGCGTCGCTCCAAAAGCCCCATCATCGGTACCACCTATGTATGGTAAATGGCGGCTGACGCCATCAACGGATAACCCCGAGCTCCGTTCGAAGCCGCTTTACTACCCTAGTTCGCTTTTGCCTGTAATAGGGAAAATACGCTCTGCAGATGCGTGAGGAGAACAGCTGGGAGCATATATCCCTCCGCGAGAGGATTTAGCGTACGATAAGCGATCCAGCTCCTATGAATGAAAATCAAGGAATGGGCTTTTTTGAGCAGACTCAACATCTGGTTTCGTGAAGAAAACAGTCGGCTCAAAATATGCCGCGATTCATCGAAAGCAAGATTAATCGAGATAGCCAATTACCGATTGAGATAAGCACTTAATAGTCCCCAAACCTTATTATCATAAAGCCGCGCGGTCAAAAATAGCGCAATCCGTTTTCATAATTTCGATGTGGCGCTACCACCGTGTCAAGTCGACGTGTAAAACCTCCTAACAATGACTTTTACATAACCTTGGGACCGTCGTTAGTGATAAGGAAATAATCTTCTGGGCCACTTCTTCGACTAGGATATCCACTCACTATTTGGCATCATCTCTTCAAGTACAAGAGCTACGCCAGGACTTCATCCAAAAGAGACAACGCAGTGAGGGAACGCAGTGGTGGTGGCAAGCCAGAAATCGGATCATCTCTTAATAACTAAGCATGGCTCCTCATGTTCCGTCTCGTCTATCAGGAGGGCGTTCCGTATCCACACTAGCATCCCTCAGAGCGACAAGAGAGGAAGGTATTAAGCGGCTTCGACTGTGATCTAGTGTCTGAGCTGGGATATGGTAATCTTCTCGAGAAGGACCCTTGCTTCGAAGATATCGCTCATCTGTAGAGTATCCTTCACCTTCAAGAGCCGGTTGTCAGTTCACACACACAGCACACATACAACACTCTCCTTTCTAATTAGGTAGTTGCCAATAGCAACTTTATTACATAAAAAAAGCTATCCTTCTGTGGCTTCGACCATGTAGAAAAACGTTATTCATCGGCCTCTTGTTTTGGTAGAATTGTCTAATCAATTTATGCATCCAAGCTGATTACAGCCGATGTGTTGGATGGCGCCTACTTTGGTCATGGCTGCTTATTTGCAGGTAACACTAACCGAATTAAGATTTTATTGTGAAGGGCGAAAAGGTATATATCCTGTGTGAGCGGGGCATTACGGCGAACAGTGAAAGATGTGTTCTTACCACCACTCGAACTTGGATTAAAAGTCGAGGAGGTAATCTTGGAATCATTGCGTATAAAAACAATTTTTGTAATCTTTATATACGCGCATTTTTTTACTGTCCCCAAGGGAACAACCTTTTTTTTTTTTTAGCTTCTACCATTTTTAGACTAGTGTCTCGATGCTATACTTTACCTCGTCTTGCATGAATCATTGCGTACACAGGTTAGCATCCAATAGAATTCCCTCACTGCATTCGTACCCCTAGAGTGAGTTCTAGGCATACTTATTACTTCTTGAATTAGTAGGTAGAAAAGAGACTGTATAACCGGCAAATAGTCCAGCAATGATTAGAGCATATCTAGGGCATTGCCTTAATTTGATCATTATCTTGTGCACACCTCAGGACTAAGCTATACGACCGTTATTTCCATTTCTTCGAGAGAATTCTGCTGATGAGTACGTGTGTACCAGTATCCCACTCTCTCGTAGAGATGCTTTCCATTATCAATGCACCGAAAGATTAGAAACTCGTACCTGTTGAGCTCTACCTGGCCACGCCTTGCCATACACATGAACACCATTTCACCACTATGACAACCATCCTCGACATCTGGATCCCAGTATGGGTTACTGGGCTCAAAGAAACGAGTATCCTGGGGGAAAACTAGTTTATATCCAGAAAAAAAATTGCTGGTGTCTATAATGGTGGACACTGGGGCACGGAAGGCTCGTCCTCGTAGTTTCAGAAAGCCGTCATGCAGCTGGCCGAGATCGCTCTTTCCGACCGGTGAAGTACTCGCAGATAATACCGTGGCTAGGGATGTACACTCCGGCCAGGTGGAGTAAGAGACTTGTCCGACTACGGAAGCCCATGACCACGTCGGGGCGCGAAACGTGCGTGGACGCACTCGAGGTGAAGAACAATACCAGAGCATGTCTTCCACGAGGCTATCTTCCCAGAGACCGGCAAAGTATTTACATTGCCTAGCCTGCTGCACTCTGTGCGCAACACCCTGGAGTGCTGGGAATATGTCGGATTCGAATGTCAATTGCATGCCTGTGTATGTTGCTATCGCTCTATACCACGAGGAAGTACGTATTCGAGTATCCTGCAACTGGTGTGGCTTGACTAGATAATATCCTGAAGAATAGGTATGAATGTTACCGGAACATTCGCCGGAAACTGTGTTCACGTCCTCCCAGTATAGCTCGTTCTTCGTGAAATGCACAACCCGTGGTGCTAATACGTGCTCTTGGAAGAACCATGCTCTTTTCACAAGTGCCAAGGATCCATTGTAGGGCGCAGATTCGGGGCTCTCGTGCTGTAAACGAATATTGAATAGGCAATCTGCTGCGCACACCTCATACAGGTCACCCGCTGGTGTTGTGTTATAGAAGCTGCCTCCAGAACTCGTCGAGTCCGTCGCCGCGAACGTAATATACGACTTTGAATAGATGTCTGCCATCCTGCCACCTTCGTTCCTCCAGTCTTCTGGATCATCTTGAACGATGCAGAGCGAGTCAATCCAGAGATACTTCAGACCCAGATTGAGAGCCAAAGCCAAAGCATCCCGGAAAACTTGGGGTAGTGCGACCCACTGCAGTCCTTGTTGATTTTCAGAGAGGCTACGCTTCGTGGTTTGGAGTTGCTTGTGTGGGTCCTTGCCCCAGCAATAACTCAAACAAGCGTATCTTCCTACTTCTCCCGGACTGCTTTCATATAGACGGACTTGATACGGTTCGGATATTTCGAGTATGCGAGTTGGTAGGACCTGTGGTGGTGAATCCGCCGACGTTGCCATCCATGTCTTTATCCTCCTAGTAGCGCTTTCAATATTTCTACATGCAGAAGAATCCGGCTTGATGATTGGCCACGGACACGACACCCCTGCGGCTCATGAGCCCCCATACGGCTTGATTTTAACAGGCAGTCTATGTGTTATATATTCTGACTAACCCACGGTGGACTACGTCGACAGAAATAGGAACGCCATGTATAATAGACTCACCTGGTTCTGCGAATACGTGACACCACCCGTCGTGTGGATCCTCCCAGTCATCGGACTTGATACGTAAGGAACCTCGTCCAGACACTCGTAGTTTAATGGAACGATTCCAACCATCCGGACTCTCGCTAAGCAGCCTTTTGATGTAATCGATAGCTTCTTCGTCCGGTTTGCGCACGGTCCACGGCTCGTCAAAGTATGGCAATTGCTGCAGACCGATCACGTGACAAATCAGCAAGCAAGAAGGGCAACCTGCACTTGATTTCCAAACATCTGCCAGAGTTGTGAACCTTTCTTCTGTGAAAGCTTCTTGCTTGAAATCTCTGCATACACCACAAGACCCAGCGTGATCGCGCAAGCTAAAATTTGACAGGCGAATGGTACCAGCAACGGCGTCAGATACGGGACTCACGCCGTCGTTTCGCTTGGCTTGGTCCATGGTAGGCAACAGCCCCAAAAGTTTTCGACGAAGAATTTTCGCAAGGCTGAGGAAATGTGATGGAAGTTGACAGGCGACGAGAGGAAGAGCTAGGCATTTTATCTCAGCCCTGCGCCACCCTGCACGTTTACCCCCTGGTAAGCGTCTTTCCGTCACGTGTTTGACTGACCAATTGAGAAGCTGCCTGGGTGCCTAGATGCCCATGTGCGCAAATGGTTCGGTTCAGACGTAGTTGAAAAACAGCCCTTCGGCTTCCACGCCTAAGGAATGATGCTAGTTGTATGAGGCACAAGTGTGCCCACCTCGCGCATGCTCAGATAAAGTATCACCGACAATTAAGAAACACAAGAAAAATAGATAATCCCTGTGCATAGTCTTGCGCTACTACCTACGGTAGGTTTTCCCTCGAAGACGACAACGCAAGACTGAGAACTACGCGCGATTCTACAAGGAAGAGCCACGGTTCTCTGCCAAATGGTTTAAGTAGATATGAAAATTAGGAAAAGTATTTAACAAACTGCTTAAAATATGCCAACCCAAGGTCAGGCTGAAGGTTACA
Source organism: Pleoardoris graminearum (assembly GCA_030770415.1). Lineage (NCBI taxonomy): Eukaryota > Fungi > Ascomycota > Dothideomycetes > Pleosporales > Didymosphaeriaceae > Pleoardoris > Pleoardoris graminearum. The sequence continues at coordinate 282,968 of JASEKS010000038.1, forward strand.
TACATGTAAAAAAGGAAAACGCTTCGTCGATGATTACACAGTACCTCTTTTAGAACACCACCGCAGCGCCAAAGAGAAGACTAGCCGTGACCCACGCCACAAACTTCACCGGCACCTCCAGGCCCCCCACCCCGCCCGTCGACGCCGCCGATCCATCAGGCGTGCGCGTAGGCTGTCCCGACCCCGCCGTCGCCGTCTGCGTGCTCGGCTCACCCATCCAGTGACTTGAGTCCTTGCCTTCCAGACCCGGGCCCGTACCAGCCCCCTCATCCATATACTTCCTCGCGCGCTCGGGCATAGCGAGCAGCGCGGTGGAGGAGATAGGCCAGTCGTCGCTCTCAGGCGGGCACTCCGATGCCTTGCCCTCCTCCGTCCGCGCGCCCCCGTCACCAGACGGAGTCTTCACCTTCGCATACGCAGCCTTGAGCTCCTCAAAGTCCTTGTTCGGCGTCAACTTGCCGTCCTTGAGCTCCACGATGCCGTACCCGTTTTCCTCGAGGGTATACTCGTATGCCAGACCGCCCGAGTACACGCCCGTCATCTTGGTGCTGAACAGCGCGGCGACCTCGCCCCACTGGCGGTTCGGCTCGATGCAGCCGTGCTCGGAGAGGAAGATCGGGCGCGGGAAGTCCTTGTACGTCGCGACTTTGCTGTCCCAGCCGGCGCCCTCGAACGTCTGCAGGCCGTTCTCCTTGTCGCACCAGGAGTAGTCGTTGAAGGCAAAGAAGTCGGCGCGCGCGTCGTCGGTGCCGCAGTCGAAGTAGAGGGCTTGCTGCTCGATGACTTTGGCGACGTCGGCGGCGGAGTAGCCCACGGGGATCTTGCGCGCGTGCCGGTTCGAGATGTACTGCTTCATGTCGCGGGTGACGGCCTTGATGTAAGGCGCAGCGTTGGTGTTGTTGACGGCGTTGATGACTTCGTTGCCGGAGAAGAAGAGAAGAAGGTTGTTGTAGTTTGCAAACTGGTCGATGGTAGCGAAGACCGATTGGAGATAGACGTCATTGTAGGAGCGACGAAGCGTCTCCTCGGACTCGCGGTTCAGCGAGTAAGCCGGCGTGTTCGCATCTAGGGCCAGATAGATGCCTGCCTCGTCAAGGATGGCCATGCCCTCATCGTGGTTCTTGGAATTGTCGACTGTGTAGATGCGGATGGTGTTGATGCCGAGGTCTTTGAAGTTCTTGACGTCGCGACGCAAGCTCTGTAAGTCCAAAAGGGGGTCTTTGGCATCAGCGGCGCCACCTATAACGTTTAGTTGAAGTAATATTTTGAGGATGTCTGTAGTACGCACCGGGCTGGTAAGCCACTCCTCGAACGTAAAAGCGCTCATCCCCCGCATAAAAAGCATTGCCGCGAACTGTTACTGGCGTGAGGTTTCCCTTGCCCTGGCGAGGTGTGACTCCGGCAAATGCAGGTGCAATTGCGGCTCCGAGCGCGGAAAGCGCTACAAAAGTCTTCATGTTGAAGAAAACGAAAGATTACAAAAGACTAAGAAACAAGACGTTAATGAGTGACTGGTGAAAACGGGTAGAGGGAAAGGTCCAGGGAGGAGAACCGACAGCGACACAAACCGGGATACGGCGGGTATTTGAACAATGCAGTAGTAAGCCAAAATCTTCATTTCGTCTCTCGCATGTGGCGCCCCTAAGAAACGCCAACCGTCCCTAGGACTCTGGTATTACCGGACTGCCAAGCCGACCGTAGCGGAGCGGACTTTACGCCAAGGTTTCCAAGAGCCTGTAAACAACCACTGAGCACCATCGCGAATTGCGCCTAGCCCTTGGTAAGGGGCACCTCCCTAAAAAGCGCGCCAACAACCACCAGCGGGCGAGGCTGTGTCGATGGCAAGGTCGATCGGATTGAAAGCAGAGCGCATGTTTGGAGGTCATGGTGTCGCGGTGAAACTCATGGTACCGCGATAGACGAAACTGGGCGATGGCTAGCGATGGCGGAGAGATGGTAATTAATTCGCAGACTAGGTGATACAACAGTGCTTGGCGATTACGCGTATACGCATTGGAGGCGAGCAATTTGCCATGGCAATCGGAAGCGGGTTGGAGTAGTGTCGCGCTCGCGGAAATGTCGCGGCTATGTTGTTGAGTCTGGGCACCTCTGCTGATCACATGCCGGGGTAATTTCCACAATCTAGCCTCCTTGCAAGCCCTTTTTGACTGTGTCACAATAATCTGCTTCGAGCAAACCTTCGAAACACTCGCCGCACCTCACTTCTTGATTCCAACAACCACCAGGTTCCGCGGACTCAGCGCATAGTCAAAGACCGGCTCCACCCAGGCAGTCTCCACTTCCTGTTGCTCTTTCAACCACAACCACCGATCGGTAACGATGATGGCTTCCACAACGCCGGCGCTGAACGCCATGAGGCTCCACATAACACTGAGCTCATGTTTCTTTTCCCTGTAATCTCTCTCGTACCTCTCGATGTCCTGATCCGTAAGACTCTCCATTTTCGTCGCAATAAATTCCGGATCGACCTCGCAGAACGTGTTTGGAGTTGTGAGCTTTGCGATCGCAGCGCGCACGTAAGACTTGAAGTCGTTGTACGCAAATTTGCGCAACGTACCGATGGTGAGGGGCGTCGACGTACCATCCGAGCTGAGGCCTGGTCCACGCCCATTCGGCGGTGTCCAGTTGATTCTGCTGGTATGACCAGATGCTGAGCCGCCGACTATGCCGCCAGCATCGACGGGCGCAGAGACGACGCCGCGGTCGAGGAAGATGCGTTGGAGCAGAGCGCGATAGAAGTGACGTGAGAAGAAAAGCTCGCTATCGGTACGGCCCCAGTTGAAGGGTGCTTGGACAGCCATCATGCGGGATGTGATGTTGAGACGGACACCCTTTGGCCGTTCATGCACTTCGGAATCCCCGTTCACGGAGTGGAGAGGAGGGTGCGGTAAAGGGTAAGTGGCAAGCTCCTCGGACATGGGAAACCCATGCGGGTCGAATGCGTTCGCAGTCTTTTCCAATCGTGGGTGATTTGGGCGCAACGTGGGCAGCTTGTAAGTCGGTGGCCCCAGACGCTCGGTCACCAGATTGTAGCAGCAGCCTACCATTGCAACAGCGGACACGGAAGGGTTGAGGAGAAGGGAGCGGAGGCCGTGGTGGACGAGGTTGCCGCAAGAGTGTAGGGAGATGACCATGGCATTCACGTTGTTGGTCTTAGGGACGGTGGCTAGGTTTGTGGCTTCTTCGACAGCAATGGAGGCGTCTAAGGTGCTTTCGTTAGGTATCCAAGTGCTGTCCAAAACCTGGTTCATGACCGGGCTCAGGTCACCGTTTTTAATTATGTGCTCGACATATTGCACGCTCCCTTGTCCTTCTGTGTAGACTTGCAGATTAGTCGTCACTGATTTTGCACTAAGTCCGTTAGTTCCGTTGAGCTCCTCGGTTGTCTCGATATCGCATCCATCAGTGTCGCACTTGACTCCAGTTTTTGGTGGCTGCATGGACGCAATTGGTTCCGTGGTGCGCGAGGTTCCATTAGGTTTGATGTTTTCTCCGTCTTGCGGAATTTTCTCCGCGGTAGGTGGAGCATCACTCGCATCAGCCTCCAACCCCTTCAATCTGTTCTTCTTTCTTTTCTTATCTTGCTCAAACTCGGCGCGATACTTTTTCTTGTTCACCATAGTCACCGGTCTCTCCACAAGCTTTGCTTTAATGTCCATTTTCTTAGCGCCCTCGATGTTGTGCTGTCTACTTTCAACAGCGATGATGTGCTTGGAGTACGGTGGTGCTGCCAACGCTCGTCCTAGGTAGTTTTGTCCAGAGCCAAAGTCAACGAGGTGGGTGATCTCTCTTCTTCCGGAATCCTCAATATCTGCAGTTAGCCTGTCGATGTAGCGAGCGAAGTTATCCACTTCGTGCACTTTCTTAACCTTCATGCCTAGAGCTATGTGGCGTGCAATGCTCGGCTTTTGGGGCGCCGGGGGTGCTCCTGGAGGTGGAAAATGTCTTGCGAGCAGATGCTTGCGCACATCCCTGATGTACTGCAAAAGGTCTTCTGGCGGTAGTGGGCCGTCGCGCCAGGTTTGGCCTTCTTTTGGCGCATCGAATTGGCTGAGATTTTCTCGCATTAGGAGATCCAGTATGTCCATGATGTCGCGACCTCTGAACCAGGTCCGCCATGACGCCGGTAAGATTGTGGCGTACAGGTCAGGTGACCTTGTGTAGAAATCCAGAATATGAACCCCTCCGCACAGTGTCTGGAGCAGCCACGAGGTAGTCGCAAAATTTAGCAATGAGTCGATGTACTCGTCTACGTCTGAAAACTCGAGTGGCAAGGGAAGAGGAGTATCCGGGCCCATTTCGTCAGCCGTAATCGTAATATCGTGCGACTTCGTTACCGAGTCGGTGAGTTATATGATTCGACCGCATGAGGAAAGCTGGAGGTGTGGAGGAGCGACCGGAGTGAATTTTGACAAAATGCCGATGATTGGTCCGTGCTCGAGCTCTGTGGCTTCTGGCGATCCCTCGGCTTTTAGCGGCGATGGCTACTCGACGTCCCAGCACTGCAAACCGTAACACGGACTGCTTTCTGTGGCCACAATTTCCTCTATTGCAAGTATTCCAGCGCAGACTAGTGCAAAGATGATGTCCACATCCAACGAGGAGGACCCTTTCCTGCAGGTACAGGCGTACGGCTTCCCATGCAGCTACCCAAGCCACTGCTGACAATTGATCAGGGACGTGTTATCTGCGCTGAACACATGTCGACCTCTGTTTGCTTCCTATCGCCGCATACGATCTTCTGCCTCCTCGGCGAACTCGCCCGAACTACGCGAAGCGCGCAACGAGCTCGAGCAGACGCTGCAGGAGCTCAGCCAGGATCTCGAGGATCTCATCGAGAGCGTCAAGGCGGTCGAACACGACCCCTACCGCTTCGGCCTAGAAATCGACGAGGTTGAGCGACGGAGAAAACTAGTCAAGGATGTCGGCGACGAAGTTGAGAACATGCGCGACGAGCTACAACGGACCGTGCAAGACGCACAGAACAAGGGCAAAGCCGCAGCCAACGGAGACTACCTGCCCGACCCCGACTCCTTTGAAGACGAGGACGGCTACGCGCAGTTGGAGCAGGAGCGGCAGATGGAGCTGATGCACGAGCAAGACGAGCAGCTCGACGGCGTCTTCCGGACGGTGGGCAACCTGCGCCAGCAAGCCGATGACATGGGCCGCGAGCTCGAGGAGCAGGGCGAACTTCTCAACGACGTGGATAACGTGGCCGACAGAGTTGGCGGCAAGCTGCAAACGGGGATGAAGAAGGTCGGCCACATCATCAAGAAGAACGAGGACCGCTGGTCTAGCTGCTGCATCGCCGTGCTCATATTTGTCCTCATTCTTCTTCTGGTTCTGCTTCTCATTCTCTGAGTTAGCAGCTGTTTGTCGCGCCGATTGGCGCATCATATCGATTTACCCGAGGCCACAGTTATCCAGCGAGAGCTACCACGGTGTGGCCGATTTGCGGACACGGCTGCAATATTCCTGTTTTGAAGCATGGTTTGGTCGGACCCGATCCGGTTCGCGCAGTATGATGGAGGGTTCCATGTCTCTCGGCTATGGATGAGAGCAATGGTGGGACGTTGTGAGTTATATCAGCCTTTTGAGACATCTCCTCTGTTTTTCCCCACTACACAAAGGGAATGTCTCAACGAAGCCTACCTGTAAGCTTCGTTGAGACATTGCTGTTGTATAGACTAATGGGTGCACGTGAGGAGACATACAGTGGGGTGCCCGTGGAGCGCGGCCAGACGCGAACAACGCTACGCGCACCGAAAGTTGGTGGACCACGTCGGTGTCAGAAGTTGATGGTGGAAATATGCACCAAAGCCTCCTTGTGCCTGAGGTAACCGGCATAACAGGATAAGCGGTTTACCAGCAGGGAGGGTGTCGCAGTGCGTGTCATCCCTGGCAACCTGGAACGCATGTGTCGCGACATGAACGCGGTCTGGCGCAGACTGGTTTTCTTCCTAACATCGACAACGAGAGTAATCTCGATGCAATACTCTACATCATCTTGACCACTGAAACTTGTCACGGCGATTGATTAATGTTGGCATAGCTTACATCGATGCGAAACGATCGGGATGTTTTGGGCAGAACCCAACCACCAATAATACCTCAGAGACTAAACATTCGCGACTCCTCCCTTGCGTCATTGATCTCGTCGCGCGTATACCACTACCTGTTCTTACGTCCCAGCCTCGAGATTGTTATAAACCATGTCTCTTGTGTTTGAGACGTTGCCAGTCAGAGGCCGCTTTCAGCCTCAATTCTGGTCGGTACCAACCTGACTTTGTCAGGCACCGGGTGTCAACACGATCCTTGTACTCTCGCTTACGGAGAGCCGCATTCCTTCCCTCTGAAGTCGGTGCATTCTTATCGAGATCGGCTTGTCGATGCTCTTTTCGCCTTGGTGTTCTCTATCGCCATTCTCATGCACCAAGCCAAAATCCATCTGCTTCTAACTGGACGCTCAGTCATTTGATGGCTGGTTTAACTAACCGTGGTCCGACTGGGCAACTGCCTATGGAACTGGAAGCTACTGCCAATACCACCAAAGTCCGCAACAGACGGCCTCGTCGAGAATGGACTCTGATTGGCGTCACCGCCCTACTCAATGTCCTTCTCCTCAGCTCCTTACTGTGCGTCTTCACACAGATCTACCAGATCGTTGATGACCCCGATGACACAACCAACATTGCCTCAGATGCCCTCACTCTAACCTCTGTGAGTGTCGATACTCATTGTGGCAATGATACGCTGACCTCTCATTGGGCTCTTGCGACACTAGCTTATATCAACCTGCACACTATCTTCTCCTTGAAACAGAGAATATGGCGGCACCAAGGACGACCCCAATCTAGTGACAAGAAGACTTCGTACATCGCGCTTCGCTTTGCAGTTACCTTGTGTATCTTATGGCTGTTGACCGGGGGCTGGAACATGATCATCGTTGCTCGACGGCCTCTCTGCCTACCTAAAGCGGCCGGCCTGTATGGCTGGGAAATAGGAAGAACATGCGAAATAGGTCGAATGGGCATTGCTTTTGCCATGGTTGCTTTGTACGCTTTGCTCTAAGCACGTTTAGACGCCGCTAATAATTATCAGAATGGCGTCCTGTGCACTATTCGGCATGCTTTCCACCGTGAGCCGTCCGTTCGAAGCACATCTACTTAGTTACAAGTACATACCTCCCACTCCCAGTCCAGCGGCTACGCCAAATGTTTCTCGTAGAGCGTCGCCCTCGCGCAGTGAACCGGCTGCATCGGACAGATACCATAGGCGAGGACTCTCCTTTTCAACACACCGTAGCACACTCTCCAACATGTCCAATAACGACATCAACACGCTCGATCTGAACTCGTCACCTGCACTAGATGGCATCGTAGCCCCAGCTCCCGTCCGTTCCCTAGGCCTAGGCATCTTCACGTCCAGCGCACAACCACCACCTCTTCCTGCAGCTTATGGAACGCCACCCCGGATACCCTCCATCGAGCCACCTCCACCACTGTTCCAGCCCTCTCTATCGACACCGCATCTCCCGTTGCCGCCTCGCTTGTCCGCTATGGTCCCGCCTGCAGGCTTCGTACCATTATCGATGCCAGCGCAGTACGCCGCGTCAAACTGGCGCGCTGTCCACCCCTCGGCTCCCTCGCCATTGGGCCCTGCATTTTCGCGCTCGTACTCGAATCTCGCTCTCGCAAGTCCCGCGCTAAACTCTCCATATCGTACCCGCTACTCCCGGTCTTCCATCTCGCTGACGCGCCCGCATCGTCTCAGCAGCACGACGCCAGTGGGAAGCGTGGGATGGAGTTCGCGCAGTGGGTCCACGAGCCCGGATAAGAGCTGGCGGAGCCCCGATTCGAACGACGAGGCTCTCGAGCAGCGGAGGGCCACGGCGAGTGAGATTGCGTATGCGATTCTCAATGGGACGAGCATACCGGGGACGGAGACGGAGAGAGCGCAGAGGCCGAGACATGCGAGACATGTCAGCGCGCCGGATACATCTGCTGGGGCATATGCTCCTCGAATTCCTAGCAAAGCGTGGAAGTCAAAGGATCTTCCGGGTCAAGCCGAACAAAGCTCGAGCATGATCAGGTCCGCGTCTGCAATCCTGCCAAGCATGCACAATCCCAATTCGCCTATAGAACTTGAAAAGGACGAGATTAAGCTCAGCATCGACACCTTGCGGAAGATGCGGTCTGAGGATCAGATCCGGCCGCCGGTTCCAGCGAAAGTGGTCACCAGGGCTGCTACAAGTGCGACCCGTCCACTGCACAGCGCTGCTACGCTGGGCGCACAGTCAAGGAAAGCGGAGGGTATCATTACGGCGGTGTTGGGGAAGGATGGGAATATAGGCATGAGCCCGGGGGATGTCAAGAACAAGCCCTTGCCACGAATTGCGGCCCTCTAGGAGGAAACCATGCTTTAAGGAGGATGAACTTCGTCGCATATTGAATTGGTGCAACTTTATATCGAATCAACACTCCAACCACGTCCTCACTCCTCGCAACGATCGTACTCCGTTTCCGTACCACTAGTCTCCGCCTCGCCACCTTGACCTTCTGCTACTGTTTCGCTCTCTTCCACAGAACCCTCGTGATCTTTCACGTTCACGTTCACGTTGACATCGACATCGACTTTACTATGCCGAGTCAGCGTTTCGAAAACGGCAGGAACGTGGCATCCCACTTACTCACTTTCCAGACGAGGAAGGTGCGGAGGACGACCCACCGGAGGCGGCGGAGGCGGCGGCGGCGGAGGACGAACCATCATGCGACGAGCTTGCGGCGGCGGCGGACGACATTTTGGCGTGTGGTGGTGCAGTGCAGTCGAACAGCAGAGGTAGGATTTCAGTTGCGATTTGATGAGTGTGCGCTCGAGGTACACAGAAGCGAAACTGAGTCGGTGCTTGTCCTCTATATCTTTCTGTGCCCCATTTATCCCGCCTCACGGCTGCCTGTGACGTATGTTCCCAGGCAGATAAGTGGGCTGGTCGTCATGGAAGGATGCGAACGGTGCCCCTATACGCAAACGTGTTCTACTCCGTTTGGACCAGTTTCACTACCCCACCGATACCTCGAGCCAAATACAGCGATGTGCATCATTTGTGAGCCTCGGTGCTCGGACAGCCACTACCCGGCGTCCTCAGCCTTGCGGACGGCGCCCTGGAGCATACTTCGTATTAACCTATTGGTCGCCTTACTTCTCGCTCCGCGAAGCTATCGTATCGCTACTCTGACTCGATATAATATGATCCCGATTACGACGTCATACCAACGCCCCGCTATACTTAACACTGGATAGGCGTGTCCCGAGATGCAACGACCGACCACCACAAGCTTCATCTACACCAGCCTCATCGTTGGACATCGCACAGTCCGCTTCAATATTCATAACACAATGCCCTCTGCCATGGCAGCGGCAAAGTCTGACAAGAACCCAACTGTCGGCAGGAATCCCACCGTCGAAACAGATACATCCGGACCCAACGCCGCGGCCTCGGCGTCTTCGCAGAATACAGACGGCAGCGGCATCTTTCAGACGTCAAAATCGACGCGCAGCAAAGATGGGATAGAGACGAAGAAGACGACGCACACGAGTGATGCGGATGGGAAGCCGGCGTCGGTGAAAAAGGGGGAGGGGAAGAATGAGCAGAGGAACGGGGACGGAGGCGTGTTTGCGATAGCGGGTAAGACGCTTGCTGCGGCTGGAGGGGCGGTGGCGAGTGCGGGGGGTGGGAAGGCGATGGCGAGCGCGGGAGGGGAGACGGGCGCGGCGAGTGTGGGGTGAATGGCGAGATTCGGGGGAGGGGGTTGTGTTGTACGGGTTTGTAGCTTTCCTATGTCAGGTTTTAGGATCTACTTTTTCCCCCTACTCGTTAAGGACTCCAGTAGTGTGAAGAATAATTGTATGGCAGGCTGCTGCTGTTTTGGTTCATGGAGTAACGTGAAACCTGCTTGGTGACATTCGGAACGGTAGGAGACCTGTACGGAATTTATAGCCATATAACAACTAAACTGTACCCCGCGTGGTGGATTCTCGCAGAGCAAGGTATAACGTATAGATGGGGTCAGCAAAGAGCAGCAGAGGTGATCTGGCTTAACGATATTCAGCATATCGTATTCTTCAAGCTTTCCGGTAGATTGGAAACGTATCTAGCTCAATTCACATATTCATTGCCAGGCTACCGTCTCTGTGAAGACCAACAGGATAAAACTTTCCATCCCAGTGCAAAACAATAAGAAAGGGCTTTCAAAATCAGGGCATAACAATAACAAAAGGCTGTCCGACATCTCTTAAAACGACAGGTGAAAGCATGCTGGTGTACGGAGAATCACCGAAGAAAAACGTTCTGCGCTCTGCGCCCTAGGCTCAAGCACTGTAGGAAAGCTTTCCGTCCAAGATCGATGCATGACCCAACAAATCGAAAGTACAAGCACCCCGCGTTGGTCCAGAGCCAGATACGGAAGAACCAAACCTTGTGCCAGTAGGAGTCGCCAAGCCAATGTAGCTGGGCGAAACTGTCGTTCAGGACGAAGATGCAGACGAAGAAGTTTGAGAATAGATAAAGCCCTACTAAGCGCAGGCGAAACATCTTTGCCTCGTCATCCAGTGTCAGAGTCTTGTTCCGTTTCGGCGGAGTGTATGGCGCAAGGCTTCGCATGACTATCTTTTCGAAATGTGTGTCGATGTCCACATCGACATTTTCAGACTCCTCCTGCTCATCCTGGGCATTTTTCTGATCGTACAGGTGTTCTGGTTCTGTGCTCCAGCCCTTGTGGCCCCAAGAATGGTCGTTGAAGTTACTGAATGCGTAGACGTTGAGTATGTTTGTGTAGGACGATAGGACGAGAAGATACTGCCCGTACGATGTGAAGAGGTGCCATGGGTCCAGGTGCAGAAAGCCGATGGCTATGTAGACACCAAAAGAGGCAACACCGGATATAATGACGGTTAAGTCCCCAATATCCGTGAAGTATTGGTTAATGTACTCAAAATTCTTTTCACTTTCATCAGAGTTCTTGAAGCGAGCATCACCCACTCTTTTAAACAAATAAACGACGTTGATGAGGAAATAGAGCTGAGCGACGCCGAAGACGATAAACGATACCAGGTATGCCCACCATGCCGCGCGCGGTCGGGTTCCAAGGGCGAGAATGAACTGCAGAACAATTGTGCAAATGTAGACAATCTGCAAAATAGCATTGAAGATGGGCGTGGCTTGTCCGAATGGGAATCCACTCGCTTGCGTACCCGGCGGTGGAGTCCCGGCGACTTCATTGACAATAAATAGAGTAAGTAAATAGCCAGCAAGGGAAAACCAGGCCAGAGCGAATGAGACGATGTTGTAGATGAACTGTGCATGGAAAAGGGTTATGCGGAACCAATTATGACCACTACTCCAAATACGAGTAAACTCTTGTACAGAGTATATTGTCGAAGCAAAGGCGCCGTTCAGCCAGCGTCGGCGTTGAGATATAAAGTCGGCAAGGTCGTCGGGATGGTCTGTTTCGGCCTTGGCTGCCTTAACATAGCCAAGGTGCCATTTCGAATTGGCTTTCATGATAGTTTCGAAGCAGATGATCCTGTCCTCGGCAAGGTACAAATTCTTCTGTAGTAGACTCATCCCATTGAGGCCTTTCTCTCCAAGAATTTCTGCAAGTGTGTAATCACCGCTGAAGTACTGCTCCAATGGACGTCCCATGATTGCACGATATCTGCGATTGTTAGATTCGCTTCTCAAACGTCATAAGAATGACTTACCTGAAGGCCGAGAATGCGCCAGAGAGAACCGTCACATATCCTGTGGTTGCTTCTAGAGCCCTGTCAAGTTGATAGGCGATCTTGTATTCGAAGTTCTGCGCTGCGGTCAAAGGGTTCAAGAGATTGCGTAATCCATGACCAAGCATGCAGTGCACTTCACCACAAGCCCCACCAAGGTTCTTGTCATTGTGGAAAGCATTCCACATTTCGAAAAGACTTTTAGGCCCCGGTTTGGTCCCCACGTCTAAACAGATAACGACGTTAGGGTTAAGAACCCTGCCGAAAGCAGAGAAAAGCCATCGATGAGAATTGATCTTGCGGCTATTGGTTGTTTTCAGGCACAGAATCATCTGCATCGGCGGAAGCGCATTGGTATCGTCGTGGGAACTGTTAGGACGAATGAGTTCTTGCTTCGATGTTATGCTCAACTGCGTAGTATATTCAAACTTCGCGCATAGTTAGTTGTATTGTATGCCAAATTCGTCATGGCGGTGGGAGATTCTTGAGTTGAAAATTAAGAAAATATTTCCGGTACCTCGTCATATCAGGTACACGAGTGTATCACACAGGACATTGAAGTCTAGATCACTTACTATATGAGCCGTCGTCTCCTTTCCGTTCACACTTCGAAGCATAAGACCATCCTGATAGATACCCAGAGTCGCAAGGGTATCTGCGACGCCGCGATCAAGCGTCGGTATTCCATCGACAATTATGCACACAACTATTTTCTTCCACGCTGGCTCCGGGTCTTTGTTCCAGAACTCATGCCTTTTGAGCCGGATGATATCTCGCACGTTACGCATCACATGATGCAAACTTCGAGTCAGGAGCCGCTTGCTCTCGTTATACACGGTGATTGATATCAAAAGCTCTGTTTGTCGGCCATACATCGATGCTCGTAGATTGTACCCGTTCCTCAAGGTGAAGTCGTTCGGGTCGCAAGTGGCGGCAGTATCTGGGAATACTTTAGCAAATGACCGGTCCATTCATCAATAGTCCAGGCCTACATCTTAGATTGGTGAACTCTTCTTTTATGTGGTTAACCCGGTCCCGAATATATATTCGTTCTACGGCGTTTCGTACGGCGCTGGGAACGGGATATTGGGCGGTGAATACCGACCCTTGTTCAACTGCAGCGGTAGGAGCTGTTCGCACTCCCTGAGTGCCCCATACTGTCGGAAAGTTTGTCTCAGGATCAGCTTGCGAGCGCAATGGCCAACTTGCCGAAGAAGCCCTGCTGCTCAAACCTGCGGGTGGTGCATTGGCGGGGCGCAGGAGGTGAGGGTCTGCAGTCTGCGGGGGCGAAGAACGGGCGTAGGTTTCGTCGAGCTCGTACCGGCGTCTGGGTTCGTACACCATCTCTTCATAAGTCCACTATCGACATATATTAGAAGCGAATGGATGAGGACTGCGGGCACCAGTTTATATCGTGTTCCTACCTGGCCGGTGTGCGGCTGAGCTTAACGAGGCTGAATCTCGCCAAGCTGGAAATGGATGGATACATACGGCGGAACGCGAGGCTGAATAAGTGCGCAATTAACGCTCACCGGCTCGCTTAAAAGGATTAGCCTCGTACGCTGTTGCCTGCTGTATGCTGGTGTGTGCTCGAATACCTCGTATTTTCTTAAAAGCAACGGGAAGGATTTGTCACCAGAGAAAACACTGCTATACCGCGCTAAGGGGTAAAATGGATTGTAACCTCCTGCGTTATACGCCGGCCCTTAGATATTAAATATTATTTTACTATCTCTGTAAAATTATTATTCTTAATTTAGTAGATAAGGAGTTAAGTTAATATAAAAAAGTATTATTAAGGGTAAAAAAAGTTTTATATTTTTATAAATAATATAATTTATAATGTATTTAACGTATAGTATATACTTTTTAAAAAGTTTCTATTAAGTGCGTAAATATACGGAGTTTTTACTCTCTAAAAAATATTTATAAAAAATTAATTTACTCTATAATAATATACTAAAAGTAGTCTTTAACGTTATAGGTTATTATAAAGGGGAAGGCGTTAGTATTAGTATTAGCGTAGATATAGGGGTAGATATAGGGATAGAAAAATAGTCTCTAAATAGATATAGATCTAATATATATATTATTATTTACTATAGCGGATCTTATAGAGTAGTAAAAAAAGAATTAAAATTTTTTTTTTTAGCTATTTTAATTATATAGTATTATTTTATAGTATGTTAGAAAGAATTATGTATTTTACTACTATTAAAGCTTCGGGCTAGCAATATGCTATTATAAGGATATTAATATAATATTTATAAAGAATATAAATTTAAGTTCTTATAATATTTCTATAAGGAAATTATTATTATAGGTTTTTTTAGTAAATATATTTTTGTAAAATAATATTACTAATATATTATAAAAATATAATATTTTAAAAACGTATAATTTTAATACTAAAAAAAGAAGCTTTTAAGTACTTTTAAATATTTACTAAGTTAATAATATTACTTTAGAGATTTTTTACTTCTATTTTTTTATCTTTAAGTATTATTATAGATTTATTATAAGTCTTTTTACTTCTTTTTTATACGTTATAGCCTCTAGTAAATAGTATAATTATATAGTGTTATAATTTACTTTTTAATATTATAAAAACTATTTTTTTACTAAATATTATAATATATAAAATACTTAGTACTATTAAACTATATATATAAAATTTTTACTATATATATTATATATATTTTATTTCTTATAATATAAAGTATATATAATATACTTATTTTACACTTTTACGTTTTTATATACTAATTCTATTTACGTTTTAATTACGTAAGCGCTAAGAAAATTATAAATATAGAGTAAAATATTTTAAATAGGCTATTATTAAAGTCCTTTCGGGCTTAGGTTAGTTTTTAAATAGAAGTAGTAATAATAGTATAGAGTAGGTATTACTATATAAACTAGTAATAGGGGATTAGTATTAATATTATAAAATAACTAAATTATTAAAAGCCTAAGCAATCTAAATAATAGATTTAAAAATAGATTAAATATAAGCTTTAATTACTTAGCGCTTACGTTCCTATATAGTATAGTAATAGACCCGATAAATATTTATTATATTTATTAATAAACCTACTAAAAGTCTATTAATAGACTTACTAAAAGTTTATTAATTAATATAATAGATTTTTATTATATCTATTAGTTATATAACCTTCTATCTTTATAACTCTTATTAGTCTTTATAGGGTCCCTTTATACTATAGCCTAATACTTAAATACTAATTATAATATTATCCCCCTTTTTTAACTAATTTATTTTTAAATTACGTATTTCCTTAGGCTTTAACTAGTTAAAACTAGTCCTTACCCTACGCTTATAATTTTATTATTTTTATTATATTTAAATCTAAAGCCCGTACTCTTTATACTAGTCTTAAGATTTATTATAATAGTTAAGTCGCCCTAGTATTTTATAATTATTATTCCTTTTTTAATACTTTTTACTATATTATACTTTTTAATAATTTTACTACTTATATATATTACGTAAAGTATATATATTTATATATTAATCAAACAAATAGTGTGGCTGTGGTGGCTTGGGGCGACCAAAAGGGGTTTTAAAAAAGGAGGAGTATGTGTATACCTTTATTAGTCTTTGTATTTTTAAACTTATATAAGTAGTACGCTATAGGGTACTATTTTTTATTTTTTTTATTTAGTATAGGGTCTAATAGCTCTATCTAATATATTTATTTTAAATTATAATAGTTAGTTATTAATAAAAGTAATAAATATAGATAATATAATATATATTTTAATTAATACGTTAAACGCTTTCTATTATTATTTTTTTATCTAAATAGAACGGTTTTTTTTATTAATTTTATTAAGAGATGTATAATTTTAGCGTATCTCTTAATAAATTATTAGTTAAATCTATAAAATTTTAAAAATTTTTATATCTATTTTATAGTTATAAGCTTTAGCTAGTTTTATATAACTTTTATTTTTATTAGACTTATTTTCATTTTTCTCGTAAAGATAATATATCTAAAATACACTAGTTCTATTATATAAAATTTATATTTTTTTAGCTTAAGTCTAAAGTTAGCTCTATTTAATACTTATAAAATAATTTTTATATATTTAACGTAGTCCTCTCTATTTTTTAAAAAAATAAGAATATTATTTAGGTATATATTACAGAGGCTTAAAAAGTAGATATTAAATATTAATATTTAATAAGAATTTATATATAGGAAGCTTACTAGGTACCCTAAAATAAGATAAAGGTATATACTAAAACGCTAGCTTCGCTAGTATAAGCGTATCCGTTTTAATACTTATACCTAAGTAAAAAGCGCTTTTATATTTATAATACTATTCCCCCCTTTAAGAAGCTTTATTTCTAAAATTTTATAATTAGTTTTATATATTTTTAACTTTTATACAGTAGGACAAAGTTAGATATTTATAAAAGTAAAATATTTCTATTAGAATAGTAAAACGCGTAATTACTTAAATAGTAAGCTATATAGGTATTTTTATTTATAACCTAACTATTAGAGTTATAAAGTATAATAGGTAAGCGTAGCTCTTTTTATTTATTACTTATACCTCTAAAAGAGTTTTTTATACTCAGTTATATTATTTTTATAATTCTATTATACTACTTATTTACTAACTATACCTTATTATCTGTTAATTATCCTTAATTATCTACTAGCTATTTATTATTAGTTATTTATTTATTTATTATAAGCTAAATAATAGCTATTTATATATTATAAGCCTTTAGAAAAAATATATTTAATTATTAGGACGTCTATAAGTAACTTTAATAGTACTCTATAAGGTATTTTTAATAACCTAAAATATTAAAATAAGGTTATTAGTTAGGGTTATTAAAATCTTTTTATTTAATAAAATATTTTAATAAATCTTTACAGCTATTATTAGGGTTAATTATATATTTATTAATTTTATAATCTAGTATTATTTTAATATTATAAACTAGCAGACCTTTTTTTATAGTAACTAGCCCCTATAACTCTTACTACTACTCTAGTAATAGCGTTATATCTTATAAGTAGAGTAATTATAGATAGAACTATAAATAAACGTTTTTAAGTATAGTATAACTAGTAAAATTAAATTTAAAAGTCTAGTCTATACTATAATAGTTATATAGTTACTTTTTATAAATATTTATAATTTAAAATAGTCTAAAGTTTTTATTTTTAGTTTTTTAAAGCGACGCGTATAGATATTATATACGTTAAGTATAATTTAGTCGCCTATATAAATTGTTAGGGCTAGTAGTTATTAGCTATTAATATATTCTTTTATCTTTACCTATACCTATATTAGTGCTAACCGCAGTTATTATTTTATATAGTTAATATATATAAAAAGTTTATTTATAGCATACGCGTTGCGTTATATCTTTTATTTTTTTAATAGTATACTAGAAGGTTTAGTATTTATATATAGTAAATATTTTTTAATAGCTTTAAATAGCGTTATATTTATTAATATAATACTACTATTTACTTTAAACTCTATAATAGGTAATAACTTTATCTAGTTATTTTACTCATAATTAATAAAATAGTATAAGTAAACTTTTAATACCTAATTAGTAATTTTTATCTATATATCTATCTCTAAGTAGAAGACTATAAATAATTTTAATATTATACTAACCTTAATATATAGTTATTTTTAAAACTAAAATATAAATTACGTACTATAGTTAGTAATAAATTTTAAAAAAATAACCTTTTTTATACTAGACGTACTTAATAAAAACTTAAACGCAGATTTCTACGTTAAGAAACGTAAAGAGTATAAACTTTTTTTTTAATAATTTATCTATAAGGACTATAATATACCTATAATTATAACTATTATAATAGCTCTTAAGTAATAGCGTAATAAAGTTAATAAATACGCTAGTCTAGTAAGTATTTAGTATAAATGGTAGGTATAGTAGATTATACTTATTTTTATATTTTAATTTTACTCTAGAATAAATAAAATAGTTACGTATATAATAGGTAACGCTATCTATATAGTATAGCTAGTAGTAATATTATAATAGCTATATATATATTTTATACTTATTATTATATTCGGCGGTATAGTTATTATAATATAGTTATATAATACACGTATAGAGCTCTTTATTATATAAAATAAAAATCTTATTATTAATATATAATAAGTTATTATTAAAACGGCAGTCTTATAACTTAATATAAATATTTTTTTTATAATAAAATTAATAAGATATATAACGCGCGCTACTCTCTATACTATTAACTATAGCTTTAATAATATTACTATAGAAACTAATTATTTTAAATAGCCCTAATAGGTGTGCGTTATTAGTATCCTTATAACTATTATAAAGTTTTAAAATAATATCCTCGTTCTAACTATTAAAAATAAATAGTTTTTTACTAATTTTATAAACCTATTAAAATAAGTTTATAGTATCTAATTTTATTATATCTATTAAAATTTTAGTTAAGTATATAATATATTAGAAACTACTATTATACGTAGTACGCGCAGCGTACGCAGCGTATATAAGTAATTTAAATTATTTAAGAGGTAATAGCACTAATTATTAATAATATATTTAATTATTATATATATTTATAGAAACGTTTTTAATTTATTATATTAATATATTAAGCTTTATACCTTTCTTACCGGGCCTATATTTAAATATAAAGTTAAATTTTAATAAGAACTTAGCCTATTAGGCTTACTAGTAATTTAACTATTTAGTTATTATAAAGTATTTTAAAGCTTTATAATTAGAAAATACCTTTATAAAGTTAAGCGTACTAGTAAGCTTAAATTGCTACTCTTTAAAGGCGCGGATAATTACTATAAATTTTTTATTATAAATAGAGTAGTTAAGCTCTATAGGTTTTATTTTTATTAAAAAGAAGATAATAGGCTATAAAATATTATTTTTATATTAAAAGAGTATACTGGTAATAACCTAATTAGATATATTAATTATTATAATTATATATATATTAGGGTTAAAGTAAATAAGTATTAAGATATTAATAAAGGCGCGTTTAAACTATTTAAAGGCCTTTTTAGTAGTAGGTATTAGTATAACTATTTCTATAGCGCCGTATATTAACTTAATTAGTAGTTTTATAATCTAAAAAAAGCAGTATATAAATTACTAGTAAAAGTTTATAAACCTAATAAACGCTTTAATATTTTTAACTATTTTAGATTACTATTACTCTATAATAGCTTTAACTTTAGCTAAGTCTATTTTTAACCTATTTATTAATAAGATTATACCGAGATAGCTAACGCATTAAATAAAAAATTTATATTTATTAATATTAAAATATAGTCTAGCTTCGCGGAGTTTATATAATACCTAAAAATAATATTATTTATAATTTTTATTATTTTTACTAAAGATAATAACGTCGTCCGAGTATATAGAGTAAAAGTTATTTAAGTAATTATATAGTAACTAATTAATATAACGTTAAAAGATATTAAGAGTATTATATAATCTAAAAAATATAATTATATATTTAAATAGACTAAACCTCGTAAGAAAAGTAGTTCTATACTTATTATTTTTTTTAATTTAGATCTTATTAAATACCGTAATAATATTAAACTTAAAAAAAATATACGTCTTATTTATATAAGTAAGTATCTCTTTTAGCTTTAATAGAGTATTATAATCTTTAACTATAACTTTATTAAAATAATAGTAATTAATATATATATAAATACTTTCTCCGGGCTTTTTAATAACTAGTAGTAAAATAGTAAATAAAAAGTTATTTTTTTAAATATATTTTTTTACTATTTTAGTTTATATATAGGCCTTAATTACTTTAGTTTCTTTACGCGACGCGCCGAAGTAGTATTATATTATTAACTAACTACTCTCCTTTAAATATAATTTATAATTAACACCTAGTTGTCGAGGTAGTAATTTAACTATTTTTTTAAGATTTTAAATATTAGTAATATAATAAAACTATTCTAGTAGTTTTTATTTAATTTTATTAATAGTAGGCGGCGGCCTATTTATTTTTAAATAAAATTTATTACAGTTAGCTTAGGTAGCTGTAGTAGCAATATATTTAATTTTTATAAAAGTTATATAAGTATATTAAACGTTATCTGTATCGTTACTTATTTTAAGGCATATCTAGTCTTCTAGTATTATCTAGATAATAAAATCTAAATTACGGTAAACTATTTTTATAGTAGTTTTAACTAAAATAATTACTATATTAACGCTATTTTTATTTTTAAATATAATTATTTTAGCGTAACTATTATTATACTAGTTATATATTACTTTAATTAGTAGAGACTAGTATAAATAGTTATTATAGTAATAGTTTAATTTAAATACTATTATTTTTTTACGTTACTTATATAAAGAGTCGTAGGCCTAGAGCTATAGTTATCTAATTATTATATTATAACTAATAATATTTATAATCTAGTACTAATTTTTACTAATATATTCTTTAATTACTATACGTATTTTAGCTATATATATTATTTTACCTACAACGTTACTATTAGTAAGTTTTAAAATAATAAAGCTTTATACTATAACTATCTAAAACTTATAAGCGTATATAAAATTAATATTAATAACCTATATAGTATAGCTACTATTTAAAAAAATATATATAGTAACTAACGTTTTATTAGGCGTTTTAACTTATACCTTTAATTTTATTTAGGCGGTATAAGATAGCTTATCTAGCAGATTTTTATTATAATTAGGTAGACGATTTATTGCGCCGTATATTATAGTAGTAGTAAGTTATTTTTTTTATAAACTATAAACTATATAGTAAGTATTACTTAATAAAGTAAAAAATAATTATAAACTTAATTAGTTTACTAGCGTACGTCGCTCTGCTATAAGGTAACGCTAAAAGATATTAAAATTTTTTTTCTTATATATAGATAAGAGTTTTTAAAAGTAACTATTTTTAAAAACTATACTATTTTTTGATATTTAACGTTATAGTTACTATTATAAATACTATTAGTATTAGCGTTTTACGTATTTATTATTTAAAACTATTTAGCTAGTACTAAAACTATAGAACCCTTTTTATCTAAATTAAACTAATTTTAATTAGGTATATAGCTAAGTCTTAAATAATAAATATATACTTTCTTAGTTTAGACTACGCAAAATTCTTTTAATAGATAATAATTTAGGTTAGAAATAAAATTATATTTATTATTAAAATTAGATTTTTTATTAATAGAAGCGCCGGTCTGTAAAAAAAATTTATTATTTTTATTATTTTTACTATTTTTCTTTTTAGGCTTTATATAAGTAACGTTTTTAAGAGTGTTATATTAGGATAGCTGTTAAATAAATTATATTTAAATTTTATTAACTAGGGCTGCGCTTATTACAGCAGCTTTTAAATATATATTAAAATAGGTTTTAGGTATACTTGCGTCGCCTTATTTTTAAAGTAAACTAATTATTTACTAAAAGGTTTATTATTACGTTACTATAATTTACTAAAATTAAATTTTATAAGTATAGTAAGTTACTAATTAATTAAACTAAATATTTTTTATAAATTATTATATAGTTCTCGTATATTCTAGTATACGTTATTTAATATTATAATAGCGCGGTTATAAATATAAATAAATATATAATTTTTATATACTTAATAAAAATACTTAATTTTAAACTACTTATTAGAAAAAAGTTTCTATAATTACCGGAACTTTATTTCTATATTTTTAATTTACATACCTAAATCCCCATTAGTAGTATTACTAAACTTATTAATATTCTTCTATTTATTATTTAAACGGCGCTTTTTTTTAAAAGTAATAGTACTAACTATTAACGTTAGCGTACTACTATATTACTATTAATCCTTATAAAATATAAAATAAATTTTATTAGATAACGTTAACTCTGTGTTACTATAATAAGAAAAACTATTAGAGTTACTAGAGCTATTACTATTATTATTATTAAATAAATTTAAGAATATAAAATTTTATAATAATTTATATAATACTATTTTTTACTTTTTATTTTTACTATTCTTTTTATACTTTTTATTTTTTTTAAAAAATTTATTATTAGGTATAATACCGTAAGAAGCTTTTACTAATATTTTTAAAAATTCTAGTTTATCTTATAGTTTAGGCGCTTTTTAAATTACTATAATAAAATATTATTTATATTTATTATTATATTAGATTACTTTACTAAAAGTTTTATTAGTAGTTAGTTAATGCTACTATTTAGTATTTAAATCTTTTTATAGAGTATACGTGTTATCTTTTATACTATTATACTTTTTATAAATATAAGTAACTAATTAGAAAATACTATTAAGATTTTATTTTTACTATTAAATCTGCAGTTCTAGTCGCGCTATATTTATTTTAGTAGTATATTATAGTTTTTATACTTTGACTTTTAACTATTATATAAATTTAATTATTTATTTAACCGCGTCTAGGTTACTATATAATATATTTTAGTAGTAAAAGTATTTTAAAATAATAGTAAACTAATTTTTTAGGTATTCTACTACACTTATCTAAAGGTTATTAGTAGAAAAAATAGTAGTAATAATATACTTATTTATAAATTATTTATTAAGTAGGGTGTACGCTAGGATAAAGTATTTATATTTAAATTTTTTTTAGAGTGCTTTTTATTAGTCGTAATAGCTGTTCTAATAAATAATAAAATATTAGCCTTTATAGCTTTAGCTTACCTTATAAATATTTTATAGTTAACTATAAAGCTATACTATAATTACTAGTTTATTATAAGTTAACTAGTAATAGTTATTACGTTAAGATTTTTATTATTATTATTACTAATATTTAGTAAAATAGAGTAGAAGACGCTAAAGCTACTTTTATAATAATTATTCTTTAAAGGTTTTTTTACTAGTATTTACTATTAGGTTCTTTTTAATTTTTTTAGTAAAAGGGCTATTTATAAACTATTTACTAAAGTTATAAAAAGTATTTAGTAATTTAGTAATTATACTTTTATAGAACTTACTAATTTTAAGCTTAAAAATAATTTTTTTTACTATACTAGGCAATCGTAGTAGTAATAGTAGAGATAACTTATTTAACTAATTATATAACGTATTATTAGCTAGCGTATACTAGATTAATTTTTAAGTATTATACTTTTTAGTAGCGCTATTACTAGCTAGTCTTTAAATAGCGCTATTATTAGTTAATTTTTAGGTAGCGCTATTACTAGCCGACTTTTAAGTAACGCTATTACTAGCCTATTTAGGTAAAGTCTTTATATATGATTTTACTATTTTATTTATATTAATAGTCATTTTATATAGTATAGAGAATTAGTTTACTATAACTATATAATTTATAAAATATAAATTTTTAAAATTTAGTGCTTACGTAGTCTATTATATAAAATATTATTTTATAAGCGCTTTATTTATAAGCGTAAAGAGATATATAGATTATATTATAAAGACTTAAATAGTAGATATTAAATATTAATATTTAATAAGAATTTATATATAGAAAGCTTACTAGGTACTTTAAAATAAAATAAGAGTATATACTAAAACGCTAGCTTCGCTAGCGCGGGCGTACCTATTTTAGTGCTTATACTTAAGCGAGGGGCGCCTTTATACCTATAATAGTATATAATAATAAAGATATTAAGGTAATTTTTTAATATATTATTTATAAAGACCTAAAAAATAGCTAGTATATTAGTAAGTTTAAATAGTATAACTAAGTATTTAAATAATCTATATTTTATTTAAGACGCTATTTTTTACTCGTTTCTCTTTTTAATACGTATTAAGTAGTAGCTGTTTTATAAATTAAGTACTATAAATATTTTTACTCTAACTAGTTAATTTTATAGTTTTTTTATATTTAGTAATAAATATTAATTCTTAATTATTATATTGTTAAGCTTTTAATAATTAATATATAGTTTCGGCGTTCTGTTTTTTTTAGTATAAAAATTAATAGTAATACTACTTATAATTTTAATAATTATATATAACTCTTCTTAAAGTATTACTTAAGAAATTTTAATATTTATTAGAATTCTTTATCTATTTAGGGATATAGTAGCCTAAAGAGTAGTAATTTTTTTTAAACTATTTTATAATTAATTAGTGTTCTTTTAAGTAACGCTTAGCGTCCTACTTTTTTTTTAGAATAAGTAACTTTATTTTTTATATTTTTTAGAAATTATATAGTTTAAAAGATTTATTATTTTTTTTATATATTATTATTTAATAATTCAGTTTACTATTTACTAAAGTGGATTTATTTATATTAAATTCTAGTTTTAAAATAATTATTTTTATTATTTTCTTATTTACTATTTCCGGCGTAGGATATATAGGCTTTACTTATAATATATATTTACAGCGCTTTAATAAAAGTCTTTTTTTTAAATTAATCTTTAAATTATCTTTTTATAACTATAATAGTTTTAAAATAATATTATAGTTAGTATTTATTAGTATATTAAGGGTAATTTTTCTTTAGTATTAATAAATCTTAAAGTTACTTATAATTTTATATTTAATTTATAGTATATCTAGTATTAGATTTCTATTTATAATATAAAGTATATAAAAGTTATTTTAAAACTTTTATTAGATACTTACTTCTTTAATTACTCTTTATAATACGTAATTTTTTTATACTTCTAAATCTAGTATAGCTTTTATCTATTTTTCTTTAAGTTATACCAGTAGTTTAATTAATAAAATACTATTTATTATATTTAGTTTTCTTACAACCCCTTTAGGTTTATTAATAGACTTAAAAAAGTTTTTATAAAAGTAGTTATCCTCTTTTTAAAATATTCCTTTATTTTTCTAAATTTAAATATTCTTTTACTTTATCTATATCTATTATATTATAAATATACACACGTTTACTAATACTCCTATATATAATTTCTATTAATAATTATATTTATTACTATATAATTTGCCTTTATATAGTGTAAAAAGTACTTTTTTTCTCTTTTATTTTATAAGTGCTAGTTATAGTTATTAATTAGGTAATTAAATTATATTTACTTATATTTCAGTCTAAAGATAGGAAACTAGGTTTTTTTTTTATAATATAATATATTAAGTATACGTCTACTTCGTATAGTTACTATTTTAATATATAATATATTATATTTTTATAGTTTAGGCTATATTTTAAGTCGTACCCTATATTTTTATTTAAGTATTTTTAGTTATTAGGCTAGTCCCTATAAACTATATCCGCTTACTCTTAGTTTTTTTTTAAAAATTAATTTTACTCTTTATAAAGTAACTATAGTATAAATAAAATATAGTATTATTATATTTACTACTTTTTAATTAAATTAACTTTATTCTTAGTAGTTTTATATATTAATTTCTTATTTTACTTTTTTTTTTTCTTTAGGGTGTGGCGTTAGCGCCCTTAGTAAAAAAAAAATTTTTAACTTTTTTTTTTAGGGTCTTTATACAGTTTTAAGTTGGATAATTTTTTTTTCTTTTTTAAAATTAAGATTACTAATACTATTAGTAATAATCTACTTATTATTTTTAGTATTTTCCTTTTTAGCGCTTAATATATTTAACTATTACTTAATCTAATTTCTAAATCTATAGTTTTTAGTAATATAGTTTCGTTTTCTATATATAAAATAAATTTATCCTTTTTTATTAAAGTTGTTTTTATTATTTAGTTTCTAAAAGCCTTTTTTTTCTATTTTTTTAGTAAGAGTATTTAGTTCTATTAGTTAGTAGTCGTAAAAATTTATATTTTACTAACTAATATAACTTTTATAGTAACTAGTTTATCTATTTAGCTTACTATAGCTTAGATAACTTTTTTTATACTAAAATACTTAGTTTAATTTATACTATTTTGCGTTAATTTAGATAGATTTATGATATAATTTTTAAAATTTATTAAATAAGATTTTACTCTTTAAAAGATTTTCTGTTATACTCCTTTTTAGTTCTTATTTATATAATATTATTAGGGGTGCGTTATTCTATTTTAGTTATATAGTATAGTACTTAAATTTTACTATATAGTTTATAGTTAAATAGATTTATTTAGGTCTTTAGATAGCTTATTTAGCTAGTAGTACTTAGTTAGTCAAAAAGTAATAAGTACGCCTAAACGATAATCTAGGGGTACAAATATAGTAAGGGAACTTTATTAAATACTAAACTATATACGCAATAATTAAAAGCTAAACTTATAAAAATTAACTAAGAATAATATTTATTTAAACAGCTACTTAATTAAATAATAAATATATTAGTAGGCTAGTAGTTAGTATTAAACTAGTAGTCTATATTAGCGAGTACTAAAGTACTTAGTATAATATAATATAATTACCTTAAGGGCTGCGCGTATAATATAAATAGTAAAAAGACCTATATAATTACTATATAAACTTCCTCTATTATTAAAATTACTTAATTATTATATCTAATAAGTTTAAGTAGTACCTGCGCTTTACTATTAAAACTAATAAAGTATTAAGAGATAAGATATAAATAAATTCTTTATATAACTTTTACACAGTTATAAATAAATACCTATATTTTTATACTTTATAGATTACTAAATTAAAAATTAAGAATGTTAAAAAATTATATAAAGATAACTTTATTTAGCCTAAGTAATATATATACTTCTTTTAGCTAGATATAGTAGCTCTTACTATATTTAAGCTTAGTATTATTGCCCTAGTATATAGTAATTTAGCTATTTAGTAGTAGTATATATAGTAAGTAAACACTCTTACTATTTTATATAATATTATTAATAGGTCGCTTTAGAAGCGTATAGTAATTATTACTAAAAGTATAAAAAAGTTAATAGTATATTATAGAGATAAAATTTATAACTTTAAGCTATAGCTAGAGTAAGTATAGAGTATATATTTATATATATATAAAAAGAGGAACTAGGTAAAAGTAAAAACGTAAAAGAGTTACTAAGTGTAGGTACTTATAATAGGTAGTAGTAATAGTAGTAGTATTTTAAAATATATAATTTTTTAAATTATAACTAGTAGAGGCGCCTAAAAAGATTTAAATTAATTAATACTTTACTAGAGATTAAAATTATTTTTATGGAAGGAGAGTTAGCGAAAAAGTTATTATTATTAGGTTATTAAGTATTAGAAAAAGCTACTAGTAATAGTAGTAAAAAAATTTTATACTAAAAGTTTTAGCGCTCTAAAAGGTATAATATTATAAAATTAAATTAAACTATATTAAATAAAAACTATTAAAGTAATAGTAAACTCTGTATATTAATTCTAATAAATATAACGCAGTTTTATACTTAGGTTACCTAAATAAAATAGTTTTTCGCCTCCTCCTTAGGAGGGGAGTACTTAGTTAGTAATTTTAAAAAGTTATTTAAAATTCTCCCTAAAAACAAAATAGTTCTTAATTATTTTATTAATTTTATTTTCTTTAAAGTTTTTTTTAGCTAAGTAAATACTTATATAAGATTAAATTTATTCCGTAACTTTCTCTCGTATATAGGTAGTAGTAAATAAAACCCTATTCTTATTTTTTATATCTAAAATTATAAAGTAAAAATATAAGTCTAGCTGTAAAAGCTAGTAGTTTATTATTTTCTAGTTTTTATTATATAGGTTTAGTAGCATAGTTTTATTATATAGGTTTTATATTATAGTACGGTCCTTAAAGCTACTTATATTAAGAGTATTTAAAATATTAAAGTTCTTTTAGGCTTGGGTTAGTTTTTAGATAGAAGTAGTAATAATAGTATAGAGTAGGTATTACTATATAAATTAGTAATAGAGGGTTAGTATTAATATTATAAAATAACTAAATTAATAAAAGCCTAAGTAATCTAAATAATAGATTTAAAAATAAGATAAATATAAGCTCTGATTACTTAGTGCTTATATTTTTATATAGTATAGTAATAGACCTAATAAATATTTACTATATTTATTAATAGACTTACTAAAAGTCTATTAATAGACCTACTAAAAGTCTATTAATAGACCTACTAAAAGTCTATTAATAAATATAATAGACTTTTATTATATTTATTAATTACGTAACTTTTTACTTTAATAGCTTTTATTACCTTTTATAGGATTTCCGTACACCGTATTCTAATACCTAAATACTAATTATAATAGCTATTTTAAAAAGAAAATTCTGTAGAATATTTTTTATATTTCTTAGTGCTTATATAATTCTCTAATTAGGTCTTAAATTTAGAAGATATTATAAGAATATTAAAAGTATATAAAATATTTTATAATATTTTTTAAATATTTTACGTTGTTTTTAGAGAAAATATAATTTATATAAGCTAGTACTAAAATTATACTATATCTTAATTACTTATACGGAACGTATAGAATATATAAAATATAAAATAAAAATAGTAACTATTTTACGTATATATAAGAAGTACTAGAGAAGTTAAAAGATATTATAATAAGGAGTATTTTTTAAATAAATACTATCTGCGCTATAAGGGTTCTATTAGCTATAATTTAAAATCTTTCTATTTACACTTATTTAAGCTTAAAAATAATATTATAAGTACTTTAATTTAAAAATATATTAAACTATTAAAGTATTAATTTACAAAAATGTTAATATATAAAAATTATATTAACATATTTATATTTTAGAGTAGTACACTATATATATTAAATAATATTATAAAAATATATTTATTTTTAATATTTTACTTCTATATAATAAAAACATGAGATAATTGTAATAGCATCTCAGCCTACCCGGGGGGCGCGGTATGGTGGCAACGACATATCAAAGCGAAACGAGCTAGGAGCCGGTGAATACTTGGGCGATCATATTGTCAGGATCGTGCAATCAAGGTGTTTCATTCTTCGCAAGCATGCATTGGATGGAAATTGGAAAGTTAGTTGATAGACAGCAAGGCTTCTTAGTCAATCTACTTATGTCTTAGCTACAAGCTTGTAGGGAGTTCTAGTGGCGTTGTGGTCCGGTGATTCCGGCAGGAAAGGCGATGAATATATACATTTTTACCGCACCGGGAAAAATGGTTCCTTTTTTCGCAATGGTTGGGGATGATACTTAGAGCTATACATGACTACGCTCAGACATGTTAACAATCGCAGTGAATTGGGAAGCCTAAGATATGATGGAAGGAATGAGATGACGTACCAGCGAAGATTAAATGGCCAGTGATCGTTCCCCTGAATATTTAAAATAGCGTAGTGCGCAGGTTATATGCAATCAATAGGAAAAGAAGAACGCAAACACCTGCTGAGTGTTATCCGGATAACAGAACTCCCCCACTGAGCTTGTACCTCTATATCGAAGTGTAAGCGTATTTATTGCTTCATGAGATAGTTTCGATGGACTGAGTACGAAGAGTAGGAAGTAAAGTTAGTTTTATGGTTTGTATCGACCAAATACACTATCTTAATAGCTCTTACTAGTATAAAGAATAATCTTTTTTCGTATCTAGTTTTAGACCAATGCCGGCTGCTTATAGTTCCGTTCTAGGATTCTATCTGAATCTGGTACAGAACAATCTTGGTAATATTTTTAAGTGTGTTGCGCGGCTAGTACCAATATTTCGTCGAATAGTGGAAGTTTCATGGGGGAAGGGCTCCCGGGAAACACGATGGCAAGTGCACACATTAGTGGACGATGGATGAGTGATCATACGGTATTAGTCTTCTCGCATGGAAACATCATATTAAAACTAACATACATGATATAAGGTGGAAATAGAGATACAGAGGAAAACAAGAATACAAAGGAAAACAATGTAAAAGGAATCCGCCGCCAATTTGGAACAAGAGATTCCACCAACACTTCCGCCTCGAATAGGAGTCGCAGCCGTTATCCAAGAAACATGATCTCTAGGTTCTTCGCAATGGATTTGGCCATGCGGTACCATGCGTAGCTGGTGCTGAACAACTCCACGCCGGAACCGTGATTCTTGGAAATATCCAGACCATAGACAGAAAGTACACCTGCCAGTTCGCGGATTTCGGCTTCGGCAAGCACATCAGCCCAGCGGGCCTTGGCAAATACTAGCTCCAACTCTTGGAAGATGGTAGCCGAATGACGTTGAGATATTTTGATCCACTTCCTTGTGTACCACCATGTCGATCCATCTCTACACTCATCGGGCTGTAGCTGCCAATCTTCGATTTTTATCCTGTCCAGAACCCCACATCGGATATAGTACGTATCTTCGAGGATACTGACAAGTCTTTGAATCAGGTCCAGAAGAGATGCACGCTCGTCACTGTTCGGATTCGTCTTGTATGCGCGGATTCGGGCATCGAGCTTATCGAGTTCAGGCTTCAGCTTCTTGAGCGCGTCACGGGTGGCGACTCGTGCAGATGCGGCCTCTTTAATGATAAAGTCAACGGCAAGATGTACGGAATGATGGAGTCCGATGCGTACGTTTTTTCGAAGGCGCTCTATATTCTTCACGTAATTGGCGTGCTCATCGGCCTTACTCAAGATCTCTTGCGTCTTCCTGGGGTTTATTCCGGTCTCCCGGCGGCTTGGACCGTGGGAATATGGTGTTTGAGGTGGAAACTTGCGATTTAGGTTGGCCAATCTGGATTGGATTATTGCATACGCCGCCGACAAGACTTCGATCTGGTCTTCGTAAATTAGATCATCGAGAATGAGAGTCTTGGGCTTGTCTTTGTGGACCCGACCGCCGAGGCTGAGGTTCTTCAGCCAGGTACCAATATTCTCACGTGGAACTTCGCCATCAGTTCCCTTGAATTCTGTCAAGGCTCTGTCCAACTCTTGAACGTCCTTACGCAACTTCAACTCCTCGGCACTTTCGTTCGCGAGATTCGATTGACCGCCGTCGTCACGCGTGGCTCCTTTACCTGTGCTCTGAGGTTTAGACTCTTGTCCCTCGGCGTTCGTAGCTTGCACTGAATGTGTACCTGGGACTTTCTCTGCCTCTTGAAGCAGACGTACTCCCAATCTGCATATACCGCCTAGCAATAAGCTGGCTAGTATGTGTGGATCATATTTCTTCAATAACTCTTCTTCCTCCTCAAGAAGGCCAGTACAGCCTCGGGGATCGTCGTTCGACATATTGGGCAGTATCGGAACTCGTAAATTAGGGAGTCGTTTGGTTTATCGGAGAGCTTCGGTCGCTAATATAAGGATCAGTGAAACCGCAAACTGTTTGTAAGTTTCAAGTAGAGTGTAGGAAGCTGGACCCCTTCAACCGCGAGAGACCAATTCATATATGCTGTGGTGGAGTCATATCTATGAGCCACTCTTACTCAAACACCATGCCGACTTTGAAGTGAGTCAGTGTAGCTGGGGCGAACGATCGCGACGTGACGCTGCTTGAGTCCAAGAACGGCTTGACAGCTATAGCCCACAAGAGCACTAAAAGCTGTCTCTGCTAACAGCAGCGTTCCAGTAGTGAATTGTCGATCGCAAGAGCAACCCTTGCCTCACTCATTGCTCCGCTCATCTACTTTGGAAGTTGTCTAAATGGACGGCCTCGAGCTTTGAAATGCCCATTCGGAGCCATCATGGCATTAGAGGTACAATAATGGTACAACAGTTTCATTTTCGCATATATAATATTGTGCGTCGAAGACGCTCACTGAATGTTAGAAGTTACCCTATCGACCTTATTGCAGCAGAGCCGCATGACTGAGTCCGCTATGAATTATGTACATTACTACTAAATCAAATCGTAAATATCAGCCCCCAATAACAGCAAATTAATGAATCTAGCAAAACGACTAAACGAGGCAGGCCACATTGATGAAACTGAACGCCGGGTACAAAAGACCCACCAAAGGTTTAAAACAGCCTTTCCTCGTACCACCATTGTTTCAAACCGGCGAGGAAGGTTCCCATGGCAGGAGTCTGCGGAAGTCCTTTCGTGTGACTGAATAGTTTGTTCTCGGGTCCATAATCTCGGAGTGGATCAAATGTTTCCATAGTTGGTCCTAGCTGACATGCTCGATGGTTAATTCCTCCTCTTACTGTCTTGCTGTGGCATGAACGTGCTGTTCGCACAAGATCGACATGCTTCTTGAAGGCCTCTGTAAGATTTTCAACCTCTTTATTGTCCGTGAATACATTGGCCCAACGAGCTTTGGCAAATAGGATCTCCATTGGAACAATGTTGGGTTCCAACAGGGTCTGCCAGAACTGGATCTTCTTCTTGGTCTTGTACCATTTCCGATCACTGACATCCTCGCGCCCTTCAGAAAAGCACCTTTCAGTGTTCATCGCTTCCAGGGCTTCAAAACGGACGTAGATATCTTCGAAGTACCTCATCATCTTCTGGAATACTGCAAGAATCTGTATGCGTCTGTCATTGTCCGGGTGGTTTCTGTACGCGCAAAGTTGTGTGTCTAGAGCCTTTGTTTCTGCGCATATCTCGGCATACTCGTCCTTCCGGGCTTTGAGTTGTGCTAAACCCCTATCAATAAGGAAAGTGGCTGCGACATATACTGAATGGTGAAGCTCCTGGCGCAGGTATTTGTGCATGTCTTCTATCTCTTTGTAACGCTTTCCTACATAAATCTGAATTCCAGGCTCTTCGTATTCCCATGGTGGCTGCAAGAAGTCTCGTTTCAGTTGAGCCATTCTTTTCCGTATAATCGCGTGCGCTGTCTGTAGAACCCGCAGTTCATCTTGATATATAAAAGTGAAACCTTCGTTGCAAAAATCCATAGGCAGAGGGCTATAATGGCCGCGTGTTGTTCGGCCATTCTTCCCGTAGTTTGCTTCGAACTCGGACAAGGACCTGTCCAACTCTGGTATGTGCTTGCGAATAAGCTCCACTCTGGACGGATTTCGAAGCGTCGCGTCGTTGTATACCACACCCTCGATGGTGAATTGGTGTTTGGCTGGCTTTCCGCTTTCGGGTTGATGGTCCATCGATTTGATATCCGTGGAAAATTCTTCGACCTCTTGCAGTAGGCGGAGTCCGAACCTGCAGATTCGACCTAGTAGAAGGCTTCCCAGTACGTGCGGCTTCTTCTACCTCAGCATCTTTTCCTCGTCCTGCCATAGTCCCGTAAAGATCCTGCCAGGGTCAGGTAACATACTGGAAAATCCAATAGTGATGTGATAACGTTCTGGAGTTAGTAAATATGAAGGGTTTATTACAACCGTAACTCTTGAAAGGTTCAGTGTGCAGTTGAGCTTCTGAAAGTGCCGGAAAATCATCGCATATCCGTTGGTGCGGAGTCATCTTCCTGGCGCGCCTCCTCTTCTATGGAAACGCTGCAAATGCACTCCTTAAGCAACCACGCTAAGGATGTTATTTCAGAGACTCAGAGCAGGTTGCGCATGCTTGCGCCGTGACTCCGTTTGGCCCAGTGTGACCGCTTAGTAAATTATCCGACAGTATATTAAGTTAGCAAGCCAGTATTTTCCAACAGCGAACGCTCTATTGTGAGGAAATGTACTCAGCTTACCTTCTGCGGCGCACATTTGCTTTGCGGATCGTCACAGCAGACAGCGTCGAGTTTGGATCTACAAAATATAGTAGCATTATCCACCATTATTTCAAGTGCACATATAGGCTGCTGGGTAGAGAGCATAGTATGTAGAGGATTGAAGTCATTTCCCCGATCTCGCCGCTTTGACTCAGTGGTCGCTGCCGTTGTGTCACTCCGGAGCCGGGGTGACTCCCGCGATGCCCAACGTCATCCTCGTGCTATATCGGCCTTTCATATCTCCGTAAACGTTGTAATGAATTCTCGGATACGATCGTCAAGTTTTCGCTTCGTCGGTGCAAATACAGGAATTAAGCACATTACATCTCGCCAGCGAGTGTAACTACAATGCGAATCCAACGTACGGCTAGAAGAAAATGACCCAGCATGATCCTCGTCCTCTAATTCGCATATACCTTTCGAAATGACGAGAACGATCACAAATTCGTCCGGTCCGTCCATTTATCCCGGACCTTGGTGTTACCGCCTATTACTAGTTTGTAAGCCGACATTCACACTACCGCTTGTAAACCAATCGCGCGATTACGTCCAACGGCACTCTAAACCTCCTCGACCAAGCGGAGAATTTGCGCAGTATTGCGCACACACAAACGCACTAAATTTAGGGATGGAATTACCGGCGTTTAGAGCGACAAGTGGGGCGCTCGCCAACCTCGGGCAAGCTCGCGGGGTACGCTCATACTGCTGTGAGTGACGGAGTGCGAGGGGTAGGTATAAAGGGAGGGCAGGAGACAGGTCGTACTTCCCACAACCACACATACTCTCACGAGCACGCTTCCCGCAGGCCTCTCCCGTTCCCACTCTGTCTTCTGCATTGCCGCTGGTAAGTGCTCGCCCGTATTACAGTGCCTTGTTCTACCCAAGAACATAAATCGCAAGGCCGAGTACGTCGAGAACCCACACGATACTGACGACACCCAGGATCCCGCCATACCACTGCTGCACACTCACCTCCCACCCCGAACCGCCATGCCCGAAATCAAAGCCGTCTTCGGTGGCGGGGCCATCCCCAACGGCGCTTTCGCCGACCCAAAGGCACAAGCGGAAGCCCTCGACATCCTCCTGAAGTCCGGCGTCACCGTCATCGACACCGCGCGGCTCTATCCAGGCTCCGAGGAAGCCCTCGGCAAGCTCCCCGCGCGCCAGAACTTCACCATCGACACCAAGCTCAAGGGTGGCTTCGACAAGGGCAGCGCCACCAAGGACGCCATCGTGTCCGACGTGCAGGACTCGCTCGCCAAGCTGCAAATCCCACAGGTCGACATCCTGTACATGCACGCGCCCGACGACAGCGTCGACATCAACGACACGCTCGAGGGCATCAACGAGGCGCACAAGCGCGGCTGGTTCCGGCGCTTCGGCCTGTCCAACTTTACCCCGCAGCAGGTGCAGGAGGTCTACGACGTCGCGACCAACAAGGGCTACGTGAAGCCGTCCGTCTACCAGGGCAACTACTCGCCCGTCGCGCGCCACCTCGAGACGCTCCTCTTCCCGACCCTGCGCAAGCTTGGCATCGCCTTCTACGCCTACTCCCCGCTCGCCGGCGGCTTTCTCACCAAGACGCCGGCGGACCTGGATGCCGGCGCGGGCCGCTTCAACGACCAGGCCCTGGGCGGCATGTACAAGCAGATGTACGACAAGCCGACGCTGCGCGCGGCGCTGGGCGAGTGGAATGCGATCGCCGAGGCGGAGGGCATCAGCAAGGCCGAGCTGGCGTATCGGTGGGTGGGGTATAACTCTGCGCTCAAGGCGGAGCTCGGCGACGCCGTCATCTTCGGCGCGAGCAAGATATCCCAGATCGAGCAGACGACCACGGGGCTCAAGAAGGGCGGCGTGAGCAAGAGCGCGGCCGAGCGCATCGATAAGATCTGGGAGAGCGTCAAGGCTGATGCGCCCGTGGACAACTTTATTGTGTTCAAGGCCTTGTAGACGCTTCGCGCCGTGGACCTCGACAACTGATGGGATAATGTTTGGCGGGGCCAGGACAAGATTGGCATTATGGGAATTCTGCTGCATGGCAGACTTTACCTATTTCGCACTTAGGGTGCTCGGCTTTTGCTTTATGTTTCAGAAGGGACTTTCAGGCGATGGCTGTGTGAATGAGGTTAGCTGTTATGGCATAAAAATGCAAAAATCTTGGTTTTGGAGCCGTGTCACCAGGAGAATGGGTAAGACGGAGGCGAACTGTCAGTGGTGTATGCATCTAAAAACAAGACTAGAAATCAATCACCATGAAAGTCATACATTCTGATATACAAGCGCTTGTCCAAGGTCTCATTGTACAGCGTTAACAAAGCATGAGCAATTCCAATGTTCCGGCTCAGACTCGTGACGACTTCTGGTTTGTTCTCTTGGGAATCCCCTTCCACGCCTCTTCAAACCCACAACTTCGCACCCACGTCGGTCCTCCGGCTTCCACGCTATCGATCGCCATATTCCCTAATGTCCTCCACATATCCCCCTTCACCACGAAGCCCTCCTTACCCTCGAATTTCTTACACACCTGCTCGCCATGCGCAACCGCTCTGACAAGCTTACCTGCGTGCCCATCATCACGATACTTGTTCACCCTCTTGATAACCTCGTCCCACGAGGTTTTGCTGCCTTGGTAGTCCGTGATCTCGTCGAGAAGGAGGGCTGGCGAGGCGCGGGACGCGTACATGGCGAGGTCGTTGCGGACTTTCCACTCGAGTAGGCGGACCTTTGTCGCGGGAGTGAGAGAGGGGAGCGACAGAAAAGCGGAGAAGAAGATGGAGGAGTTGACGCAGTGGATGTAGTAGAAGTCGAATTTGGGAATGTGAGGTGGGTGTTGGGCCGCAAATGTGTAGTACGCTGGTAGACACGTTAGTATGCGACAGAAATGGTTGAGGTGCCATGGATGGAAAGGGTAAGGAAGAGAGGCGTCGGCTTACCGACAGCATTGATCATTTCGGCCGTCTTCTCCTCGAGCTGGTCTTCCGAGATAACGTACTGGGCGGCGTACTTGAGCATCTCGTCCGGAGCACGCTTCATGATGCCGTCGCGGATCTTATTCCCATCGTTCCAGTGAGCGGCGGAGGAGAGCTTCTTGTCTGCGCGGATCTCGTCGAGGAGCTGCACTATGCTCTTCGTATCCTGCGGGTTTGCGCCGGTGGCTTTGGCGGCTTTCTCGGCCCC
Organism: Pleoardoris graminearum; assembly: GCA_030770415.1. Taxonomy (NCBI): domain Eukaryota; kingdom Fungi; phylum Ascomycota; class Dothideomycetes; order Pleosporales; family Didymosphaeriaceae; genus Pleoardoris; species Pleoardoris graminearum. The sequence continues at coordinate 319,464 of JASEKS010000038.1, forward strand.
CAGAAAGAATGACGCCATCCATTGATCGTGCACAGCAGCTTGCGCGAGGGCCTCGGCGATGATGGCGGGCTGCTTGAATTCGATGCCAAAGCCTAGGTGGATGATGGGGTGGAGAAAGCCTGCAAAGAGCCTCGAGAGAAGGTCGTCTGCCCGTTCGTCGCCCTTGAACAGCTCCTCGTTCAACACGGTCTGCCATCCTTTCTTGCTGATTTCGTCCTCGAAGTATTTGAGAAAGTCATGGTAGTACTTCTCCTTGCCCAGATACGTCTTGAACCTCTCTGGGTTATGCATATCATCCACAACCTCCTTCTCTAGTGCCTCCGGCGGACGTTGGTAGTATACATTGTCGTTGTAGCCGCGCTGGATTTCCTCCGGAGAGGCTTTGAGGGCAAAAAGGGTGAGGAGGTGGTGGACGATGTGATTCTGTCCGGCTATCAGCGATTGCCATGTTTGAAGAGGGAGAGAGGTACCTACATGAAACCCTTCGTAATTGAAGAAGATGTGATGCTTGTCATGATTCTCCTGCAACAATGCACTCGCCACTTTCGCGCTCTGCTCCTCCAACCCCTTCACATAGAACGCCGGTTGCAGTCCCGCATCAAGCTTGACTGTACTCGCCGTCGCCATACTTCTTAGCAGTATCGTCCGATCCGCTCTCCAGAGGTGTTGTATTCCCTTCGGCGTCGCTTTGTTGATTCTCACGGTAGTCAGTCCCAGGGTCGGAGCAAGGACAGCAGCAGCCCTTATGTAGGCAGGTCGTCTGGCGAACATCGACACTGGCATAAGCCAACAGTGGGCGCGTAAAGGCCTAGAAGGCACGCGTTATATAAATGCGGCGAGTATTGCATGGCGATGACCGATCCAATCCTCGATGATGCACGCGGGACTGACGTAGGGCGCTGAGGAGGCTTTAGCCGTGTTGGGCCTGGCTCGGACTCGGACTCGGGGGCTTTTGGGCGCGAGGCTTTGTCATGGACGCTATGAGAGGATCGCGGGTCGCGGAAGGGATGGGTTCGGCATCGTACCTGTAAGTACGAGGAGCTGGAGCTTGTACGAAGGTCGTGTGGACGAAGGGGCGGGGTTGCGGGGATGCGGGTGACTGCCGTCTGGGGTGCAGAAGTCTAGATCCCTAAATGAGCAAGCTGCAAGGCGACTGGAATCATCAGTAGTGCGAGAACAAAACATGACATTAGTAACAGACTCTCGAATGCCAGAAATCGGGCTTGACTCTACCAGGACATTGAGTCTAGAGCATCACGGCATGTAAGCACCAAAAGTTAGAGGAAAGGCAGTTCTAGAGCTGAATGCTCTCTGATTAGTTCTGAGATAACTATTGCGCAGCTCCAGCCCACCCCCAGAAGACGCTACAAATTATGAACTGTTGGGCTTTTGAATATATCGTGTTGCCTACCTTGTGCGACAGACAAGAGCGACGACCTGTGACGAACGCCGTTACCAGACCTCCATCGCCATGCTATATCGGTGAATGCTCATACATCGTAAACTTTCGCTAACCCAGTTACCGTCTCAGTACTTCTTCGCCTCCATGCCCTCCGGAGGTTCAGGCGCGACATACTTGCTGCCGACGCTGCTCCAATCGGTGCTCAGGACGGTGCCACCGCTCTCCTGGTAGCTCTTCATCATCGCTCGTTGCGCTTCTGGGCTGGCACCCTTGTAGAGCTGCTTGAAGAAGCGTGACGTCTCATCACCTTCGTAGTCGTCTTCGTCGCCCAGATCTTCCGCAGCGACCCTATCCCAATTCTTGGCACCGTTCTTCGATGATGTGGGGTATGACGGTGCAGTGTCGGCGGGTTTCTTGGTACGATCCGTGGCTACATCTGCGGTTCCATCTCCCTCAGAAGTTTTAGGCTCGCTCTTGAGCTCACCTTCAAGAGCTTTCCACTTCAGACCAGGCTGAGCCTTCTTCAGTACGACTTCGATCTTGGTAGGTGTGATGCGATAAGTAGACTTTGAGGGGTCGACTTCGGCGTAGAATGGGAGGAGATTGTAGTTGAAATCGTTGCCGTTCGCAAGAGGATAGCTGATATCCAGCGAATCCTTTTCGATCTGCACAGTGGTCTTGTCCTTTGGAACGTTCTTCGCCAATAGGGTGAACGTGACGTTCTCGTTGTTCTGATACCAGTCATGCTTGGGCTTTTCTGTTGGCGTTGCGGGCATGGTTGAGGCAGAGGTACCATTCGCGGGTGCTTTCGATTCGGAGGCAGGCGCCTTGCCGTCAGACTCGTTTGCTTTCTTTGGCGCCGGAGTGGTATTGACCTCAACTTCAGGCACCGGCACAGCTGTGACAGTCCTCCGCTTGTCGCCTTCCGGGATGTCTTCCAACTTCTTCGCAATCTTGGTCTCCCAGATGGCCAGCGTCTTCTCCTTGTCGTCCATCTTCTTCACGATGTCGAATACGTATTGTGCGTTGGCATATTGGCCCAAGAAGAAGAGCGCTATTGCTCGTCGCAGCTGGGAGTCCTTGATGAGCTCGCGACGCGCGCGTTTGTGGGCAAGGACGACAGCCTTTTCGGCGTCTGTGAGGGCTTCGGGGTATTTGGAGGATCGCTGGTAGGCCGTGGAGCGCTTGATATAGTAGTCAACAGCGCCAGGGCTCTGTTCGATCGCTTTGGTGTAGTGCTCGATCGCTTCGTCGTACTTGCTGGCGGAGAGCGCAGCTGCGCCGCGGGCCGCTTGGTCCATGGTGGGGGTATCTAGCTCTTGTATTCGACGAGTGTTGTGTGTGTGCCCTGAGACAGTCTGATTTCTGGGCAAAGTCGAGGATTAAGTACCGAGCGTGGAGAAATCCATTGCGACCTTGGGGGTAATTGGGGCGTGCGGACCCGCGGCGCAGGCTGCAGTGCTTGTGGAAAGTTCCATGGTCGCAGCTTCCCACCGCCTGATGACTAACAAAGTGGGTCGTAAGATCCACCCCCAGCCTGGGAACGCTTAGCGACATCTCTACTGTCCAAACTCAAGGCTCCACTGCTGCTCTTGTTTCGCAGTGCATACTCCGACTAACGCACGCTCCATATCCTATTAGGGACATCGAGGAGGCCCCTTGCGTTACTCACGCTTTTCCCACGCGGCAGCCATTGTGGCTGTTCGGCTCTTACGCCACACTCTGCCGATCACGACCATCTCTTTCGCCCCTTGAAACGCTTTCGAAATGTGGAAGTAGCGAGCATGCTGCATCTCTTCATACTGGCCGTGGCGTTTGCCTTGGCCACTGCGCAAGGCATCGCTGAATGGCAAAAGCCGCTACCGAAGCCCCCAGGGGCCGAAAATTGTGGACGAGGCCGGAAGGCGATCCATATCGGCAGCAAGTTCACTTTCCACGTGAGTTTCACGGTCGCATAATGCCCAATATAGCGCATATTAATCCAAGATTAGATGAATGGAGATTGGCGCTATTACTTCACCGACTACTTTCCCTCAGACTGGCATTGCGACCGAGGAGAACCTACACAGCTTCACCTTAGTGTATTATACGATATTACTAACCAGATCGCTCCGATAAAGTCTGATCCCTTTTCTAAAGGCAAACCGAAGAAGCCGAAGAATCAACAGTCATCACTAATGATCACCGTCCCCATGGACACCGAAGCCGAGGGACCCCTTGTTCTGGAGCCAGAGCCAGGATGGAAGCTCTTCCACCACATGGACACCAGCATTGACATTCTATGGACAGCTACGAAGCAGCCCGGTAGAAGAGTAAACGTTACTTCGATAAATATCGAAAGAGGAGTCCTGTTGAGCGCGAACACGGGTCCAGTCAACCTGGCGCTCCACACCCCGTACATTCGTTTACCACATGAGGTTTACCATTTCCTCGCGGAGATCGCGAAGCCCGAGCCGTTCGACATGGGCCGAGGCATGGGACCCGTGGACCTTGTGAGCTGCAACGCAACAATGACATACCCCAACATCAATCTCAAACTTGACGGAGGTCCTCCACAGCTTATCATTAAGCCTTCCCAGTACGTCCTCAAAGTCAGCCAAAGCCTAGGGGGACCTCTCACCGGAAAATGCGTTTTACTGCTCAAGCCGGGTGGAGGAGAGCTAGAAATCGGATTTGCAGCACTGAGAGGCAGAACTGTGTGGTTTGACTGGGCGAACAGGAGGACGGGCTTCACAGCCTAAGAAGCCTCTCCTTGACCATCTAGCGAGCACAGATACGCGTGTGGTTACTTGTTGATAGGAATCTGTAATATCCCCTCGCCAACTGCTTCACCAGCAATAAATAATCTATATAGTTATAGTTATTTAACAAGAAATATCATACTCTTGGAAGAACTTGAGTTTCATATGAAGGTGCTATAGGGGTATTAGTGCTGGACCTTTCTAGCTTGCCTTCCAGATCAAAAGTATGGAGAGTGGCGCTTGACGCCGACTGAGCATTCAGACCATACCATCAACTATCTAAAACGTAAACTAACATCCATTGCTCCCCAGATTATAACTCAAGTCCGTCGCAACCAGTACTCTCAGTTACCTTTCGCCCATTGACGCGCCCTAGTCTTGCACATATCCTTCAGACACGTGCACCTCGCCTTCCTCATTGCCTCCTCTCACAACCTTGACACGGAGCCCCTCTTCGTGCACGCCAAACTCACACTTTTCAAACCCAAACTCCCAGCCGTACATCATTCTCCTGTCCTCCGTCTTTTTCATCTTTGCAAAAGCTTTCGATAGCAACGCCCACAGTATCGTAAATGGGAAAGGGTTTGCTCCTTGTCCACTCGGTGCCATGCTTTTTGCAAAAGTAGAACCCTACTTTTCCAGTATTCATTCTTGGGCCTTCGCCAGTGATGTCCACGTATCGTAACGCCTTTCCATCCTCGAAGCCGTTGCCGCAATCCACTGCTGCGCACATGCCGAGCTCCTCAAGTATGCATGGGAGCTCCTCGGCGGCATTAACATTCGAGGATTTTAATTGACGGAGCTATTCGGGGAGTTCCCAGAGATAGCAGGCTTTGGGGTGTACTTTGTTTGGCATGGCGTATTCGGACTTGTGGTGTTCTCTTAGGGAAGCCTCGCGAATGGTTTATAGTAGTAATATCTGTCCAGGGACTCCCTCTTTAGGTTTAGTATAGTCCCTACGCTTAACTATATTAAGTATTACTCCTCGCCCTATTAACCTACTGCTTTTAATATCTATAAATTACTTACCCTCCTTTTATTAAACTTTTTCTCTTTTTTTTTTTATTATTTAATTTAACTCTAGCTTTTCTACTACTAAATAGTCTACCTTTTTTTACGCCCTATTTACCTACTTCTTTTACCTTATTTCTGGCTACTAATTAAAAATCTTACTTTTAGTAATTAGCTAATATATTATATAATTTACTTAGTTTTTAATTTATTATTTTTTTTACTATAAAAAAAATATAATACTATTAATATAACTTTTATATAAACCTAGTAATCTAATAACGTTAGTTAGGTTTAATTTAAATACCTTTTAATTTTTATTTTTAAAATATCTTTCTTCTACTTTATTTTTATGTTTTTTTAGTATATTATTCCGGGGCTTTTTATATTTACTTTTATTATTTATAATTTTACTTATATACTTTTTTAGTTTTCTTATTATAAGCTTTTAGTATAAGTAATTTAATTTAGTTAAAATACTAATCTGCTATCTTTTTTAATAGTTACTACTAAGCCTATTCTACCTTTAGACTTATCTACTTATACTAATTATAAAAATACCTTATCTTTTAATAAAGAAAAAATTATAGCTTTAAATAAAGTAGTATATAAACTATAAAAAAAAAATAAAAAAATAAAATTTATTTTTTACTACTATACTTAAGTCTAAAATCTTACTATTATTTTACTAGCTATACTTTATAATTTAGTCTAATATATTATATTTTATAGGTTATATTCCCCCTAAACTATATTAAGTTTAAGTAAAAGCCTAATTTAGTATATATAAAAAGAGAAAACTAAAACTAGAGTAGTATATTAGATTTTTTTTAACTAATAAAAGCGTAGTCCTTTAGCTAAATATTAAAAACTATTATAGTATAAGTACGTAGTATTAATCTTATAGTAAAAAAAAATAAAATTTATATAATATAAAAAAGACTATACTCTTTAACGTATAATATATTTAATTAAAAAAATATTTTACTATTATTTCTACCTATCTTACTACGCCCTAGTAAATATTATACTAGTAATTATTTTACTAACTTTTTTTATAAAATAGGTAAGTATTTTCTATACTAATTATTTTAAATAAATATTTTTTATTCTAGAGTATAAAGCTATAGTATAAAAGTAATAAATTTAAAAATTATATTTTTATTTTTCTTTAGTATAGCTATAATAAATCTCTTTAGTCTATTTTAGTAAAATTATTAAATTTACTTTTTTTATTATCTCTAAGCCTATTTAGTCTATAGGTTTAAATACTATTAATAACTAAAATTAAAATTAATAAATATTCTAAATATATATCGCCTATTAAGTATTAAAATTAAATATTAGTCCCCTTTTTATATAACGCACCCTTAAGGAAGGTATAATAAGTAAAGTAAATAGACTATAACCTAACGTAGCTTATATATAATTTTAAATCTAAAATAAAAATTTAATTTCTTATAGTATGGTTATAGATAGTAAAAAATAAAAATAAAAAATATCTTTCCTATATAGGTTTTTTTATATTTAAAAAGAACTATTCCGCTTAAATATTCTTTTATAAAATTAAAAAAAAAAGGAGAAGAGGTATTTTAAAAAATTTATTATTATATTTAAACTATAAGTAATAAAAACCATATTAGGGAGAAGTAGAGTAATACTTATATATTATAATCTTTTAACTAAATTTATACGCTTTATATAGCTACTATAAATAATTAAAGTTAGTAGTAGAAAATACTTAATATCTAGTAGATATAAATATAGATTTAGTAACTAAAAATTTAAATAATATAAAAAAAATTAAATTAAAAAAGTAGATAAAATAAAAAGCGTAAGTATATAAAGCGGTTTACCTTCTCTATTATAGTTTTAATCGGCTTTTTCGACACATTAAGTATAAAAATATACATATACTCCTCCTTTTTTAAAACCCCTTTTAGTCGCCTATATAGCTACTACAGCCACACCCTTTTGTTCAATTAATATACAAATATATATAGTTTTTATCTTACTTCTTTTTTATATTTTCTTTTATTATATAGTTATTAATTACTCGTATCTATTTATTTTAATTATATAACTATTAAAATATATACTACTTTTTGTTTAAGCCCTAGTAAACGGCTGTTTATACCTATATAAATATAATATTTATCTTTTACTAAACTATAATTACTACTCTACTAAAGTCTTAAGTAAAAATAGTTAAATAGGCTCGTATTATAGTAATTAGAATATAATTTTAAAATTTTATAATTAGATATAAGTCGTAGATCTTATAGGTAATAAAAAAAGTTATAAATCTTATACTAGCTATAATCGCTATATTAGAAATAAAAAAAAATAATAATAATAAAGATTTTCTATCTCTTAAATAAAGCCTATATAAGGGAAAGTAGAAGATACTTCTAAGTTTTTTTTTAAAAAAAAAAAAACTAATAAGTATATTTATAATAGTAATTTAACAGAGCGCTTAAGTCCTTAATTATTAAATAATAAAAATAATTATCTAACTTACTCTTAAAAAGATTAATTTTACTAAACCCTAGATCTAACTATATAAGGGACTAAAAAGAATTTAATTAGGACTAATAGTATATATATATTATATCACCTTAGTAATTATATTTAATACTATATAAAAGGCTTCGCTATAATAAACTATAATTATTTTAATAATACTTATAAATAAATAAAAAAGAGCTATATTAAGTCTACACTTACTATAGAGATACTTACTAGAATAAATAGTAAACTAGTCTAAAAAACTATAATATTAAATTCTCTACTTATAATAACTAAGTAAGTATATAATAAAAGTCTAGACGAAAATTTTACTAATATAAATAGTAATAGACTAAATAAGAATTAAAAAAAAATTTTTTTTAGCTATTTTAATTCCGTATATATAGTTTATTTATACATAGGTAAAATTTATAAAATCTTATTTAGGCTTATATATATACATTTATAACGTAATATTATTATAATTTTTAATTTAATATAATTTTTTTTAAAGGAGGGTTAATATTAAGTTTAAAAGTTATTATACTAAAATAACTTATATAGTTTAGGTTTATAATAACTTTTACCTTATAATTATTTAAGCTACTTTTAGTTAAATAATTATTAAATTTTTAAATTTTAAGTAAGTTATATTTAAAAATAGTAGTTTCTAATTAGAGACCTTAGAGCTAGTTTTAGGTTTATTACTAGTACCTAAATTATTACTATTTATTATTATTATAGTATTACGTAATATCGCCTATTAGGGTTTATATATAAAATTAATTTAGTAATAATACTTAATAAATAATAATAGTAGTATTAGTCCGTTAAAGTTAAAACTAGATATAAAAATATAGTATAAGAAGTAAAAAAAGGTTTTATATCTATAATTTTCTTATCTTAGGGTCGTAGACTAGGTAAATTTAATTTAAATTTAAATTATAGGTTTTATATCACGTAGTTTTATAATACTATTTTATTTAAAACTAAAATTAATTATCGTAGAAAGGCTATACTAAATTTACTTTCTAGAGATATAGAAATATACTTTATATATAGTTCCCTATTTTATATTATTAAATCTATATAGCGTCTTAGTAACTCGCCTATTAAAATTTACTTTAATTTTTAATTTACTATTAAATACAAATTAGGCGTAAATACAGTAATATAAATATAATTTTAAAAAATATTAAATTATAAATATTTAGAATTTGCTATAGTAGACTATTTTTATAAAATTATAGTAATATTTATTATATATATAAACTTTTTAGTTACTAAAAGTTAAAGTACTTCTTATTTATTTTATTATATAGAGTATCTCGCTACGTAAAGATAAACGTAAGTTAGTAATAATTAAATAGCGTTAAAGAAATAGTTAATAGTAATAGTAATACTATAGATATTTTTATTAAAGACTAGCGTCCTAAACTAAAAAATAATAAATATAAATTTATACTACAGTATTATAACTTTATATATTAATAAATAAAAGACTTAGAAAATCTAAATTATAAAACTATTTTACTATATAATATATCTTATAATTTAGGAATAGGTATTAGCTATAGTATACTAAATTTTAAAACCTCTAACCCGCGCTAGGCGCTTTTTTTTATAAAGATAAAAGTACAGAACTATAAGTATTATAAGTATTATAATAATAATAATACTTATAATTCTACTTTAATTAAGGGGTTTAGAATATTTTTAATTTTATATTTTATACTCTTTTAGAAAAGTCTCTCGTCTATTTTCTAATTTGTATAGGCTAAAATAGTATACTAACTTATAAATATACTTTTAAATAAATACTATTACTATACCTTTTACTCCTTTAGTTTATTTATTAGTAATAAATAGTAATATAAAGTTTAGAGTAGTCTTAAGTTTATATATCTATTTAAATATTTAGTTTTAAATAAGTAGTATTCTAAATTAGTATTCCCCTAACTAGAGATCTTAGGGCTAGTTTTAGGCTTATTACTAGTGCCTAAAATATTACTCTCTTACGTTATAATTTTTAAAATTATATTATTCTTTTACGTAATTTAATAACTCTTTTTACTAATTTTACTATATTATTTTATTTTATTTTAACGCGCTATATATTATATTTAAAAATATTTATAGCAGTTTAATATAGTCTATAAATACCTTTTAGAGACTTTTATTAAGCTGTTATACTATTATATAAACCTAGTAGCTAAAATATAATTAAAAAGTAATTCTAAATATAATTATAGGACCGAAAATAGAACTACGTATTTTATTTAATTAGAATTAATAGGTAAAGAGTCTATTTCTAATTTAAAAGGGCTATGTTTAGAAACCGTCTAATATAAATTATATAATTAAGTATATTTTTTTCTTCTACTATAATAATACTATAAATAAAAATATTACTAGTAACTTTTATTATTACTACAGCCTTTATTATTTTAATAAGGCAAATTTTAAGTATAAGGCTATATCTTTTACTTTTATATAAAGAGATTAACTAATAAGATTAAAACTATAGTTTAATTTTACTAATATACTCTTAAATAGTCTATTTTTAAAATTATATACTATTTAAAATTGTAATATTTTTAAGATATCTAAAGTAAGATAAACAGTATTAAAAAATATAGCTATAACTAGCCTTTTAGGTACTATTATAACTCCTATTTAAAATATCTAAAGTAAAATTAATAGTGTTAAAGACGTAATTACAACTAGTGTTTTAAATACTATTTTAGCTTTTATTTAAGAAACTAAAAAATTTATTTTTAAAAATTATTTACTAGGTATAAAAGAGTTCTCTATTAGTATTAAATATAATATAACTTATAAAAATTTATTACTAAGTCTCTCGGATCTAGTGTTACAGGGGGGTGACATTAGGAAAAGAATAATCTAAAAAGTTACTATTTTTAAAAATTAATATACAATTAATTACTAAGCCTAAAAATACGTGAATTATTCCATTTTATAGAGAAAATAATAGAGATTTATATTAGAATTTTAGTTACGTCCTATTTATTACCTGTAATAAATTAAAATTACCTAAACATTATAAATTTTTTAACCCCATTTTTAGGTTCCTATAACTTTGTAGTTAGTAAATATATTTAACTAAAATTTTAACTATACTATTTTAGGACTAGCGTAGGTAACGTAACCGGATTTTTGAAGTATATTAGTAATCTAATAATAAAATTATATTAATTATAAAAATAGTGCTAAGCCTTATATAATTAATAATTACGTAATATATTATTAATATTATAGTATATTAAAATATCTTTTAACTTTTATAAACTTAAACTCCTATTCTCTTAAAATGGCTCTAAATCTTTTAAAACTTAAATATAATATTAATTTACTTTTAAAAGTAAATAACTCTCCTGCTTTAATTGCTACTATTTTAAAAAAGTCTCATTCTACTATATATAACGCTATACAACGTATTAAAAGCAAAGAAATATAATATAAAAAAAGTTTATATAGGGGGTATAAAAAAGTTAACTAAAAGAGATAAAAGAGTTATTAATAGAGACTTAACTAGAAGTCCTAAAAAAGATAATAAAAGACTATTAATAGAAAATAGTCTTAATATTACAAAAAAACAGTTATAAAGGACTTTAAAAGAGAAGAGTTACTTTATTAATATAAGTAAAAAAAAACTAATAATAAACAAAGAAAACGTAAAAAAAAGGTTAAAATACGCTAAAGACAATATAAAAAATATAAAAAATATAAATTTAAAAAAAATTATATTTTCTGATAAGTCAGTAATATAAAAGGGTAGGACTAGAAAGGAGTATTATAGAAAAAAGGGTAATAATAGAGTTAGAAGAGAACTAGCTATTAGCTAATTACAAAGTAAGTTATTTTAATTTTTTAAAATATTAAAATATATAACTTTTTATATATTTTTAGGCTATAGTTTTAGTTTTTTAATATTAATTATATTAATTATTTTATAGGCCACGATATTACCCTATAAGTTTAGGGTGTAATTTAGGTAGAAGGTAGAAGTAATTTAGTATTTATTAAAACACTTAATTCTTCTACTTCTTATACTAGTAAGGACTATATAAATAAAGTCCTTATACCTGAGGTTAAACCCTATATTAAAAGGGGTAAGTTATATAACTTTTGTTTACACCTTTTTTTTAATAATATAATAATATATATATAATATATTATTATATTATATTATAATTATAATCTTTATAATAATAATAATATAGGTTAGCAATTTTAATAAGATAACGTCCCTATTCATAAAACTAGAGACGTTTTAACTTAGTTTAAAAATAATAAAATTAAACTATTTCCTTACCTAGCCTATAGTCCTGATTTAGCCCCTATAGAAAATATATAGAGTTTATTAAAATTAGGGCTAATTAAAAATAAAAAGGCAAATTTAGGTATAGGAAATAGTTTAAAAAGTATAGAGGCCTTTAAAAGAGTTATTAATAAAGAGTAGTAGAATATACTATAAGAAGTTATTAATAACTATATTTTATCTCTTCCTAACCGTTATAAGGCGGTTATAGAAACTAAAGGCTACTATACTAAGTACTAGTAATTTATTATTACTAGTTTATTATTAAAAATTATAAAACCTGACTTTTATATATAATTATATAAATAATATATAAATATATAAAAATATTTTATATACTAATAAAACTTAGTATCTATTATTATATATATAAAAATAAGCTAATTTTACACCTTAAATAAAAAGTTATAATAGTCTAAAGTAGCGTAATAAAAATTCTTTATATTTACTAAACATTTTGTACCCTTTAGGGGCTTACTAAGCAACCCCTGACAGAGTGAATAGAATACGCTAGTCTGTCTCTTTAAAATAGTATTTTTTTCGTATTTTTAGGCCTTATAACTAAAAAGTTATATTACTTTAAAAAAGGCAATTTTTTTATTATTCATTTCCCAATGTCACCCCCCTATAAATATTATTTAAAAGTTATTAGACGGCGTTTTAATTCTGTCTAATATTTTTAAAAAAATTCTTTAAAATTAATTAAAAAAAGTATAAAAAATATTTTAAAAAAGGCTATAGTCTCTAGAGTATATTTTAATAAAACTTACTATTTTATATATTAAATATTATTTTATTACTATATTAGTTCTTTTAGTAATTAATACTATTTTCTTAGCTTATATAGTTTTTAGTAGATTTTTTAGTATTATAGATATTTTTATAGAATTTACTATTAGATTTAGAGTAGTAATAGTCTTAGATTTAATATATTATATTATTCTTTTTATACCTACTATTATTTTAGGGCTATTCTAGGCGAAGACTAAGGTATTACTATCTTAAATTAAGATAGAAGAAAGAGAAGTTAAAAAATTATATATTAGAGCTCTCTACTACGCTATTATTATAATAATTTTAACTACTATTATACTAATTATTATCTAAAAGAGTATTAAAAATATTACTTATTTATATATTATTATTTTTAATATTAATATATCTTTATTATTAGAGCTGCCCATAATACTATTATAGTATTTACTTACTTAACTTCTTTTACTACTACTACTCTCCTCTTAGGCGCTAAAGAACTCGTCTTTACCTATTCTATTATAGATGTCTTACGCTTATAACCTTATTTTCCTTTTATTACGGCCACCTTATTTAAATAAAATATTTATCTTTAATAGCGTTTGTTCCTATTTACTAATAAGTGCTAGTAAATAGGCTAAGTAAACCTCTAAAAAAAACTAGTTTTAGTTGTTTTATAAATGCCGTAGAGTGCCTTATATATATTAATTAAATTAAAGGCTTTTTTATAACAGTATATATTAGTTAAGATATATATAAAAGTAAATATATAATTACTAACTAAAAGTTGCAATTTACTCTCCTATAAATGGAGTTATTTATTTAAATTAATAGACTTACTAGATTTAAATATAGTAGATATAGTTTTAAATTTAAATTTTTATTTAATATTACTCTAATATAGGTTTCTAAAACCGCAGTTACTTAATAGTATTATATTTATAAATAAAGTAGTCTAGATTATATAGATATACTATCTATTTTAGATTTAAGTAGTAAGCGTGTCTAGTTAGAAATAGTCGGCTTTAGGGGCTAAGCTTATATATAAAGATAGATTAAAACTATTTATTTAAGTTTAGAAAATAGGAGGCACGGAGCTTTGTAAGAAGTCTAGAATATATTTAAATAAAAGGGGACTTTAATTAATAAAAGGCACCCCGTTAATATAATAAATATAGTTAGCCTACTACTTTAAAAGTATTACTTTTAAAAATAGTAACTATTCGAGTGTAGACTTAAGTGTAGTAAATGAGCGGCTGCCTATATTAATTATAAATGGTTCGGTCATTGAGGTGGCTGTACTTAGATAGAGACAAGATTGTGGAGAAAGATTGTGAGGTTACGTTGTCTTGAAATAATCGCGCTTGGCTTGGCTTTGCCGTAAAAAGGTATAACGCCAACAAAATTATCTAAGCTCAGGTCAAATAAAGCTTCGTCCCGTCGTCTGACCACTCGATCCATCCATCTGCAGTGGTATTGTTGCGGATAGCCGCGCCAAATACGCGCAGATTAAGGATCCAGTTGATTGGAGAGTTGCTTCCGAAAACCATGAACCGGTCCTGCAGCTGGGCTATTAAGTCGTTAGGTGAGTCGGTTCTGCCTGCTCGGTGTTCGTGGGCTGCGTGCTGGAGGACAAGCAGCTGGGCCATCTTCACCAAGGCAGATAAGGATGAGGTCGCAACCACAGCCTCGTCGAAACCGGTTTGCTCTCTGTTGATCCCGTTCGCAGCTAGAAAACTAACCATAATGCTATTAGTGAGCCTGCCCTCGATCTGGTGGTCAAGCAGGGCGATGCACAGCTGCAGACACGCTGTCTGCTCTTCTAACGTAGTCTCTGTAACCTGGGGTAGATGTAGAGGCTCTGCCGGGCCTGTAGGCTCAGGGGAGCTATATTGTAGAGTCGATAGTTGAGGCGGAGTGGGCGGTGGGGGCGAAGAGAGAGCCTGTTGCGGGGAGGATGGAGGCTGGGGCGGTGAGGGTGGAGCGTTGTATTCTAAGCTAGAGTCATCATCTAATGACCAGAGCTAGGGCCCTGCTGCCGGCCTTGGGTGCCTGTGGGAGCGAAGGCGGACTGGCGACAGGGGCAGAGGAGGGGAGGAGCGTTCAGGGCCTGGGCTTGAATCAACTGGGCCTTGTCTCAGATCTCGACGCCGGCGGGGAGGGTAAGGAGATGCGGCTGTAGTTGCAGGAGCCGGGCGCCTGGGAGGTAATGCTATAGTGATTGTTACTGGGAGGGCAGCTATGGCCTGCTGCTGCTGGGGGGTAAGTATGTAAGGTAAGTCAGGCTTGCAACCGGCGATAGTAAGCCGGTACACATAGCTAAGCAGCTTGCGCCAAGTAGCCTTGTATTTTCGGTATGTGCCATCCGCCAGCTTGGTAAGTAGAGGCCGCTTGAAGGGCCGGCCTGGAATGAAACTGTTGACGCGATGTAATGTGAACACGTTGATCTCCTCCTGCTCTAAGGCGAGAGAGCGAGCTGATTCAATTGGGGCGTCAAAGGCGTTGTGCAGGGCAAGCAGGCCAACCTCGTGAGGCCGTGGGGACTGCAGCAGCTGGGCCACCTGGCTCAGGTTGTAGCCTCTAAGGTAAGCTGCCCAGCCCGTCTTCTCTATCCATGGCGAGATGTGGATAGGGTAGCGGGCGCTCGTAGCGGCCGCCAGGTCATTGTGAGCCTGCCTGGCTTGACTCTTCTGTGTAAGCTGGGCTTCAAGATCAGCCCAGGTCCGGCCTGTAGATTGAGGAGGGCCGGCAGGCAGCTCCTGGCTAGCTGGCTGCTGGCCGGCTGGCTGCTCTGCTGAAGCAGGGGAGACGCGCCAAAGGGTTGAGGCCTTGCTGTTATTGCGCAGGCGCTGGCAGGGCACATCCCGCTCCCAGGGCAGCGTCTCCCCTTCAGCCAGGCGGATTTCGTGGCCCTGCTTTGGCTCTGTGCCCCAGTTGTGCGTGTTGTCGCAGTGGGCGCGGATCAGGACAGGATGCTTAACTATGTACTGGCAGCGATGGCCTGTGGATTGGCTAGTGGATTTGCACTGGAGGGCGCGGTGGACAGCTAGGCCTGGCAGAGGCTCAGGCGGCTGGGGTCGATAGCGGATGTAGGCCTGCTCCCAGGCGACAGCGTCAGCCTCTGTGCGAAAGCGTATAGGGGGTGGCTGTCTAGGTAGAGGGCTTCCCAGGCAGCCAACAAGGCTGCGCAGTCTTTTCTGTGGTAGGCATGGACCTTAGTGCTGCTAAAGTGGAAGGGGATCAGGCTTAGCGGAACAGCTATTTGGCAGGTCTTGCAGGCGAGGAAGAAGCCAGGCGCAGGGACATAGGCTACTAAGGTAAGCAGACGGGCAGCGCGGGCAACCTGCAGCTGATACTCAGGGTCCTCTGGGTAGCTCTGGGTGGTAGGTAGGTAGGCAGCTGGCGGTTCTAGTAGCATATCTTAGTTAGGTTCAGCTTAGGACTGTAGGCAGATTAATAGTAGGGCAGTAGTAACAGCACAAGATAGTACAAAGGCAAAACTCTAAGTAGTGGAGTAGCATAGCAAAAGGAAGCAGAGGTAGCAAGAGTAGACGCTTTTTAATACAGAGCTGTTGTGTCGCTTTGTTAATATTACGTATAATTATATATAAAGTTAATACTTATTTAATTACTTTACTATTAATCTACCTTTTTATTATTACTATTATTCTTATATTACTTATTTATATCTAAGAGATTCTAGATCTATATAATATTAGTATACTTATTAATTTTTTTTCTATAGCCTACTCTATTAGAAAAAGCTTATCTTTTTATTAGCCCTAATAGCTATAGTTTTTAATAATTATTTAAAGAGGAAAGAGTTAACTTTAAATATACTAGTAATTATTTTTATAAAAAGAATCTCCTTTTACCTATATAAGTAGAAGACTTTTTTAATAAAAATATATAAATATATAGGTTTACTTTTTTAAAATTTTAAAATATAATTTTAGGAGTTTAAGTTTTTATTATTTTTTAATAGTCTTTAGTTTAGTTTTTATATTTTTATTAATAATTTTATTTTTATTATTTATATATTTATTATTATTAATAATATTAGCAATCCGCATATACTTATAATAGCTAAAAGGCAAGAGGGTGTATAACTTAGTAGATAATATACCTAACTGCCTATAATAGTAATATTATAGACTATAAGTTTAAATTTCCCTCTTAAGTAGGAGGCGAAAAACTATTTTATTTAGATAACCTAAGTATAAAACTACGTTATATTTACTAAAATTAATATATAATATTTACTATTACTTTAATAGTTTTTATTTAATATAGTTTAATTTAATTTTATACTATTATATTTTTTAAAGCGCTAAAACTCTTAGTATAAAATTTTTTTACTACTATTACTAGCAGCTTTCTCTAATATTTAATAATTTAATAATAATAATTTTTCCGCTAACTCTCCCTCTATAAAGATAATTTTAATCTTTAGTAAAGTACTAATTAATTTAAGCCTCTTTAAGCGCCTTTACTAGTTATAATTTAAAAAATTATATATTTTAAAATATTACTACTACTACTATTACCTGCTATAAGTATCTACGCTTAGTAACTTTTTTACGCTTTTATTTTTACTTAGTTCTTTTTTTTACGTGTATATAAGTATATATTTTATACTTACTTTAACTATAGTTTAAAGTTATAAATCCTATCTCTATAGTACACTACTAGCTTTTTTATACTTTTAGTAATAATTGCTATACGCTCCTAAAATAACCTATTAATAATATTATATAAAGTAGTAAAGGCGTTTATCTACTATATATACTGCTATTAGACGACTAAATTACTATATACTAGAATAATAATACTAAGCTTAAATATAGTAAAAGCCACTATATCTAGTTAAAAAAAGTATATACGCTATTTAGACTAAACGAAGTTACTTTTATATAATTTTTTAATATCTTTAATCTTTAATTTAGTAATTTATAAAGCGTAGAAATATAAGTATTTATTTATAACTATATAAAAATTATATAAAGAATTTATCTATATTTTGTCTCTTAACGCTTTATTAGTCTTAATAGTAAAGCGTAGATATTACTTAAACTTATTAAATATAGTAATTAGATAATTTTAATAATAAAAAAAGTTTATATAGTAATTATATAGGTCTTTTTATTATTTACATTATACGTATAGTCTTTAAGGTAACTATATTATATTATACTAGATACTCTAGTATCTGCTAATATAGGCTACTAGTTTAATACTAACTACTAGCCTACTAGTATATTTATTATTTAATTAAGTAGCTGTTTAAATAGATATTATTTTTAGTTAATTTTTACTTTAGCTTTTAATTATTACGTATATAGTTTAGTATTTAATAGAATTCCTTTACTATATTTATACTTCTAGATTATTGTCTAGGCGTACTTATTACTTTTTAATAAGTTTAAATTTTATTTTTATTTACTTTAATCTACTATTTAATTAATTAGTTTATTAGATTTTAGACTTAATCTTACTAGATTTAGTTATATTACTTAATTAGACTAGTTAATTTCCTAAATAGGTTTAGTTTAATTACTTAATTAGGTTAGCATAGCGACCTAACCTAATTAATATTAGGCTATTTCTAAATAGGAAGGACGCTAGTCCTAAATAGGTAATTAATTAAATTCTAGTATAGGTTACTTAACTAGCCTATATTAGTTAGTTAGTTAGTTACTTAAAGAGCCGGTTATTAGATTACTTAGAAGATAAAATACTTTCCTTAAATAGTTAGGTAGCCTTAATATAAAGGCTTATTTTTTTTTAAAAAAAAAAAAAGGAAGCTAAAAGGGTCCCTTATAGTATTATTAATAATAAAAATTATTATAATCTTTATTTTAGCGAGTTTAGTATTAAATATACGCTGGTTAAATGGGTTAGAGTTGGGTTAGGGTTAGGTTACCTAACCCAACTCTGGGTTACTAAATATCTTAGCTAATATATAACTTATAATAATAAAAATAGTTTTAAATATAAATTAAGTATTTTATTTATAGTATATTAAAGTTTTAGATTTATAGCTCCTATATTAGGTAAGCTATTTAAGTTTAAAAAAGTAATATAGTTTTTAAAAGTTTAAAAAATTTTGTTTTAATTAAACTAACTTACTTAATATAAAGTTTATTAATCTAAAACTTTAATATACAATAAATATTGTATTCAATTTATATATAAAATTATTTATATTATTATAAGTTATATATTAGCTAAAATATTTAGTAACCCAGAGAGTAACCCTAGTATAACCTAATACTTAGGTTAGCATACGTTACTCTCTGGGTTACTAAATAAATTACGTATTATATAATATATAACGCTAAAGATAATTTTATATATAAACCTAGTGCTATATTAATAGTACATTAAAATTTTAGATTAATAGACTTTATATTACGTAAGTTAGTCTAATTAAAATAAAAGTCTTTAAATTTTTAAAAACTATATTACTTTTTTAAACTTAAATAGCTTACCTAATATAAGAGCTATAAATCTAAAACTTTAATATACTATAAATAAAATACTAAATTTATATATAAAACTATTCTTAGCGTTATATATTATATAATACGTAATTTATTTCGTAACCTAGACTTAGGTTAGGTAATCTAACCCCGACCTAACCCCAACCTATTTAACCAGCCTAATTAAATATAACTATTAGCTTTTAAGTTATAATTGAAATATTAGTAAAGCGAATAAGAATATAAAATATTAAATAAAGCGTTTTTATAAATTACTATTTTTAGTTATAGTATAATAGTTAGTTTTTACTATTATTATTACTTAATATTATTATCCCCTACCTTTATTAAATATTTATTTTTACTTTAGTAGTAGACTACTTTTTATATTTTTATTTAGTACGTTTTTTTACTATAATTAATCTATTATTATTTATACTAATTATTATATAATCTATTTAGGTAGGTAATAATAATAAAAGAAAATTTAGTAAAAATAAAAGCGCTATAATAATAAAAAAGAAAGTTATTTAAGTAAAAAAAATAGTAAAAAAAAAAAGTATTAATTTAAGTAATTTCTACTAAAAAAGAAAGTAAAATAAGTTTCTTTTACGTAGGGGCTATAATAAAAA
This sequence comes from Pleoardoris graminearum, assembly GCA_030770415.1. Lineage (NCBI taxonomy): Eukaryota > Fungi > Ascomycota > Dothideomycetes > Pleosporales > Didymosphaeriaceae > Pleoardoris > Pleoardoris graminearum. The sequence continues at coordinate 339,335 of JASEKS010000038.1, forward strand.
AAATTAGTATATTTCTTTACAGTATAACTATAGGGAGATAATATTTAAAAAAACTAATTAAAAAAAATACCTTTTTAAAAATTTATATAAAATTAATTACTAAATTTAAAAGTATGTAAATAATAACGTTTTAAAGAAAAAATAATAAAAAATTTTATTAAAATTTTAGTTACGTTATATTTATTACCTATAATAAATTAAAATTATTTAAATATAGTAATTTTTTTAATCTGTTTTTTAAACTCCTATAACTTTTTAGTTACTAAATATATTTAACTAAAATTTTAACTATACTTTTTTAGGCTTAGTATAGGTTACGTAATTAGTTTTTTTATAATATATTAGTAATCTAATTATATAATTATATTAATAATAAAAATAGTACTAAGATTTATATAATTACTATTTATATAATATATTATTAATATTATAGTATATTATAATATTTTTTTATTTTTATAAACTTAAAGTTCTATTTTCTTAAAATAGAGCTAAAATTTTTAAAACTTAAATTTAAAATTAACTTTTATTAAAAGTAAATAATTTTTTTTTATTACACCTACTCTAAAAAAGTTTTAATAATTTATTTATAACGCTATAAAAAAAATAATTATAATATAAATAAAGTTTATAAAAGAGGTATAAGAAAATTATTAATAAAGACTTAACTAAAAGTTATCAAAAAAATAAAAAACTATTAATAAAAAATAGTCTAAATATTATAAAAAAATAGTTATAAAAAATTTTAATAAAAAAAAACTAATAATAAATAAAAAAACCTAAAAAAAGATTAAAATATACTAAAGAGACTATAAAAAATATAAAAAATATAAATATAAAAAAAATAATATTTTTTAATAAGTTTATAATATAAAGGAGTAAACCTAAAAAAAAGTTTTATAAAAAAATAATTATAAAATTAAAAAAGAACTAGCTATTAGCTAATTATAAAATGAGTTATTTTTATTTTTTAAAATATTAAAATATATAATTTTTTATATATTTTTAGACTATTATCTTAGTTTTTTAATATTAATTATATTAATTATTTTATAAGTTATAATTTTATTTTATATATTTAGGGTATAATTTAAGTAAAAAATAAAAGTAATTTAATATTTATTAAAATATTTAATTTTTTTACTTTTTATACTAGTAAGAATTATATAAATAAAGTTTTTATATTTAAATTTAAATCTTTAATTAAAATAATAAGTTATATAATTTTTTTTATACTTTTTTTTATTAATATAATAATAATATATATATATATATTATATTATAATTATAAATTTTATAGTAATATTAATTTAGATTAATAATTTTAATAAAATAATATTCTTATTTATAAAACTAAAAACGTTTTAACTTAGTTTAAAAATAATAAAATTAAATTATTTTTTTATTTAGCCTATAGTCCTAATTTAGCTTTTATAAAAAATATATAAAATTAGAACTAACTAGGGCTAATTAAAAATAATAGGCTAATTTAGGTATAAAAAATAATTTAAATAATATAAAAATCTTTAAAAGAGCTATTTTAAAAAAGTAAAATAAAATATTTTAAAAGATTATTAATAATTATATTTTATTACTTTTTAACTATTATAAAATAATTATAAAAACTAAAAGCTACTATGCTAAATACTAATAATATTTTACTTATTAGTTTATTATTAAAAATATAAAAATTTAACTTTCGATGTTATAGCTACCGCCTAATAAGTTATCTATTAAGTTATCGCTCTACTACTATAAAATTTAAAAAATTCTATATTTAATAGGCCCTAGTAATAGCGCCTCTGTTTTTATCTACCTATAATAAGTGAGGACGTAGCGTATATAAAGTTAATACAGCTCCTATAGATAAACGTAAAGAAATAAAAATTTAACTTTTATATATAATTATATAAATAATATATAAATTTATAAAAATATTTTATATATTTATATATTATAGGTACTATTACAATATATATAAAATTAAATAAATTTTATATTTTAAATAAAAAGTTATTATAGTCTAAAGTAGAGTCTTAAAAATTATTTATATTTATGAATTTTTTTTTACTTTTAAATTTTTTAATAAGCAGCCCCTTAGTAAATAAATAAAATCTATTAATTTTTTTTAAAATATTATTTTTTATATATTTTTATACTTATTTATTAAAAGTTATACTATTTTAAAAAAAAAAAATTTTTTTTTTAGTTTTTTTTTTAAATATTACTCCCCTATAGTAAAGGTTTTTATTAGCTTAGTACTTTTAAGCTAAAACTTTTTTTAGCTTAGTATATATAATTTATATAGAGGAAAAACGAGCTAGAAATTACTAGATTCTAAAATTAAAAAGTAAGGACTACTTTTATAAAAGAAAGCGCTAAAGAGCCGTATTATACTGTATATATATAAAAAAGAAATAAATACTCTATTCTAAAGAGTTTTATTAGCTAGTAATATAAACTCTAAAGTATTTTACTATAATACACCCCCTAGTTAAACTATTAAAATAAATAGCTTAACTATTTAAGTAAAAAAAAATTAATTTTTTTAACCTTATTATAACTACAGAATTAATTTCGGTAAAAGCTTTATAAGTAATTTTTTTAGTAGGTAGCGTTACTAGGTAATAGAGCTTTAAAATAAGAAACTAATTATAGTAGATATACTAGCGTTAGTAGTATAAAAAGCGTTTATATACTCTTTTTACTAACTTTTTAAAATAATTTTTACTTTTTTTATATTCTTAATTATTATTTTTACGCTTTTTTATACTATTTATACTATTTTTTTTATTTTTTTATTTAACTTTATTTCTCTAAACAGCTCTTTAAGCTTCTTAACTATTATAAATATTATAAGTTAACTATTTATATTACTACTATTATAACTACAGTAAACTGTAATACTCTTTTTAATTTTAACTTTTTAAAGTTTATTTAGATTTTTAAGCTCTAATTCTGTCTCTTAAAAATTCTATTAATTTTTATTTAATAGTTTTTTAATCCTTTTTATATTACTATAGTCTATAACCTAAATATAATTAAAAGTAAATAGTATTTTAAGTATTATAAACTTACTAAGATTAGTATAGAGCTAATAGAGTCTAGTCCTTTAGTTTCTAATAAATTATTTAATATTATTCTTTAACCTGTAATTACGCTTCGTAAAAAGAAGTAGTTAAAAAAAAATATAAAGTATAAAAAGCTCTAATAATAAATAGCTTAAAAAAGTTAAAATACTATTTAGTCTTAAATAAAAATTACTATAACTTAAATAAAAGCTTTTATACTATAATATTTAAAAGCTCTCCTACTTTTTTTATAAAATAATACGCTATTATTATAAACTTTAAATAATTATTTTACGTTTCTAATAAATAAAGATACGCTTACTTTATTTAATTAAAAAGTTTTATAAATTTTTTAATCTCTAAAAAATATTATCTATATACTATTATAAGCTTATAAAAATCTACTTATTTTTTAAATAAATAATCTCTTTATACTATTATAAATTTAAGACGCTTTACAGTTCCCTTAAGTTATAAAAAATATTATATACGCGCTAGATAATAGCTTTAATAATTCTTTTAGTTTAATACTTATATTATACTCTATAATAGTAGTCTGTTAGCTATTTTATAAATAGATATATATTATATAGAAAGCTTAACTTTAATAAAAAATTTAAAAAGCTTTTAAAATTATTAAATCTATCTAGCCTATTTCCCTAGTCTAGCTTTTTTAAGTATAACGCGCTATTAGCGCCTTTTTTAATTTAGCTTTTTTAAGCTCTGCTAGATTAGGTTTAAGAAATAGGCTACGCCTTATAGTAAAGAGCAAATCTAAAAGTAAATCTAAAAAAAATAAAAATAATAAACTATTTATTTTATAAACTTTATCGTACCGTAAAGATATAAATAATATTAGTAAAAAATATTTTAAGTTTTTTAGTTATAGTTGTTCTAAACTCTATTTATTCTTTTATATTAGAATTAGAAGAGTATTAAAACTATTAAATAATATTTATATAATTTAATATTACTAATAGATTATAAAATTAAAACGTTTTATATTTTATTTTTATTATTTAGGTAGTACACTATTTAGTAAAAGTAAGAGTATAAAGGCATGCATATACTCCTCCTTTTTTAAAACCCCTTTTGGTTGCCCCGAGCCACCACAGTTACACTATTTGTTTGATTAATATATAAATACAAATATTAGTAAAAGTAATAAAAGTTATTATAATACTAAAATATAAGACTTCTATTACTAAGCGTATAAAAATTAATATAGCTATAAACTAATATACGTACTAATATTTTAATCTAAATAATTTAAAAAAAGTATATCCTTATTCTTATAGTTCTAATTACGTTTAAGAGATTACTAAATATTTTTTATTTTATTATAAGCCGCTGTATAGTAAAAAGGCGAAAGAGCTTACTTATAAAAAAGTATAATCTTTTTAATTTACTTTTAGTAATTTTTACTAATATAAATTTTATAAATAATAAAATTTAATAAATTATAGACTACTATTAGGTAGATAATTAAAATAAATAAAAACTTAGGTAGTAATCTTATAAATAATATTTTTAGTAAGATTGTTTTACGCTGCGCTTAAGCTATTTAAAAGTTTAATAAGCTACTTAAGTTATTAATTTATTAAACTTCTCTATTAGGTTTATTATTTTTATTATTTTTTTTACGCATTTAGGGCATTAAATTTATTATTATAAATAGCGGCTTATTAGCTATTTAATATTTAATTTAAGCCGCTTTACGCTCTATTATTATATAATTTCTTAAAATTCTAGCTTAGTAATTTTTTCTTTTATATCTTTAAGATTTAGTTATTTTTTAAATTTTTAGAATTACTAAGCTATAAAAGCTTTTATTAACCTATTAGCTAGCATATTACTTATCTAAAGGTATTTAATTTTAAAACTTTTTTTTAAATATTTTTAGTATAACTATATATTTTGTATATCTATATAGCGTAAATAGGTAGTTACATGCTTATTTTTATCTATAACTAGCCTAATTATTTATTAGTTATTATAAAATATACGCTATATAGCTTTAAAATTTAAAATAAGTTCTTTAAAGAAGCACTTTAGAGCTATTATTTTTTTACTTATATACTCTAGCGTAAGGAGTTCTACTTTAGTAGTTAATATTATAATAATAGCCTATTTTATAGTTTTCTAAATAATTAGACCTCTAAATAATATAATAATATAGCTATATAAAAATTATTTACTTTTTATATTATTTATAAATAAAGTATTTAAATAAATTATAAGTTTTAGACTCTTATATACTCTATATTAGATTACTTAAAAGCGTAATTTATAAAAGAATATAATTATACGTTTTACTATAGTAAAGTACACTTTATTTAAATTAATTAAAAAATAAGAGAGTTTTAAAACGGTAAATACTATATCTAATAATATTATAATAGTAGTATATAATACGGATTTAATATACTTTTAATATATATTAATTTTAGCTTTTATCGCTTCTCCCTTATTTTTAACTAGCTTTTTTAATAATAAAAGCGTTAGTAAAAAGAGTACTAAATTAGTTACCCTAAATTTCTTTATAATCTATTTAATATATAAATTATAGATTAGTATAATTATTTAATCTTTTTAATTCTTAATTACTTATACTTTAAAATACTATTTTATAGTTTCGCATATCTCTATTTTATATATTTTTAAAAGCTTATTACGTAGTTTAAAAGCTTTTTACTAATAAATTTTATAAAATTAAAGTAGTATATTATTTATATAAAAAAATATAAAAATTTTATAATCTATATTAAAAAATAAACAAAACTCTTCTTTTAAATAAATAAAATTAAGCTTAGCTAAAGTACTAGAAAATTTTTTATACTATAATATAGATAAGTCCTATAGGCTATATAGAGCCTAATTAAGCTTTATATAATTATTATTTAACTTATAACTATTAGATAGTTTATACTATACTAGATTTAAGGAATTAATTAGTATATTAAAAAATATACTAATTATATTAAGTTATAAAATTTTGAAGTTAAACTCTACTATAATTATTATAACTATATAAAAGAAGTATACTATAAATATTATAGTATATATTAATAAAAGCGTATCTTTTAACTAAAAATTACCTTTAATAATAAGGCGAGTTTTATATTTTATAAAATAACTATCCTAATTAAACTTATAGATAAATATCTATTTAAATAAAAGTAAATATTTAGTACTATTAAAGCGCGTAACTACGTACTAAGTTTATTTTTTAATAAGTATAATCTATTTTTTATATATAGCCTAGTAAAAAAGTAAATTAAATAAATATAAAATAATTACTTTCTATATTACCGGCTTTTTTAAAAACTTATTAGAATATATATAAGTTTTATTTTAAAATATTATTTTTTTAGGACCCTATTCTATATAGTAGTTTAAATTATAATATTAATAATTATAAGCTTTCTACGCTCTTTTTATATAAGATTTATACTAAAAATAAATATATTTATAAAGTTATACTAAAGGGAGCTATTTATACTATTTAGTAAAGTACTTATAAGTTTTATATTATATAATAGCTTACTCTCTAAGTTAAAGCTTAATAATATATAAATACTAAATAGGTTTTTATTCTTATCCCTTAGTTTATTAAAATCTTTAAAATTTAATTTACGTTATTTTTAGCTCTATTAAGTAATTAGGCTATAGTCTTTTATAGGTTTCTACGTTCTATAAGTAAAAATTTTTATTATTTTATTTAATAAAAGGAGCTCTATATTACTAATTTAAGTAATAGTATTAAATAAACTTTTACCTACTATTTAAAAATTTTATAGACTTTTTATTTTAAACTATTCTACTCCTTTACTAAAATATATTTTATAAAAAATACTAAAATATTTATCTTTTTTAAAATTTATATTTTTAACTTTTTTAGGCTCTAGAGTAGGCTAAGAACAGATTAGACTAATATTTATATTATATAATATATAGATTTATAATTATTAGCTAACTATACTAATAATCTATATATATATTATTTATATAAAGCTTTACTTACCTAACTAATTAAAAAAAATAAAATAAAACTTACTCTAAAGTACTTTTAAACTATTACTTTAATTATATAATATTATTATTAATTTTTAGCTTATTAGAGTTATAGGCTTACGTATTAAAAATATTATTAAATATTTTACCTATATCTATAATCTTAATAGTATATAAAATATCTATAAACTTTATAGCCTTTTTTTATAAAATAGGCTAATTTTTAATTTTTTTATAAAAAAAAAATTTTATTAAACATAATATTATATATTATAATAACTTAGTTAAGTAATAGTACTTATATTTTATAAATATTAAAAGCTACGTAACTAACTAAATATTTAATATAAATATATAAATTTATTTTAAATTTATACTTATTATATTTAGCTACGTAATCCCTATTTAGCAGATATATATAATAACTATAAATATATATATTATTTTAATTTAGGCGTAAATCTGCTGTTTAGTACTTTATAAACTTAAATTTATAATAATAGAAATACTATTTAAACTAGCTATAAAAGACCTTATTTAAAAATTATATACTTCTAAAAGCTACTAGACTAATATTATAAAATACTATAACTACTTTTATAATTTTTAACTAAAACTTTTTTAGTAAATTTATACTAAGTTTTATAATAATAATTTTATTAATAATTTTTTAGCTAGTATATTTAGTACTACTGTTTAGCTTATATATATAAAAAGGTAGTATTTTAATACTTATACTAAGCTTTTTTACTTATTTTTTAAAAGACGATTTTCTATACTATAAATAAGTAGTAATATTATTATTTTAAAAAATTTTTATAATTTTAAGTTTATACTAAGTATATACCTATATAGGAAAATTTAAAAATACTTTTATAAATTTTAAAAATAACTTTATTTATAAACTCTATATATAAATCTTTTTATTATAGTTATTTTTAATTAGTAATATTTACTACTTTTTAAGTTTTCCTTTAGGTATATTAAAGAGATTGTATAAAATACGCTAGTATAATTATAATAATTTTTTTTTAAATTTTTAAAAAATTACCTAAGCCGCGTATATAAGGAAATATTATTTATAATATATATATTTAGTACTTAAAATATAAATATTTTATACTTTTTAGACTAAAGTATATAAAGTTTTTTAATTTAAATATTTTACTCTTTAGTACTATATATCCTTAGTATTAATACGTAGATATATTAACTATAAATAAAACTTTTAATATACTAGTATTACGCTTTAAACTAAAAGATAAAAAAATAAAAGCTTATATATAATAAATATAAAATTATATTTATAAATAAGTATTATAAGTATAAGATTCTATTTTAAAAATTTTATATATAGTATATTATTTAAGTCTAAATACTAAAATCCTTTATTATATAGGTAAGTTTTAAATACTATATTTAAATAAAATCCTTCTATAATAATTATATTTTTTAATATAAAATTTTTTATAGAGTTTCTATTTAGACTATTAAAATTATTTTTAATTACTTAAATTTTTATACTAAAGATTAAAAAAGCTTATATTTTAGCTTTAATAATATAAATACTATTATATTTTTTAAAAAATCCTAAAATAAGTAGTAATCTATTATTTATTAAGTATAAAATAATATTATTATTAAAAATAGTATTTTTAAGAAGCGTATAGGTATTATAATTTTATATAAAATATATACTATTATTTTATTTTAATTTACTATTTATAATAAGCGAAGAATTAATAATTATATATATAAAAGAGTTAGGGAATATTAGCTTATTAAATTCTTTATCTTATATAGTATTTTTTTTAAATTATTTCTAGTATTTAAGTATATTATAAAGAGCTATAAATTTATTAAGTTTAAGGCGCTTAAAGAGCTTTTTTTTATTTTTTTTTTAATAAGTAGCGCAGTTTAACTAGTATAACTATTTATTAATATTAATTATAAGTAATAGTATTTAATAAGTTTTTAATAATATATTTTAATTTTATAGAGGTACTAATATAATTTATTTTTATTTATTAGCTATAAGCTATTTAATTAGGGAAATAGACTTTATTTACTAAATAATATAAAAATTTTAGAATTTTTAATAGTTAATTTAATAACTTTATTTTATAATATTACTTAAAAGATTCTTTTAACTTTTATTAGAAAAAGTTTTTTACTTTTAAATATTAATTTTTAAAATTAAGTTATACGTATTTATTTTATTTAATTAAATACTAATTTATTACTAATAATAGTAAAAAAGTTAGTAATAATTAGTTTATTTTAAATATTATTAAATTTATATACCTTCGCTTTTATATAAAAAGCTTTTTATTTATAATATTATAGTTTAGAAGTTATTTATTTATATTTACTTTTTTTAAATAAATAAAATATTATTATTATATAATATTTTTAGCTATCGTATTAATAGTTAAAAGCTCTTATTTAAAAAAATAAATAATTAAGTAAGTTAAAATATTCCCGTTAATAGTATAGTATATTTAAGTAGTACTTATAAATTTTAAAACTATTATTATACTAATTTAGTTTTAAATATTTATTACTTAGTTTACTTTAGTAGTATATTTAAATAAATAAGCTTAGTATATAACTATTTTAGTAGTATAATTATAATAAATTTTTATAATTTTAGCTTTAAAAGCTTTTATAATACGTAAAAACTCTAGTATTAAAAATAAATTATTAAAATTAATAATACTTTTAAAATTAAAATTAATAAAATTGTAAATACTATAAAGCGTATACTATACTTTAAGCTATATATACTAAATTAGCTAGCTTACTAAATTAGTAAAATAGATATTATTAGTTAAAAAAAATAAAATAGTTTTAATTATTATAATATTTAAAAAATTATTAATTATAAAACTTACTAAGCGTTTAATAGCTAAAGATATAAATTATTATTAGTATATAAATAAAATAATACTTATTAAATTTATAAAACTAGAAGCTTTTAAATAAAAAATTAAAAAATTAATTAAAATTTTACAAAATAGAATTTTTAATAATTAAATATATAAAAAAAATTTATTATTATTTTTAAAACGCTAAACTTATAATTTTAAAAAAAATAAACTAAAAATTACTAAATTCTAAAATTAAAAAGTAGAGATTATTTTTATAAAAAAAAAAAACTAAAAAACTATATTATATATACGTAAAAGAGAAATAAATATTTTATTTTAAAAAGTTTTATAAACTAATAATATAAACTTTAAGATATTTTACTATAATAATTTATTTTTTAATATATTTTTTTTTAATTAAAATTTTATTTTATAATTATACTATTTTTTATATAAATAATTCTATAACTATAGTTTTAAAAAAAAATTTAATAAATATATTAAATTTATTTATTTTATTTATATATAATAATATTTTTAAATAAATTTTTTATTTTTTAAAATTTTTTAATTTTATTTATATATTTTACTTTTATTTTAAATTTTTTTACTATTATTTTGTTAATTACTATATTATTTTTTTAATACTAATTTATTTATTTTATTTTATTTTATTTTAATTTTTATATTCTTATAATTTTTTTTATACTTTTTTTAATACTTTTAATTAATTTTTTTATTTAACTTTTTTACTTTTTTTTTTTTTTAAATTATTATTTTATATAAAATATTTTTTTTTTCTAATACTTTTTTAATTTTTATTTTTATATATTTTTTTTTAATACTACGTTATTTATTTAATTTTAATTTTAATTTTAATTTTTTTTTTATTAATTTTTTTATATTTTATTTTTACTTTTTTTTATTTTTTTTTATATTTTATTTTTACTTTTTTTTATACTTTTTTTTTTATTTTATTTTTTCTTAAATTTTTAAACTATTTTTATACTATTTAATTTTTTATTTATATTTACTTTTCCCTTTTATATATATATATATATATATATTTTTATACTTTTTACTTTTTTTTTATACTTTTATTTATATTTATATTTTTTTTTAACTTTTTTTTATATTTTTTTTTTTTTTACTTTCCTTTAATTATTTTTTAAAATATTTTTTCTTTTTACTTTTTTTTTTATTTTTTTAAAATTTTTCCTTTTTTTAATATTTACTTTTTTTAATATTTTCTTTTTTTTAATATTAACTTTTTTTAATATTTACTTTTTTTAATATTTACTTTTTTTAATATTTACTTTTTTATTATTTACTTTTTATAGAATTTTTTTTTTTTAATATTTACTTTTTTTAATATTTACTATTTTATTTTATTTTTACTAAACTATTTTATTTTTTATATTTTTTTTTTTATTTTTAATTTTTTTTTTCTTTTTATTTTTTTTATTTTTATTTTTTAACTTTTTACTTTTTTTAAAAAAAATTTAAATTTTTTTTTTAATATTTTTTTTTTATCTATTTTTTTTATTTACTTTTTTTAATTACTAATTTATTTATTTTTTTTATATATTTTATATAAAAATGTTTATTTTATAAAAAGTTTAATTTATAAAACTTTTTAAAAATATTTTAGTTATAATCTAAAATATATTTAGTACTAATATAAAAATTATATTTTTTTTATTTATATACGTAAAAGTTAAAAAGATATTTTATTTTAATTTATATTTATTTTAGGTTTAGAATCTTCTTAAAAAAGTATATATATAATTTTTTTTATAAAATTTTTACTTAAATATATAGTAGAGCTTATAGATATAAATAATTTTATAATTTAAATATTCTTTTATATTTAACCTATAAGTCTATTTATAATTATTTTCTAGCCTTTTATATAATTTACTTTTTTAAAATTTTAATTACGCTTTTAAGTTGTACTAAAAATAAATAGTACTTATATTATTATAAAACTATTAATATATAATACTCTAAATTAAATATTATAAAATTAATTATTTAATAGTATTAATATATTTAAACTACGTACTTATATAAACAGAGTATTAGTTTAATATATTAAAAATAACTAGCGTTTATTAAGTAATACTAAAAGTAATATAAAATATTATTAAGTATTACCTACTAAATATTATAAAATCTCTTAGTATAATAAACTTATTTTAAAAAATATTAATTTAATTATTATTAAATAAAAACCTAGCGTATACTATACTTATATTAAATTTAGAATATTTTTTTATTTTTTTTTTATATATTTATATATTATATTTAGTTTTATTATAGTTTTTATAGCACCGAAGGCCTAGTTTTACTATTTAGTAATTATTTTTAACCTAAGTCTTTTTAGAGCGTTAAGGTGCTAAAGAAATTTTAGTAGTTACTTATACTATTCCCTTACTATATTTTATTATACTATTTTACTAGATTCGCTTTCTTATACATAATTTTTACTTAGTTAGCGTAACTATTTACCCTTTAAGCTTAGTAATCTAGGTACTTATAAGCGCGTTCTAGTATAGTATTAATTTAGCCCCTTTAATAAGCTATAAGAATCTAGTTTTAGTATTAAATAAATACTTAATAGAACTATATATAAGTTTTAATTAAGAGCTAAATTTATATAAATTATTTAAGGTCTTTAATATTTACGCCGCTAAAAGAAGGGGTTATTCTAGTAGAATATATACTTATATATTAAAACGATCTAGCACTATCTACGTATTTAAAGGGACTAGCTTTAATATTTTAAAAGTCTTTTAATAGTTTTTTATTATAAATATATTAAAAAACGCGTTTTAAAAAACCGGTAGAAAGCCTTTTTTATTAATATAAAAGATACGTTAGTGCACTAAGTTCTAAATATATTATAAGTATTTTTACTTTAGAGATAAAAAATAGATTATATTTAGAGGCTAAAGGTTATATAATAAATATAATAGTATATAGAGTATTAAGATTTTATTTTTAAAATAATAGTTCTTAAAAGCTTAGTTAAGGTAGTTTTTATAGCTATTTAGAATTAGTAACTAGTATACTTTTATTTAACGCCTCTTTATATACGCGTTAAACTACTTTAACTACTTAAAACTAAAGTTATTATTTGTTTAGCTATTTTGTAAGACTAAGAGCTTTTAATTATATAGTATATCTATCTGCTTATACTATATAAAGATATAAACGTATTTTTTATAAATAATAAAAGGCGGGGTTATATACCCTACAGCGTATATACCCTAGATAACAGTAACTTATTCGCGATCGCCTAGCTAAACTAGATTAGGCCTACTACGTCTCTCTAAGCCTATAACGACCTTTATAGACCCGATTACGTCTATCTAAAAGCCAGTTTCGTCAAAGTTGTACACGTCGTCGTTATAGCAGACTTGTCAACAATCAATCAATCAACTCCACTGCCGCGGAGTTGATTGGTTGACGTTTTTGAGAGCTCCGAGTTGATTGAGTTGATTAATGAGATTTTTTGTGAGGCCTGAGTTGAGTTGATTGATTGATTACTAAGAGAGCTTTGGAATTGATTGGTTGCTTCAGTTGCAATCAGGTTGACTAAGTTGCTCTAGGATACAAGCCATATCATCGTCTGTGAGCTCGATTGTGAGAGGAGAGCTACTCGGCAGCTTGATACCTGTCCTCTTCCAGCTCTTTAAGCACTGCAGAGCACCCATTAACTCTACCTTTATGTGTAGTCGCCGAGTACCTAGGAGATCTCCAAGCTCACTAAACATCCTCTCACAATCAGCAGAGGACGCCGGGATAGAGTAGATGTCGAGCGCAAGGCGTGAAAGGATAGGAAACTGTTTCTCCATTAGCAGCCAGTACTGGATAGGGTTCTTTGACAGCTTGTCGTCCTCGTCGAGCACTGGCTGCCTCTTCCAAATCTTATACTTGTCATCAATCTTCTGCTCTACCTCCTTCATGGTGGCCTTCATAGAGTGCTCCAGGAAGGCAGCTCTGCTGGCCGAAGGACCTACGCGCTGCCGTTTTGGAGGACGCTGAGTCTCTTGGGACAGCCCATCTGAAGCTTTGGCAGCTGCTCTATCCCTGTAGGACTTCCAGAGATGGAGGAAGCCCTTGTGGTTGGTAATGAGCCAATCTTTCCGGAAGTGAGGGCCATCTTTATCCTCGTTCCAATCCTCCGGAACTTTCCATAGAGCCTCGAGATAGTGCTTGTAGTGAGGATGGAGAATAGTTGCGGCGTAGTACACTGGCGCGTCGTCGAATTTACGGTAGTACTCTGAGATTTTCGCGTGGGCGAGATTGACGTTAGTTTTTAGGTGATCTTCTGGAGCATCTGGGTCCTCGTAATCCACCTCAGATAGACGGTCCTTCATCTCTTCTAATTGATCAAGTAGCCACTCAAAAGTTATTAGAACCTCCCAGATCACACCATGGTTACCTATCTTGCCTCTACCCTAGAGGAGCGACGTCGCTTCCTCAAAAGGCCTGAGTAGCTCGATGTACTCAGTGATCGTCGCCCAATCCCTACCCTTCATACCTCCCTCGAGTATAAAGCGCCTTGGCTGAGCACGCCCTGGCCGCGACGTGCGACGCCTCGACGCCTACTGCACCCTATCGTCCTAGATCTTGAAGGCCATATAGTCGTCGAGTGGATTGCGGTTTTCAATAGCGCGCTCAAAGGTGTATAGGTAAGAGTTCCAGCAAGTCTTAATAGGCTTTATGAGTTCCTTTGGTCTTTCCGACAATCCAGTACGCTTTAGGTCCTCTATCTAAAATTTTTCTAGTAACTCTCGAGCTTGTGAGGTACAGATAGATAACGTTAAATAAGACTCTAATCGGTCCATACTTTTTCCATTCATCAAGAAACTGTTCTTCAGCCTAGCAAGCGGTTAGCTCGTTAATAGATGCTGGAGATACTTCCGATAGGCTCTTACAGCTAAATTAGAGTCTAGGTTCTCAAAGGAGTCCTTGTCTCGGCCAAAAATGACTCTCTGGGCGCCTAGATTAAAAATGTGGCATGTACAGCGTAGTCTTCGGTGAGGGGCAAAGAAGTCATACTCGACGCCCAGCGACTCCATCGCAGTATCGTTGTTTGTAGCGTTGTTAAGTACGAAGTAGCCGAGGCGCTCTCGATCAATTCTAAAGTTTTAGAGTACTGAGTTAACGACAGAGGCTATATTATCACCTGAGTGCTCACCGTGGAGCTGAGGTAGACTGAGTAGATAGTCCTCGACGTCACCGTCCTCGTTTAGATAGTGTACGCAGATCCTAGTAAGCGCGCGTTTACTACCCGACGTAGTCCAGTTGTTAAACGTTATATATATAAGAGAGCGCGCGCGCTTCAGGTGCTCGATTACCGCAGAAACGTAAAAGTAGTACTCAGCCAAGATGTGGCTCCGGAGCGTGTTGTGGCTATTCTAGAGCACCTGCTCAGCTAGTAGATTAGCAGTTAAGATCATATGCTAAAAGGAAGGTATTTCAATTACTCGCAGGGCCTGATTGTTAGCAATAATCTAGTTCTTAACCGCGTCAAAAAACCGCTTCTATAAGAAGCTTAAGGTAATCTCGTTAGCCACCTACTGTAGAATATCTACTCCACAATACTGCATGCTTACTAATATAGACGCCTGGCCCTAGGGTAGACTAAAGTTTATTTTTCCGTTCTAATTAACGCCATAGCCTTTAGTGTTCGCTTTAAGGTGCGCAGCTACAGACGTTGTAGATTGGTAAACGCAGTATTCTCCTGCTTGTATCTTATATTAATAATAGTACCTACATAGCCAGAAGTTCTGACGCTTCTTCTAGTGGAAAACAGGCCACCCGTAGGCATAAATCCAGCTCGGAGTACCTCTTATATGTCCTCTCTCGCGCTTCTGTAAGTGTGGTACGCGCCCCCAGTCAAGGCCCTCAAAAGCCTTCTCGTCGTCATCTGAAAAGTATACCACCTGCACATCTTCATTCTCAGGGTCATCCGGTTCGGGCGCGACAGAGGGCGACTTCGGAGGCGGGTTTTTACGATTTACGAGTGCGGTAGTCTCCTTTGCGACCCCCCCGAGATTTCGGTTCATTCTGCAGCAAAGGGTGGGTGGGTATAGGGCGTTATGGTGTTAATAGATGTATGTGTTGATTAACGCGTCGATGGCCTTCGCGATGTTTGACGCGCACTGAAGTTCCCAGAGGTGTCAGCCAATCATGTTTAAGATTGCTAGCGGAGCTTGAGAATGGTGAAGCTGATTGGTCAATGGCCGAGCTGACTAGGCCTGGGGAACCTTTTCACGAAGCTCTGCATGCCGCATTGCGGACACGGTATTTTTAGTACTAAAAAATTCTAGAATATGCAGGATATCAACTTCATCAATCAACTCAATCAACTTAGTGCCTTCAAGTTGACTTGATTGATAAAATTCGCATCGTCAAGTTGATTGAGTTGATTGTTAACAGGTCTGGACCAGCTACCTCAGATAGATGCAGGTTACTACAAGATACTGTATGGTGCATTGACCTGTTGACCCGATTGCGAGGAAGATACAACAGAGGATCATTTTAGCACTGTTGACCCGATCGCGAGGAAGTTACAACAGGGGACCCGGAGATTAAAGTTTTACAGGAGAGGACTCTAAATTAATTATTAAGGCCCCTGTGTACAGTGACCTGGAGTTTTACTAAATAGAGCTTATAAGCCGTCGGTTTAGCACTGTAGTATAGAGAGACAGATTATCTTAATCTTAATTATCTTTGAAATACTAGAGGATCCATTTAGACCTCTGGGGGGACAATACATTCATAGCACCCTTTTCGTTCCACAATATTCCAACACGTGGATAATCCGACAATAGTAAAGGTTAAAGTATATATAAAGTAGAAGCTATAGGCATAGTTAAAATAGGAATTTAAGGCTATAAGCACTACTTATATAGCGTAAAAAAGGATAACATTTTAGCGTACATGCTAAAAGGCTAGATAGCGGCGTCTAGAGAAATCTAGGCTGTGTTAGTTCCACCCTAGATTTCCCTCATTAGCGGTTATGCATCTAATTCGCCTAAGTAAAGCCCATTATGCCCGCGTCCGCACTTGCTTTTAGTGCCATTAAACTCCAGCTAGGGATCTCTATCTACGGAGCGGTACTGCTCCTTATCAAAAATGTCTTAAGGGCGAAATTTGCCATTGCCAATAGGGCTTCATAATCAAACTAGAACCCCCCAAGTGGCAGGGCAGTGATCCTCCTCTACATATCTTAACGCACCCATAAATACATATACGATATCACTTTTAAATAGCAGTTACCTTCTACAGTAATTCGTCACATCAGCTAAAAAACTGTGTGCATTAGAAAGCAGAAGCGGGACGTATAGTAGTCAATATAAAGACTAAGGATTGTATTTAAGGTAAAAACTGAGTACCCTATCTAAAGGAAAGATTCAGTACGCTATCTGAGGTAAAGACTAAGTAGAAGACCAGCTAAAGCCAAACGCCGCTATCAAGCAAACTCCCTAGAAGTAGAAGCATAGAATCCGATACCAAAAGATAACCCTAACAAATAAACGACCGTTCCCACATTGTTCTCCAGTCTCTAGACCACTAGTCCCAGGTGTCTAGGAAGCAGTAAATGTATACCATTTCGGTTGTCCGGTGCCAAACAGATCCCGAGAGGTATCATACCCTGTATTATATAAACAAACTCTTCCCATTTCCCCAATCAACGTCTTGAGATCTGCAAGGCATAGGTCATAATTCTGGGGTACGTAGAAGGGCTGCCACCCATAGAAGTCCTGCACACCCCAGTCATTGACACCGTACGTGAAGTCGAACTTGATAATCTTTCCATTGCCGACGTTCATCGGACCCAAGGTGGCGGACTTCAAGGCTTCGGGCCAGGTCGTGGCCGCATCCCACTGATATCCGCCGGGCGGGTAATACCATAGCTTGCAGACTCGGGTGGCAATGTGCTCCCAGGCCGAGACGTCCACGTCCAGCCCGGGAACCTGGTTCGGATTACAGTTAAGGGGGTTCTCGGCTCGCTTGGCCTGATTACTTGATCTTAGTATCTCTGCTCTCGTGACCAGGAAATCTCTGGTATAAACGTACCAAGTTGCGCTTGGAAGCGGTAGCATTATTCCCCGTGACTACAGTAGTTTCGACATATTCCTCAAGATCGGGACGAGCTTCCGTGAGAGTGGAGTTGGAGTCAGCGACCTTGATGGAATCAAAAGTGCTCGTGGTTTCAACGTCAACCAGGGGAGCAGCGTCGATGACGGAGTCGGCAATGGCAATTGGAGAAGAGCTGGCTGAAGCAGCGGGGATGGTAGCAAAGGTCGTGGGAGTCCCGGCAGCCGCAGATCTGGACACGGATGGGCGGACACTGGAAAATAATTGAGGAGCAGCGTTGGCGATGGCTCCGAGAGCGAAAAGGCCCAGGAGATTACGGGCCATGGTTAAGTTCTAGTTGCGAGCGATGGAAGAGAAAGAGAGTTCAGAATTGGCGGGAAGTGCAGTCTATGCTAAGGAGAGAAGATGTTGTTTGCTCTGGTTTGGTAGGCGGATCTAGAGATGTTGGATCTTCTTATATACTTTATGAGATAGGGCTCAGCGCATTCCTGAGTCGTCTAAAATAGGCTTCAAGACGAGTCTGAGACTCAAGAAACTGACGGCGGCCTCATGGCTTCGCGTGATAATACGTTTTGCTCCAACTGTTGCCTTGGATAGTAAAACCACATCATGGCAGTGCTAAAGACCGCTCAAAGCTGTCTCAGCCTGGCAGAAGCTGAAGGCGCACTTAGCAAATCGATGGCACTTTCGAAGCACTATTGCGCCTCCTAGCCGTATACCGAGAGTTGGCTTGTCGTGACTGACTTGCGTGTCTTAGTAGTAGGCCATAGACTGTTCTCCAGCATACCCTCTAGCTAAAAATAGTATACTCTGATTGTACGATACCAAATACATGTTGTAGCCGTTGGCTGTCATTCACGAGCAAAAGGGACAAATGAGAATATACTGCGGAAGAAATCAGTCTAATCCACGGGTAAGAACGCTTAATGTCTCTGAAACGATATTCTGAAGTGTTATAAAGAGGCCCATTGTGGAGGCTGTGTGCCGGATGGCGATCAGCCACGAGGATCACGGGGATGCCCACGTACCGCAATCGCGGCTTGAGTTGCTCTTGCCATCGCATACGACAGTGGCGGGCTACAGAGGCGTATGCAGGGTTCCCACATGACAGATAGTCTCCGATTTGCTGGATTTGCTGGATTTCCAGAGAATTTGTTAGCCTTGTGCATGGCGGTGATGTTCTTGCGGTATGAGGAGCCTTTGTAGTCAACATATCTCTGCCAAAATGGTCAAATCTCTTTTGCATCGTGCCGCCTCGATTCATGAGGAGAAATTCGTTAGGGTACCCTGACTCAAAATATGCGCTATTAATAAATATACCCGCGACTTCCAGCCTGAGCGGTGGGCGATGTGGTGCGGTGGGCTTGATTGCGGATCGGTTGATTAGGCAGATGTCATTTTCGCAGCAGGTGAAGGCAAAGCAGCAGAAGGCATGTGCCGGTAGGGAGGCTCAGGAAGCCATACGCAAGCAACGGCAGCCGTAAAACATCGCCTGACCTGATAGCGAGTACGTGTAGTTTCATTCAGCCCTCCCAACGCTTTTTCTTAGGCACTCTTTCAGCTGGCCGGGTCCATAAAATTCGTACTGGCTCGGAGAACGCCGCGAAGATTTTCAGCCGCTTCGTAGTCTTCTGCTGTTCACGACCACATCGTGTACGTGTCTGCTCTCCTCTCAAAGTCAGTGCAGCAGGGGCTGTAGTCTGCGTGTAGGTTCTCCGTCCACACCTTTGGAACACTGTTGTACGATGTGTAGGGGCTAAGCAATCTCGACTCGGGCAGAATTACCGTTGGAAGATATACCAAACATAGCCATTCGCGTGGCGCTGTGTGGCGCTGTGACGTTTGTTTGTTTGGTTCCCGTGTTTCAAGATGAAACGCCAAGTCATCTGGCATATTCGATTGTGGAGAATCTTTTAGCACTGCTGAAAACTTAAACTTCTGGATCTTTTTTAACTGCAACGTTATAACTGTAGTATTTGACAAGCTGCAAAGTTCACAGTATCATCTTTCGTACCTAAGCCTCGTGTTTAAATGTATAAATAGCAACTACAAGTTGTATTAATCACTTTCTATGCGATCCCATCAGCTTGCTACAGGCCGAACATTACGTGGTAGAAGTGCCCGTACAGTCTATCACTGCCGTTCGCTGGTTTAGACATCCTTGAACCCATCCGTCCACACCATAGCCTACAAGTCCTGCTGTGGAGGGTTGGATTCGGCAAGTAAAGCGTTGTCTCCGTAACCTCCACGACGAATCGACAGAAACAACAATCAGTCTTTTCTACCCTTGTAGATCCATGTTTGAGGAACTGTCAGTCGGCATGTCGCCTATGGTCGTTGATCCAAAGGACGGAAACGTGTAGCTCTCGCTCCACAATGTTCTCCAAGGCCACGAGTACCAATCGACATATAATTCAAAAGCAACCATGGAGGCCTCCATTCGCAATCTATCTTCTAGCCATACCTCACGGATCGAGGTTTTCTCGTGTCGTCCTTCTCCTAGTTCCCGGGACACCGCCCCTCCGCCTCACAAAGCGGATCATCCGGATTAAACTCCCCACACCCGGGCACCACACACGCACTCGCCGTATGCATGTACTTGATCTTATGATCCTCTACGCGTATCATATGACTATCCGGCATCGGCGCCTTCCCCTGCGTGCGATCCAAGCCGGGGAACCCCACAAACACATCCACGACGCCCACCTCCTCGTCCACCACATACCGCCTGTACGGCACGACAATCGTCGACGGCAGCACCTGCTCGCAGTTCTGCGTCGTCGCGTTCCACGTGCCGTTCGCGTACAGCCCGCCCTCGATGCGCGAGCACGGCAGCCCCCACGGGACCACGACCGACGCGTTGTCGAAGCGGTCGAAGTACAGGTCGCCGATGTGCTGGAGGAACGCCCGCGTCTCCTGCTGCGCGGGCGGCACCGCCGGCCAGCGCTCCTGCGTGATCCACTTGAGCGTCATGCTGGCGTTGAAGAGCCAGTCGCCGCGGTCCGTCACGACGGACTCGAGGAGGGTCGCGGGGCCGTCGCCCGGCGCGTACTCGATGCGTGTGTGGATGCCGTAGGGGTGCGGGTCCGACGCGGCGACGATCTCGGTGAAGGTTGCGCAGCGGACCGTGTCGTAGATGGTGTAATTGTAGTCGATTTTGAGGGGGTAGGTGAGCGTGATGTTGGGGCTCGAGGGGGACAGCGCGATGTTGTTCTCCAGGTAGGTGAAGTTGGAGGCCGCGTGGGCGAGGAGCGCGGCGGGCTGGCCGGTGGACTGAGCGGTGAGGTAGTCGGCGCCGCGGGCTTGGAGGAAGGCGCGGGTGCAGTTTGCTGATGCTGTGGAGGCAAGCGCAGCGAGAGCGATGGGCAGGAGCATCGTGGAGGTGGTGAGCAGTTGGAGCTGAGAGGAGACCCATTGGGAGGCAGGTCTTCTTATAGAGGAGGTTGTAGTGGGCCCCAGGAGGATGATATCGCTTCGTGATGGGCGGCCGTATGCAGGGCTCTGACTACCTTGTCACTTTGTTCAAGTCGCACGTTCTCAAAGCGGTCCAGAATGCCACATGATCGTTAGCATGTGTTGATGCACTCGGTCCTTGCTTCCAGTCCAACACGTTTGCGATGATCCTTTGACCGAGTACATGCACCACACTGTGCAGACCGGACACGGAGAATAACTCTTTCTCTCGATGGGTTTTCCCCTCTTGAAAGACACGATCTCTCGTGGCGGGGCAGCACGGGACGAACCTGCTGCCCCACTTCATCTACCTGCAGGCGTAGAAGTGTGGACGGCTATATGTAGAAATGGTCGCGGTGATCCTCTGGTGTCCGTAGCTCCAAAGGTAACATTGCGCCTGTAGGATCTGGCAATATGGAGTGCCGGGGTATATTGCCATTGGGTGTTTCGAGACCTATCCCCAGCATTATCCGTAGATGCATCACACCGCCAGGCGCGCGGCAGAAGAGGCTGCAGAAGAGGTCGTAAGCGATGCGGTCCAGATGATTGGTGGGAGCTGCGAGCAGAAAAGCACGGGAAGCGTACGGGACAACGATGTGCATGCCATCTTTTACCTGCGGTGTTGAAGGTCTAGGGTTTGGGGTAAGTCTGTCCCTGAATGAACGAAAACGAGTTACTCGCGCGCACTACTATAACACTGGTTACCTGCGGTGAGAAGCGGTGGCGCCGAGCGAACGATAAGTGAAGGAGCTGTGCAGGTTCTCGGCTTCTCCAATGGTGCGCAGACTCTGCACACGAGCTTGCAGGCTAGCAATAGGAATGTCGCAACGAAGCTTACATATAAGCTTCGTTGAGATATAGCGGGAAGGGATTCGTAGGCGACCGATATGGGCTCCCGAGGTCTTCAAGGCCTTGTCGGTCATCTTATCCTCGTCTCGAAGCCACTGGATAGCCCAGTACAGAAACGCTCCAAGATATCAAAACGCGTTGATTTTAGAATGTTGAATGGACATGAATTGCTCTTTTTCCAGGCGGTCACTGCCCGACCAGACTGTTTCCACCTTCCGATTCTCCTGCATGAGGTCCCCCGTTGTCAAACAGATCATGCGACAGAACTCAAGCCAAAAGCGCCATCATGGGTGAATGCGTGACGAAAGAATTAGCGGGGTGGCTGGGAGCTGGGCAAGGCACACAGACCACCGCGATAAGTAGCGCGAGCTCTCCGCTCTCCTGCCGCGACACTCCCAACTATCACCAACTCTCAATCTGCACCCTTTCTGCAGTTGCCCACTCGCACCTTCTTGCGACCCAATCGCTTCTCTCTGCATCAATTCTGCACATCAATTCAGCACAATGGCACCTCGCAAGAACGCCAAGGCAACCGCCGCTACCCCCACCCGCTCCGGTCGCGCCGCAAAAGCGGCCGGCTCTGCAGCGATTGCACAGGACTCACCAAAGAAGCGCGGTCGCGCTGCTAAAGCCGCCGCACCACCTGCGCCTGATCCGACGCCGAAGAAGCGTGGTCGCCCGGCACGCGTAGAGGCAGCCCCAGAGGAGCCCGCACCCGAGAAGCCGAAGAGCGGTCGCGGTCGCAAAGCCGCTGAGCCCGTACCCGAGCCTGCCGTCGAGGAAGCGCCTGCCTCCGAGCCTGTCGTCGAGGAGGCGCCTGCTCCCAAGAAGCGCGGTGGCCGTCCGCCCAAGGCCGCGCCCGCTGTCCAAGATGCGTCCGCCCCGAAGAAGCGTGGTCGCGGTGCGCGCAAGTCAGAGCCCACCGCCGTCGCGGAGGCACCCGCAACCCCCAAGCGTCGCGGCCGCCCCTCAAAGTCGGGCATAGACCTCAATCGCGTCGCCGGTCCATCGCGCATCAGCAAGCGCGCCACCAAGACAGCAACTCCCACCGCGGGCACTCGCTCCAGCCCACAAACCAAGCGGACTCGCGCGGCTCCTAAGCAGGCGAAGGAAGCTCCACACGAGGCCGCACCCAAGCCGAAGGCAGCTCCCAAGACGAAGAAAGCCGCCGCCAAGGAAGCCTCGCAGCCGAAGAAGCGCATGGGTCGCCCAGCCAAGAAAGCGGCAGCCGCAACACCAACCAAGAAGACGCCTACCAAGGCAGCCGAGCGTAAGACGAAGGATGCCCGCGTCACCAAGCCCGAAACCAAGCCTCGCAAGAAGAGAGGCATGACTACGATCGATGTGCCGGATCGTCTCGCAGATGCCATGCTTGAGCACCTCCAACAGCTGCTTGACGCTGAGGTTGCACCCGCCAAGGAGCCGCAGGCTGAGGAGAACGTCGAAGTCGACGTCGATGTCGTCATGGAAGACGCTAATGGGTCCGTTAACGGGGATAATGATGAGGTCGAAGCGGAGGGAGACATCTCAATCCCCGCTCCGCCTGGAGGCTTAGAAGGCGATGACCTCGAAGCTGAGGCAGACGTTTCGACTCCGGTGTCCCCTGAGCGTGCCGCTATTCTTGAAGTGGAGGAGGAGGTCGTCCAGGAGGTCGTTGGCAGCGACGAACCACAGGAACCCACCCGTGCCGAGGAAGAAGACGTCGAAGATGGTCAGCGAGAGGGTAGTCTCGACGCACGCGCCGCCCACCAGGCTGCAGTTGAAGCTGCCAGCGACACCGAGCTCGATGAGGATCAAGACGGTGGCGAAGCCGAGGTCGCCGTTACCTACGAAGAGTATAGTCATGAGATTACTGAAGCTACAAACCCAGGCGACATCGTAGAGCAGATCGATTTCCAGGCAGAAATCGCAGAAGTCACTGGGTCTGATGTTCCACCGCCTCCAATGCACCAAGACCTTGAGGTGGACGACCGAGGACTTAATTACAGCGCGATTTATGATAACCACGAGCCCATACCTGCCCGGTCCCATGTCGATGACCTGGGTAGCGAAGACGAAGACGACAACGATCTCGCTGCCGCACCCGGTCCCGTGCCTACCTCACTCGGTGCTGCTCCCGTTGCGCAGATGTTTTGAGCCCACATGTCCGAGCGAACCATAAGTCAGAATTCTGGCACGGCGGCACCTACAGACGATTGTCTCTGCGATTGTCTGCAGAGCGACTTGATACATACAATGGTCGCACAGAAGAAGTTTGATCTTTCCCATTCGAAGGCAACTCGCTCCCAGTGTTTTAGCCAGCATTGCTGGTAGCAAAGCCAAATACCTGTTTCTTGCGGAAGAGACCTTTCACAAACTGTACAAAAGTAAAATTGAATTTTTGGCATTCTCATCGGCGTCTGCACGCTCGCTCTATTTTTCTGGCCGACGGTTTCGAAGGCTTCAACACGACACAGCGCACTCCCACCTTCAGCGCACCGTCGCGTGTCGCTTCTTTGCACCTGTTTCGGGAAGCTCATATCGGCGAGACCACCTTGGATTATAAGAGGCCCATTAGGCTTGGATGTCTAAAATCGGCGTCTTGCTCATTTATCCGTTGGCTTGGGCCTCAAGATCAGGTAAGGGCATGAGTCCACTGAGCTTCTACATTGGACGGGTGCTTTCGGGTTATCTAGTTTCTTTGCTTCGTCGCTGCTTCTGTTCTTTTGGCTGGCATTCTGGCGCGCGGGTATATAGGTCTGGGAAGGCTGCTCTGCAGCGCTTCTCTAGCCACTGCGTCTTCTCTCGCGTCTTTGTAATACATGCAATGCATTTGACTGTTCTCAACCTTGCTCCCTTGCCGTGCTGTGACGTGTACCCTGGCGAATATATCTGGGCGCAACTACGTGTACCAAGAAGAAGGTTGCGCTCTTGCGATGACATGACAGTGTCTTATAGACTTTTCCACTTTTTTTTTCATGTGTAATATAGGAAAAGGCAAATACAGGTATCCCTTTGGAGAAGTTGTTAGGGGCCATGGATTCGGAATACATGGTACGCGTTTTTATGTCGCATACCCTGGATATTGGTTGTTGCTCGCTCGCACATAAGAGGCAGTCATGCCGGCGCCAGAACACAAATAGGAATGTACTTGTGCTTGTACTTCGAAAACGACTACGGTCCCTTTCCCGCCATCCAAACGCACTACGGTATACACGTCCCGTGAATATCCGCCAGTACAACTTCGCAATTAAAAGGAAGGTGGGGGTGGAGGGGTAGCACTTGCCAGCACAAACATCACAAAACCTCACCCTTGACTTCAATTCATTACTCCGCCTCCCCGTGGACAGCTTCCTCGCACTGGACGTCCAGAAACGCGTCCCAGGACTCTCTCTCTCTCTGCCCTCCGCCAATCTTCGCACGCCAACCACCCCCCGCCATGGGCCACAAAGTCCCCCAACCCGGCGTCTGGACCCCCGCCGTGACCTTCTTCGACCCCTCGACCGGCGCCCTCGACCTCGCCGCGCAGACGCAATACTTCGCCTACCTCGCCACGCACGTCACGGGGCTCGTCGTCCTCGGCTCCAACGCCGAAGCCTTCCTCCTCACGCGCGCGGAGCGCACCGCCCTCGTGCGCGCCGCCCGCGCCGCCGTCGGCCCCGACTACCCCCTCATCGTCGGCATCAGCGGCTTCTCCGTCGTCCAGACGCTCGAGTTCGCGCGCGACGCGCAGGACGCCGGCGCCGACTTCGGGCTGCTGCTGCCGGCGGCGTACTACGGGGGCGCGACGACGAAGGAGGTGGTCACCGCGTTTTTCGACGACGTCGCGCGCGGCACCGACTTGCCCCTCGTGGTGTACAATTTCCCGGCGCAGTGCAACGGGGTGGATCTCGACTCGGAGACGATTGCGGGCATGGCGAGGCGGAATCCCGGGCGCGTCGTGGGCGTCAAGTTAACGTGTGGGTCGGTGGCGAAGATTGTGCGGTTGAGTGCGGAGCTGAGGCCCGACGAGTTTACGATTTTTGGGGGCCAGAGCGATTTCCTGGTCGGCGGGCTGGCGAGCGGGAGTCAGGGGTGTAAGTTCAGTGGATGCGCAAGGCGCGGGGGGGCGAGGGTTAGGCGGACTGACTGGCTGACTGACTGGCTTGGTGCGTGTGTAGGCGTCGCGGCGTTCTCGAATGTGTTTCCGAAGACGATTATGAAGATTTACGACCTTTATATGGCCGGCGATGTGGCGGCCGCGATGGAGCTCCACCGAAAGGCTGCGCTGGCGGAAAGTCCGGTGAAGGCGGGGATAGCGAGCACGAAATATGCGGTCAGTCAGTTCAGCGCGGTAGCCGCCGGGATCGAAGATGCGGAGGAGAAGCTCAGGCCGCGGCGGCCGTACTTGCCTGTCGGCGACGCGGTAAAGGAAAATGTGAAGAAAGTCATGGCGGAGGTCGCGGAGATTGAGCGAGGTTTGTAGAAGCCGTAGTGGGATGGAAGGGTGGTACAAGCACTTGGGTAAACAAGAGTTAAGCACGCGAGGACAACATGGCGAAAAAGGTCGCGAAAGAGAAAGGTCCACTGACGTGAACAGCTTGAAAGACCTCGCATATCAGAGTAACCAAAAGACATCGAAGCATCGCGCATAACATTCGTATTAGGGTATCATAGACTACGCATTAAGCATGCGATCATATCACATCACATCACCACCACTAACCCCACAATCAACATCCCCAGTGCAGCACCCTTCCACGTCACCCTCACAATACTTCCCGTCCCAGGAGCATCCCGCGAACCTCCCGTCTCCGCCGGCCTCTCCGTAGGATCCGGAACCACCGCCGTACTCGCCCTCGTCCCCGTCCCCACCACCACGCCCGAAGGCCCCAAACTCACGACCTCCCCACCAGGCAGCGTCGCAGCCGGACCCCCCACGCTCAACGTAACGCCATCGACCACGACGGCTCCACCCGACCTCGTCGCCGCCACTACATCCCCACTCCCCAGCGTAAGCATCACCACACTGCTCCCTGAGCTTCCCGTCGGCAGCGCCACCGTACTCGCGACACCCTCCGGGCCCACGACAACCACACCGCTCGGCCCTACGCTAATCGTCGTCCCATCGACCGTGACAGGCGCATCCCCAGGCCGAAGCGTCGTCCCCGGCGCAACCACGACGCCCCCAGGCCCCGCGACCAGCGTCGCGCCCCCCGCGGTAAACGTCACCTGTCCACCTCCACCTCCAGGTCCACCCCCGGCACCCGTCTGGAACGGCACAGTCATCGTACCGCTCGCATCTACGACGACGACCCCCGCGGGCGCAGCGCTGAACGCCGTCCCGTCAACAATAATGGGTGCATCTCCAGGACGAAGTGTCGTCCCTGGTGCGACGACTACGCCTGCGGGACCGGCGACCAGCGTCGAGCCGCCGGCTGTGAGGGTAACCTGGCTGGGCGGCAACGGGATGGTTTGCGTGCCGGACGGGTCGATGAGAACGACGCCGGTGGGGGCGGCGCTGATGGTCGTGCCGGAGATGATGAGGGGAGGGCTGCCGGGGCGGAGCGTGGTGCCGGGGAGGATGAGGCCGCCTGTGGGGTCGGCGACGATGGGACCGCCGGGGGCGTTGGTGATGGTGATGGGGCGGGGGTTGCTGGGAGGATTGTTTGGAGGGCTGTTTGGAGGGCTGTTTGGAGTGCCGGGGCGGGTAGGAGTTGGAGGGTTGTTCGGCGGGTTCCCCGGGTCAGCGGGATCGTTGGGATCATTCGGGGGATCAGCCGGATCGCTTGGTGGCTCATCGCTCGGCGTGGGCGGCTGCGCGGTCGGCGCGCTCGTCGGCGGTGCCGGGGGGTCCGCAGGCGTAGCCTTTGTCGACGACGGCCGCGCGGGCTCGTTCGGTGTGGTCACGGGCACAGCGGGTACGCTGCTACTGCTCGACAGGAAATTCCCAATGCTCTTCAACGCAATGGGCGGATCGTCGAGCCCAAAGTACCCCAGCGAGCAATCCGCCCAGTCGGGGTCGACCTGGCGGATCGCCGCGGGCATGGCCATCTGCGGGCGGTACTCGCCCGGGAACACGACGGAGCAAGGCGGGAGCCGGAGGTTGCATTCGGGCTCGCCGTACCAGGCCGAGTACGGCACCGGCTCGTTGAAGTCGGCGTAGTTGATGGACCACGGTATGTTGTTGATCGGATACCCGCGCTTCGTGAAGATGTCGGTGGAGGCTAGCGTTAGGATGGAATTGTAGCGCGTCTGCGCCGAGCGGCAGGGCCAGGTGGCCGCGATGGAGGATAGCCAGACGTAGACGTTGCCCGAGTAGAACGTGTGGCCGCTCACGACGGCATACGGGCCCGTGGTGACCTCCGTCCAGGTCGTGTTGGGAAAATCCGGAGGCCGCTCCGCCCAGGTCGACGTGGGCATGCTCGCGCACATGTCGCGCGTGGTGGCATTGGCCGGCACAGGCCAGAAGTACAGATCTGCTTGCGCACGCTGGATCGTGCACGCTTGCGCCGTGCAAGTCCTGCAGTAGGGCTTCTTGGGCGACGCGGTGATGCCCGCGGGCGGAGGCGTCACGGCATCGGCACGCTCCCATGCGGAGCTTGCGGAGCTGTAACTCTGCCACAGGCCCGAGCAGTCCGAAAGCGCAACGCTGCAGGTAGGCGACGGACTGGTGTACTCCTCTCCGGAGGAAAACGTCGACGTGACGGCGCCAGCGACGACGTTGGAACTCGTCGTGAGGATCGTCAACGAGTCAGCATAGCAAATGTTGCTACCGTAGGGAGCGCTTTGCTCGCACGTACTTGTGCAGCTCCATGTTGACGTTGTCTAAAGCCGGGGTACATCGTTAGCATGGCTCAGACAGGAAGGGGAGCGGTGACTGGGCAGTTGTCGTTGTCGCAGCCGAACGTGCAGATTCCAAATATCTGCAGCGCTGCGAGACAACCACTTCATCCACCAGCATTACGTTACGTACGTAGTAGTCGGTACGATTATAGAAGATGGTGGATACGGTCGTGGTCCACGACGTGGGCTCGTAGGAATACGACGCGTTCCAGTAGGACCATTGTAGGTCGTCGCAGATTTGAGCTGGGCTGCGGCCTGGGCAGGTCAGTATAGAATCCACTCCGGTTTCAACGTTTAGATATGGCAGCATAAGCAGCTCCGTTTCGGGGTGTGGTATGCTGGACCGTGACGGCTGCTTACTCGTACTGTTCGCCGCTGCCAGCAGTGTGCTTGTTGACGCGGCGGTAGACGTGGCATTCGATCTCGTCGTGCTGTTTGCGGACCAAGTGCTCGAAACTGCAATAGCTAGTGAGTCGATATGTTCCTTTCCTTGCGTCGAGCAATGCTTACCGTTCTGGCCGGTAGTCGCTGCGACGCTCGCCGCAAGCACCAACGCCGACTTCCACGCCATCGTACGCCCGCGCCCAAAACCAAGAGTCGAGCGCAGAGTGCACAACAACACACATGCCGTGGAAATGTCTGCATCTTAAGACCCTGGCGCTCCTTACAGGGCTGGCAAGGGTCGTTCACACAGTGCGCTGTTGGGCTGCCTCCAGCGGGATAGCGACATATTGCGCGCGTGGCCGAGCCTTGGTCGGTTCCTGCATACGGGGCGTCATCCGAGCTCTAGTGGTCGCGCTGTGGAGCTTTTGCTTGGTGTTTGGGGGCTAGTTTCTCTTGGAGCTCGCCGTAGTACCGGAATGGTAAGGACGTGGTATATGCGTGCGAATTTTTGCAGTACAACGGCGACTGGGCATGCGCTAGAGGTCGAACGATAACCTTGCGGCTCTTCCTTTGCGTCGTTCCAGAGGATCGCCTTTAGCCCGGTGTATTTGTTAGATCCGAACGAAGCAATCGCGCTAGAGTGTTAAAATTGCCAATCTAAAATAATATTAATATATAACATATAATTATAAGATAATATTATATACTAAAAAGAATAAATAAGATTTAGAAAAATTAAAAACTTATTTTATAATTAGATAAAAAATAAATTATTTATAATATATTTTACCGATAAGTATATTATATAAACTAGTATATTACTTTATTAAAACTCTACTAAGTTATACTATTACTTATAATGTAATATAATATTTTATTAAATTTAAAAAAGTTTATATATAGTTTACGTTTTAGTCTATTAAATAAAATATAATTTTAATATAATAATATATAATATGCCTTTATAATATATAATAAAATATATAAAACTAATAATATATTAAAACTAATAATATATTAAAACTAATAATATATTAAAACTAATAATATATTAAAACTAATAATATATTAAAACTAATAATATATTAAAACTAATAATATATTAAAACTATTTTTTAATATAATTATACGTTTAACTTAATACAATTATTAAAAATAAAAAAATAAATAATTATTTAATATAATTTAATTTAAATATATAATAATTTTTATTCTAGTGTACTATTATTAAAAATATAATTAATTTTTTATTGGCTACGTAGTACTATAATCTAGTTAACTAAAACTAAATAGTAATCTTTATTAAGTATTATTTAGAATTTATAATAAAGTTTAATTAAAA
Source organism: Pleoardoris graminearum (assembly GCA_030770415.1). NCBI lineage: Eukaryota > Fungi > Ascomycota > Dothideomycetes > Pleosporales > Didymosphaeriaceae > Pleoardoris > Pleoardoris graminearum. The sequence goes on from JASEKS010000038.1 coordinate 370,240, forward strand.
GTATAATAATAAAAAGTGTGTTAAAAATTTATAGAATTATATAAAACTAGTTCTAGCTTATAGAGAATATAACGACTAAATATAGTATTTTTAATAAAAATATATATAATTTTAATAAATTTAGTTTTATTATAAGTATAATATTAATTAAAATAATAGTTATAGACTTTAAGTATTAAAATAGGCTAAATAGTATATAGTAAAGAAATTAGAAGTAAACTATAATTATTTAAAATATTAATATAATAGACTAAGTAATTTTATTATTTATTATTTTTTAAAGTAAGTACAATCTTACTATTTAGTATAAACTAAAGAATTTATTTTATAACTAGCTTTTTAGAGTTTTTTTAGAATAGTTAAATATTATATAAGTCTAGTTTATTGTAGTTAAAATATTGTAATAAAAATATAAATAAGATTTTATTAATATAATATATTTACCTATTATTAATAATTATAAAACTATTATTTACTTAAATTTTAGTAATACTATAAGAATAATAAAATTATTACTTTTTATATACTTTTATATTTATTATACCGCTTATAGGTACTTAATAAAGACTATTTTTTATTTTTAAAAAAGGCGTATAGGTGCTAAATAAACATTTAATATAAAATTATATTAATTATATTACTAAAATTAAATTTTTATTATACTTTATTATAGCTTTTAAAGTAGTAATTATTAAAAATAATAATTAACACAGGCTTTTTAAAGCTCTAACTTAATTATTTTTAATTTAGAAGTAGTAATATTAAAATTTAATCTTAAATTATATATTTTACAATTTTATATATATTTATATATTAATTAAATAAAAAGCATAGCTATAGTAGTATAGAATAACTAAAAAAGATTTAAAAATAAAGTATATATATACCTTTATACTTAATATATTAAAAAAACTAGGTAAAGTAATACTAAAAAGAGTACAGTATTATACTAGTACTAGTATACTTAGCGCGTTCCCTAAAAAAATATTAAATTAAAAAGTTTTAGTATTCCCTTCCCTAGGGTTATTACTGTAACGTTACGTAATCTTAGACTAGCTATTTAAACTTCTACTATATTACGTAATTAATTAACTCTTAATAAGTTTCTTATATAATAATTATAATAACTTTTTTACTAGCGCTAATAACTTATAACCTTTTTAATAGTAATTAAAATATTAAAATAGTATAGTACTCTCTATAGAATCTTTTAATTTTTTATAATAACTACTAACTTTTTAATAGTAAGCTTTTATATAACTACCTTATAACGCTATAGTATACTGTTTTTTTACTACCTACTTTACTTTTATATATACGTATATTCCCGCGTTTAAATAATTTTAACTATTTTAATAAGCTTTTTTTTATTAAAGCTTTACTTCCTTCGCCGTTTTAAGGAAGTTTTGTTTTTATTAAGGTATTACTACTACTACTACTACTACTACTATTACCGCTATTCTTTATTTTAAATAAAAGAATTTTTTTTATTACTATTATACTATAAAGTTTATTATATTACTATATAATTTAAAGTAGACTTTAATGTTTTTATAGGTATTATTAAAGTTAAAAATTATATCTATTTTAAGTAAAAAAAGGCGTATTAGAATCGAATTAGTTAAAATTAAATTAAAATTAAAAATATTAACTAAAGAATTTAGTTTATTAAGTAAACTAGTCTCTTATACAGCGTTATAGTAAAAGTTAAAATAATTTTTAATATAATCTAGCTAGTTGTTACTATTAGTAAAAGCCTATACTATATACTAGAGGTTATCTAGTTTAATTATTAGACGCTAGTATAAAATTAAAATTATAGATATAATAAAGATTTCTAAACTTTAAGTATATAGTATTTATAAAAAGGAAAAAAAATAACTACGCTTACTATTTTAAACGCGCTATATATAGTTTCTATTTTTATAATTTTACCTGTAATAAACTATTATTATTTTATAATTATTATCTTACTGTTATTATTACTGCTGCCTAATAAGTTATTAGCTTAAGATAAAGGTATACACATACTCCTCCTTTTTTGAAATCCCTTTTAGTCGCCCCGAGCCACCACAGCCACACTTTTTATTTAATTAATATATAAATATAAAATATATTAGCTTAAGTTATTACTTTACTAGCTATAAAATTTAAACATTTCTATATTTAATAGACTCTAGGTTATAGCGCCTTTATTTTTACCTACTTTTATATTAAGTAAGAATATAACGTATATTAAGTCGATATAGCTTCTACGGATAAACGTAAAGAAAAAGTTCTAGTATAAATACTATATTTTTTTTTAAAGAAGAGATATATAGGTAGTAGTAATAGTTACTACTTATATATCTCTTTTCTATTTTATAGTTAATAATAATATAGCTAAATAATTATAAAACTTACTAAAATATTATTTTTAAAATATTATTGTTTAAAAGTTTTTTATTTTTACTTTTATCTTAATAGATACTATACTTATTTAAATTAATTTTAATACGCCTACTATACTAACTATACTAAAAGGTATTCCTATTATATATTACTTATAAAGTAATTAATAAAAAGTTATTTTTAATACTATTAAACTCCGAGCTACTACAGCCACACTTTTTGTTCGATTAATATACAAATATATAATACTATTAAATATACTATTATATATAACGTAATTGCTAAGTTTTCTAAAATTAGTATTTATTAATACTAGAAAATCCTAAATAATAAAATAAATAGTAATAAAATAGACGAAAGTATAATACTTTTAATAGTAGAAATAATAGATTTTAAAGATTTAAAGTTAATTACGCTAGCCTATATATATATAATAGTAATAAAAATAAAAATAAAACTAGTAGTAATACACTAAATGTAAAAAATAAAAAAATAGCGCGATAATATAGTATTTATAATAAAAATACGTAGTTTAAAGTATATAGTATAACTATATAAAGTACTACTAAGCGTACTAGTAGTAAATATAGAGATATTCTAAGCGTAAAGCGTATAGAATAATAGGTAAAAAATAGTAAAGTCTTTATAAAAATACTAAAATTAATTAATATTTAAATGTTTAGGGTGGGGGGGCCTATATATATATTTATTTTCTTTAGTACGTAGACTAGATATATGGATATTTTATATTATAGTAATTATTATAGATAAAAAAGAAAATATAATTATAAATAAAAATATTAATTATTACTTAACACTATACTACTTATATATATATAGGTAAAGTAAAAAGTAATAGAAATATATATAATCTCTATTCTATATAAAATAAAGTTAATAAAAGTAGTTAATAAATTATAATAGTAGTTATTAACTAAATACTTTATATTATACGTAATAGTATATAGTAATTATAAATACTAAGTAATACTTTAAACTGAGAATAGTAATTAATATTTATAAAATAGAGAATTTAGAGTTATAAAAATAATTTACTATTTAGTATAGTTAGGCTAGTAAATTAGGTTGCTTCACTTTTTTTTAAACCTTTAATAACTTTAGTAATACTAGGCCTAATTAAGTAATTTTTTTAGCTTATTTAGCTTAGTTACTCTAAAATTATAATCTAGTGAAACAATTACCTAATTAGGACTAGTATTAATAAAGTTATTAAGTAACCCATTTTTATAACCTTAACTGAACCCTACAGTGGGGTTACTCGGATAAAAACTTTAATAACTTTAGTAATACTAGGCCTAATTAGGTAATATTTTAACTGGATTAAAATTTTAGAGTAACTGAGCTAAATAAGCTAAAAATTACCTAATTAGGCCTAGTAGTACTAAAATTATTAAAGTTTTAAGAAAAAGCTTAGCATTTTAGATTTATCGGCCTAAGTATAGTTATTACTTTTAAAAACATAATAATAGGCATAGTATTAATAATATATAAACTAGTATTAATATTAAAATTAACTATTAAATTTTAAGTTACTAATAAGACTATTATATAATATAAATTATTAAAAATATATAGCGTAAACAAGTTTTTATAGTTAAAAAAGACTAATAGCTAGCTATTTTATAAGATTTTAAAACGTATAGTAATAGTAAGAAAGTAAATATATATATTAATAAAACTAAATTAATTTAATAGTACTATTAATACTATAATAAGTTTAGGTATAATAAAATAACTTATAAATAATTTATAAGAGTGGATTCTAAATAGAATAGCCTATTATAATTTTTAAAATAACTATTTATATTAGTATTATACTATTATACATAGTATAGCTTTTAGTAAAAACTTAGTAGAGTAATATATTTATTTTAATAATATACTCGCCTAAATAGTACGTTTTTTTTTATATAATAAAGTTACTATTAGTAACTATCTAATTAGGAAAGAAAGTGCTATATATACTATAGAACCTAATAACTAGCTCTTAAAAAAACTACGCTAAGCCTAATTAAGAAAAGTAGTACTAAAATAGGCACGTAATAACTGCTTAATAGTACTTAATAGTATTATAGTTTAGTATAATTTATTATCTTATATAGTAATTTATATTTATATATTTACTATTATAACTAATACTAAGTAGGCATTTATAAAAAAAAAATATAAAAAAATATTTATCTATAGTACGTATTGCAGCGGTACTTAATAATTAATATATATACTTCTAACGTACTATAAAATAGCTTACTAGTAATATATATATAAACAGTTTACGGCGTATACTATAAAATATATATATATACTCTACTAAACAAATAAAGTAAGTAAAAGGAAATAATAAAAAAGTTAAAATTAAAATAAGTAACTTCCTACGACTAGCGTAAAATAATAATAGTACTTACGTAACCTTTAGTATAATACTATATAATAGTACGCCTAATATAATCTAAAAGTAATATATAGTTATAGTAGCTATTACTAAAAGGCTAAAGATTTAACTAAAGTATAAATAATAAGATAGAACGCCTTATAAATTAGATAAAAAGCTAGTATTACTAATACTTTTAAATACTTACTAAATACTTAAGGCGTAAAATAGTATATAATAGTCTTAAAAAGTCTATTACTAAGACTAATAACTTATAGGACTTTCGCAGTTAAATAAGGACTTTATATAAAAATAGTAAAATAACTTAAAAAATTTATATAAAAGTAGACTAAATAACCCCGGGTATATCGTAGAGCTATAGATATATAATATTATAAAAGCGTAGTAGGTAAATAACGTCCGTATACTAAAAAATTCTTTAAATTAGAGATAATAGCTAACAGGTCTAGAGTAATAAAAATAAATAGTTTAGTATATAACTAAATAAAATAAAATATTTTATATTAATTATTTTATTATAACTCTAAAACTTCTAGGTTTCTGTCGAGACTAGATATAGTACATTAATATTATTTTAATTTTTATTATATTATTTTTTTATAACTATATCTCTATTATATTATTTTCTTACACTTATATTTTTAATATTTTTATATTTTCTTTTACGTATATTATTTTTTATAATATTTATTTATTAACAATAAACTTTTTAGTATATATTATAATAAAATATTTTTTTAAATAATATTTATAATAATTTTTTAAAGTATTTAGATTATTTTTTAATAATATTGTATTTTCTCTTCTAGGACTTCTTTTTAGGTTTTTATTAATTACTCTTTTTTTACTTTTAGTAACTTTAGAACCTCTATCCCTTTTAATATTTATTATATTATTATTATTATTTTCTTATTATTAATATATTATATAATATTAAAAATAGTTATTATAGACTTTTTTAAAACTAGAAATAAGTATAGAAATAGATATATTAGTTTCTAAAATAAATAGTAACTCTAAATTTAAGTTTTAAATAATTTAGTACTATATTAATAAAATAAAAATTTAAGATTATAAAAGCTATATAATATTATAATATACTATAATATTAATAATATATTATATTAATAGTAATTATATAAGTAAAGACTATATTTTAACTAATTATTTAATTTTATTATTAAATAATAAATTATTTTTATATTTATATTATTTCGACTAGTCCTAATAGAATATAATTAAGATATTAATTAAATATATTTACTAATTAGAATATTATAGAGTATAAAAAAAAATTATAATTAAATTATTACTATTATAGTTCTTTTTTAAAAATAGTATTATATTTATATTATTTTATATTAATAATTAAATAAATTATATTATTTTTTAAAAAAAATCTCTTTTTAAATTAGTTATTTTTTAATCTCGTAAAGTAATAAAAGAGTATATAGTTTTATAAATAATATACCTAGTTATTTATAATAGTAATATTATAGATTACGAGTTTAAATCTTATTTTTATCTACTTTAATCTACTATTTAATTATTATAACCTGTATTATATACTAGCCCTTAGAGATTAAATATTATTCTACTACCTCTATAAAATTACTATTCTTAATTTAGTAGGTAAGGAGTTAAGTTAGTATAAAAAAATATTATTAATAATAAAAAACTCTTATATCTTTATAAATTAAATATTTTATAGCGTATTTAATATATAGTATATACTTTTTAAAAAGTTTCTATTAAGTATATAAATATACGACGTCTCTATTTTCTAAAACAAATTAATAAAAGGTTAATTTGCTTTATAGTAATATACTAGAAATAGGCTTTAATATTATAGTTTATTATAAAGGGAAAGGTATTAGTATTAATATTAGTATTAGTATTAGCGTTAACGTAAATATAAGAGTAAATATAGTAGTAAAAGAATAGTTTCTAAAAAGACGTAGATCTAATATATATATTATTATTTACTATAGTAAATTTTATAAAGTAAAAAAAAATTAAAATATCTATTTTAACTATTTTAATTATATAGTATTATTTTATAGTATATTAAAAAAAGTTATATAGTTTTACTACCGTTAAAGCTTTAAATAAGTAATCTAGTTTATATTAAATTTTAGATTTAATATTATTAGATTTTAAATATAAATTTATTAAATTTAGTTATATAACTTTATTAGACTAGTAAACTACTTTAATAAATTAATTTATTTCTATTTTAGATTAGTGTAATAATCTATACGTAATTAGAAATAGACTATACCTAAATAGAAAAGTAACTAGTCCTACTTAAGTAATTAATTAAATTCTAGTATTAGATTATTTAACTAGCCTATATATGTTAGTTAAAAATTTAAGAGTTACTTATTAGTTTACTTAAGTAATAAAGTATTTTCTTTAAATAGTTAGGTAGCCTTAATATAAAAAATTAAATTTTTTTTTTTTTAAAATCTTATAAAGTAGTAAATTAAATTTATAAATAACTTTTTTAAATTCTTTAATATTTCTATTTAAACTTATATAAAAACAATAATTAGTATATTTTATAGTTAAAATAACTATAAGATTAAATAAATATATAATATAAAATATAGCTATATAATATTCTTAACTTAAATTAGTTATAAAATAATATAATCGCTAATAAATAATATTTTAGGTTAAAATAATTAAAATTTTTTATTTTTACTTTTCTCTTTTTATATAGAGTCGATAGCGATACTAAATCTTAAATATAATAGTAAGGTAAAATAAAGCCGAATATCTAAAAATAGAGAAACTAGTTTACGGTACTAGTTATTTAGGGTACTAGTTATTTAGGGTACTAGTTATTTAGGGTACTAGTTATTTAGGGTACTAGTTATTTAGGGTACTAGTTATTTAGGGTACTAGTTATTTAGGGTACTAGTTATTTAGGGTACTAGTTATTTTAGGCAAGGGTCAGAAACCGGACACCAGGAACCGCAAACCAAGAAACGGAAGGGGATCCTTGCAGCTCAACTACCCACGCCGCTCCACCCAAACCGTGCTGCCAATCTACGTCTTTATGCGTTCACAGCATCCACCTATTCCAGCTTCACAGGATTCCTCTCCAAAAATTCCTCAAACGTAACCAGCGTCCCCCTCGCATTCTCCGCCGCCCACCCAACCTTCTCCGTCTGTCCCTGCCCAAAATACCCAAACTCCATATACGAACGAAACACTTCTATAAACATATCCACCGGCATCCCCGCATTCCTCCTCCGAAACTCCTCCACCCCCAGCTGCCTGTACACCACCGTCTCCCCGACCACCTTCGCTAGCACCCCGGCAATCTCCTCCAAGCTATACTCCCTCGTCGCCGCGCAAAATGTCTTCCCTTCGTACTTTTCCGGCCCCGCAAGGATCGCCCCAACAAATTTCCCTGTGTCCCCCGCGGCGTCGACAAGCGGGAAGGGTGTTGATCCCTCGATCGGCAGCCCAAACTCCCACGTCCCGTCCGCCGCCCGCTGCGGCTTCATAAACGCACCTCCAAAGTTCTGCATAAAGGATCCTAGCGCGACGAACGCACTCTTGATGGGGAGTTTGCGGATGTACTCCTCCGCCGCAGCTTTGACGTCGAAGGGCACGGCGTGCGTGTATTTCCCGCCGGAGATGGCGGTGATGGAGGGGAGGGTGCTGAAGATTAGGTAGGAAGCGCCCTGCGCGACGGCAGCGTCGGCGGTGGCGACGATGCTGTTGTATTCGATGGCATAGGCGTCTGGGCCGAAGTAGGGTGCGGTCACGATGAAAACGGTGTGGGCGCCGTGTAGGGCGGTAGGGAGGGAGGTGGGGTCTTGCATGTTGGCTTGAGCTACTTCGATGCCCTGCGATTGGAGCTGTTTGGCTTTCGCGGAGGTGACATTGCGCGTGATGGCGCGGATTTGGTATTCTTTGGAGAGATCTGAGTCGTGCAGCACGTGGTTAATAACCGAGCTGCCCTGCTGACCGGTGGCTCCGAAGACGGCGAGGACCTTGGGCATGGTTTGGAGGCTTTGGGGTAGGACGTCACAGGTGTTGAGGTGCTGGAGTTGGGCGTGTAGTTGGGGAGTGCGATATGGGATGGAATTCCTTAACTACTATTGAAGGAATCCTCTTCCGAGAACTTTTCTGACGGCGTCTTACAAATCCTGTCGGACATAAGTTATAAATATCCGTTGCGCGAGAAATAATATTACTATCGCGTTGACGCCATTTGCGCCTGATCTGCAGAGAATCTTATTTCGTTACAAAACCGGCTTCCCCCGCCACAGCACCACTACTCGCTAGAGTACTAGTAATACGTCCAGTGCCTTACTGGCGGGCTAAGGTAGGGCTTTTATTATTAAGCGGAGGATCGCGTATAGTTCCTACAGTTTATATATTCTATTACTTTTTTTTTTTTTTTTTTAAAAAAAATAAGCCTTTTATATTAAGGCCACCTAACTATTTAAGGAAAGTGCTTTATCTCCTAAGTAAACTAATAACTAGTTCTTTAATTCCTAAATTAATATATATTACTAAATAAAGTTATATTAAATTACTAATCTATTTAACCTACTTAGGCCTAGTTCGCTACGCTAGACCTATTAGAAATAGATTTTTATCTTATCTAACTTTAGATAGTAAGATATAGCTAAGAATATAATATATTCTATATAGGGATTTTAGCTTCCTATAGTTTTATATTAATTTCTTAGTAGTATTTTATACTTTTAAAAATTTTATATTTTATTATATAAAGTAGACGCGCTTAAAAATACTATAATAAAAAGAAGAATTAAACTCCTAATAAGTAGAAAATCTTAAAAATTAAAAAAATTTTAGTATTTTTAAGTATATATCTACTATACCACCCTACTATTTTATTACTATTATTATTATTTAATTTTAGTACTTAAATATATACTAGCTATTTATATACTTTATAATATAGACTTTATAATCTTTTTTTAATTAAATTATCTTTTACTATATATATAAAGTTTTTTACTAATAATATATATACTATAAAAACAATATATATAAATAATATAGTATATAATTTAAAATAAGTAGTAATATAATTATAACTATATCTAGTACTACTACTTACCGTAGCTATAAAATTACTAACTAAAATAAAAATATTTTTTATAATTTTTATATACGCTTATTTTTATAACTATATTTAAAAAAAAAACTTTTTTAGTCTATACCTTTTTTAGACTAGTGTCTTAACGCTATATATTACCTTTTTTATATAATAAATATATAGACTAAACTATAAATCTATATTATAATTAATACTATAATAATAATTATAATATTTAAGTAAATAATTAAAATATTATTTTTTAATTACTTTATTTCTAATTATTTTTATTATTTATTTTTTTACGTTTATTTATAGGAGTTGTATTAACTTTATATACGCAGCTTTACGCTGGTAAATTTTGCTAGTATTAGGGTTAGGTTATATTAGCCACCTAGACTTGTACTTAATTAAGAATATTAAAGTTAGTTTTAAAAAGTATATACTAACTTTTTAAATATAATTAATTATACAATAATACAATAATATACTTTATAGCGTATAGGCAAAAGTTAAATTATAAATTATAAAAATAATACTTTTATTTATTAGATTCTACACAATTTAGAATAAAAAGAGGTAGCTAATTTAAATTTAAAATTGTATAGAATCTAGTAAAAAAAAGTATTATTTTTATAATTTATAATTTAACTTTAGCCTACACGCTAAAACTTTTATTATTATATTATTATCTAATTAATTCTATTTAAAAAGTTAGTAAATACTTTTTAAAAATTACTTTAATGTTCCTACTTACGTACACACCTAAGTGTCTAATGTAACCTAACCCCAATCTAGGTTAAATTTACCAGCCTATATACGCTACATCCTTACTTAATATAAAAGTAGGTAAAAATTAAAAATACTATAACTAGGGCCTATTAAATATAGAATTTTTTTAAATATTATAGTTAGTAAAGTAATAATCTAATAAATAACTTATTAAGCGGCAGCTATAATAATAGTAGAGTAATAACTATAAAATAGTAATAAAATATTTATAAGTTATTATTATTTTAGGTATTATTATAAACAGAACTATAAGTTATATAATATATTTAAAATTACTAGTATAATAACTTTTTCTCTTTTTTATAAATACTATATACGTAAAGTTTAGAAACCTTTTTAGTACTATTATTAAAACTATATTTTTTATTTTTTATTTTATATCTATAATTTTAACTTTATACTAGTGTTTAATAATTAAATTAAATAACCTCTAGTATATAGTATAAGCTTTTATTAATAGTAATAACTAATTAAATTATATTAAAGACTATTTTAACTTTTATTTTAATACTATATAAAGGGCTAGCCTACTTAATAGACTAAAATTTTTAATTAATATTTTTAATTTTAATTTAATCCTAACTAATTTAATTCTAATACGTCTTTTTTTATATAAGCTAGATATAATTCTTAACCTTAATAATATTTATAAAAACGTTAAAACCTATATTATATTATATAGTAATATAGTAAACTTTATAATATAATAATATAAAAAAGGTAAAACTTTTTTATTTAAAATAGAGAACGGCGGCGGTAGTAGTAGTAATAGTAGTAATAGTAGTAATAAAAATAATAATAATAATAGTAATAATAGTAGTAGTAATAGTAATAGTAATAATAATAATAGTAATAGTAGTAATAATAATAGTAGTAATAGTAATAGTAATAATAGTAATAATAGTAGTAATAGTAATAGTAATAGTAGTAGTAGTAATAGTAGTAATAATAGTAGTAGTAATAGTAGTAATAATAGTAATAGTAATAGTAGTAGTAGTAATAATAATAGTAGTAGTAGTAATAATAATAATAATAGTAGTAGTAATAGTAGTAATAATAATAGTAGTAATAATAGTAGTAATAGTAATAATAATAGTAATAGTAGTAGTAATAATAATAATAATAATAGTAATAGTAGTAGTAATAGTAATAGTAGTAATAGTAATAGTAGTAGTAGTAGTAGTAGTAGTAGTAATAGTAGTAGTAATAATAGTAGTAGTAATAATAGTAGTAGTAGTAGTAGTAATAGTAATAGTAATAGTAGTAATAATAGTAGTAGTAGTAGTAGTAGTAGTAGTAATAATAATAGTAGTAGTAGTAATAGTAGTAATAGTAATAGTAGTAGTAATAGTAGTAGTAGTAGTAGTAGTAGTAGTAGTAGTAGTAGTAGTAGTAATAGTAGTAGTAGTAGTAGTAGTAGTAGTAGTAGTAGTAGTAGTAATAATAATAATAATAGTAGTAGTAATAGTTATAATATTTTAATAATAATAAAAAAAAACTTATTAAAATAATTAAAATAATTTAAGTATAGGGATATACGTATACGTAAAAGTAAAATAAATATACTATAGCGCTATAAAGTAGTTATATAAAAACTTCTTATTAGAGAATTAGTAATTATTATAAAAAAAATTAAAAATCCTATTAGGAGTACTATATTATATTTTAATATTTTAATTACTATCTATTTAAAAAAATTATAAATTATTAGTACTAGTAAAAAAGTTATTATAGTTATTATATAAAAAGCTTATTAAGAGTTAGTTAATTACGTAATATAGTAAAAGTTTAAATAGTTAGTCTAGAATTATATAACGTTACGGTAATAATCCTAAAAAAAAAGTTTTTTTATTATTTATAATATAGAAATAGCTCGCTTAATATTCTCTTAGTAATAAATTTAAATAAGCTTTATATATTAAAATTAATACGGTTTTAAAGAAGGAAACTTAATAATACAAACAGCTGCCAATGCCTCTGGTACCCTCGTGCCTAAGAGCAATGGTTACGCCGTGTAGCGTGCATGGATCATGAAATCTTACGTCCCCACAGGCACAACATTACCGAGGCCATGCATAAAGCAACAAAAACCTTCCATTTAATATTATCGAACGCCCCCACTGCACTTACTACAGAATTTCGAGGAACCATATTTCCAGTAATAACAACCCTTTCCAGCGTTATTCCAACAAGAGCCGTCGATGGAGAAAGAACGGTAAGAAAATAAAAGTAATCGAGCAACTGCGAAGATAATACATTTCCAAACCCGTCCATCCCCGCACGTTATAAAATGGGAAGCGCGTTGAAAGATGTTTGGTTGGAGGGAAGGATTATAAATCGTCGCCTGGGCGGCGACACCTCAACACCAACTTTCTCAAAGCAGGACATGTCCACGACGCTACTGTCTTGCGCACACGCGTAAATGGCGCCTAGAAGGGGTGTCCAGTTGGACCCATGGAATAGCGATTACAAAAGCGTAGAAGCCGCGATACTGCTCCACGGCTCAGCGTACGTCACGTGACCGGACATGGGCCACAGTGTCCAAACTTCCAAAGCATCAACGCATTGATACAAGCCATCAAGAACCCAACATATATACAAACAGACAAAGTCAAACATATACCGAACTCGACCACCGCTACCTCCGCCCCGGCATCCACCTCCCTCCCTCAAACGCCCACCCTCCCGACGGCCCCGTAGCCTTCCCCCCAACCTTCCAGTACTTCGCCCTCGCCGCCAAATTCTCCACACTGACCACATTCCCTTTCGCGTCCCTCTCAAAGATGAACTCATCCACGGGCATACTCCCATACGTGACGCCCGTGACGCCGACCCACGTCCCGCAATCCGTGCTCCACAGCTGCTGCCCCACAGCCGGCATGCCCGTGTCCTCGAACACGGCCTTGAACGACTGGCGCGTGCCGTTGGCCGTCCTGCTGTCGAGCAGCGTGTAGTACAGGCGCGCCTCGGGCGTCTTGAACGACGCGGGGGGCGCGCCGGACTGCAGGACGAGCGCCATGGTGAGCATATCGGTGCCGTTTGAGATCCAGCGCGAGATACCGAGGCCGGGCTTGTTGGGCGACGTCGAGATCTGGATGGAGGAGTTGACTGCGCCGCCGCGCTGCACGTACGTCCCGCTGAAGGCGCGGTCGGCTTCGTCGCGGGCGACGGCGTCGTAGGCTGGGATCAGGCTCTGCCCGAGGAGGTCCGCGCCGTAGAAGTTGCTGAGGGGCGGGTTGCCGGCCATCATGATGGTGAAGCCGAGGTTGTAGTCCTTGAGGAGCGTGATGAAGGCCGTGTAGCGCCGGAAGGTGCCCGCTTTGGTGTACACGGTCAGCGTACGGTGTGGCTGATTCATGTGGTCGAGCTGGATGCGCCGGATGCCCCAAGGGCTGCTGACGGATGCGAGGAAGTCGGACGTAAATGCGACCGGGTTAAGCCAGCGACGAGTGAGAGCGGGCTTGATCAGCTTCGAGGAAAGTATAGCCCGACCGAGCTTGGATAGGTCCGAAGCGGAGGCGTACATGTTGCCGCCTCTGAGGGAACATTAGCTCGGGCGGTTGCAGTAGACAAGATATCAACTCACGGGCCAGCTTGACCGAGACTGACGGCCCAGTACGTGTCTTTAACGGTTCCTGGAATCACACCGTATTTCTCGGGTGGCGTATCGTAGAAGGTGCGGTTCAGACCAAGGGGCTGGATGACGCGATCTCTGAGGCTATCGGTGAAGTTCTTGCCCGTGATATTCTCCAGTGCGTAAGCCAACAGCTGGTAAGCTACGTTGGAGTATGTCGGTGTCTGCCATGGCAAGTATGAAGGATACATGACATCTAGTCCCTTGAAAAACTCTGCAAAAATAAGCATTTGCTTCACTGCGCTCGATCGAAGACAGGTTCGCTCTTACGCTCTCTCGTACACAAAGGCCATGCTCCACATGGTGGTAGAGATGAATTCGAGAGCACAGGAAGCCCGACCTGCCATGGCTTCGGCGCGTCCTCTGTTTCTGTGATTTCTCCAAGAACGCCATCTGTGGCTCGAGTCAATTGTTCTGTCTAGGCAAAATCATCGAAGAGACAACTTACAATCACGACCGAGCCCAGACACCTGACTGGCCAACGCGCCAATCGTGATGTCATCCCAATCCGTCTCCCTAACTGGATCAAAGTCCGGCTTTGTCGAGCGACCTACATACTTCGCCAACTCAGGTACGAACTTAGTGATGGGCTGGTTCCAATGCACGTCGCCCACCTCCGCCAAGAACGTTAATACAGTGAACACCTTTGTCACACTGCCCAGCCTATACACCGTGTCACCATCCACCTTCCTTACCCCGGTGGTATTAATCGGCAAATCCTTCGCCGTGCGATGTCTCTCCCACAGGATCGGGGAACCCGGGTTTGTTGAGAAGATCTGTAGCGAGTAGGAGAAGAGGTCCACACCAGTGATGTTGGTGACGTCGATGTATTGAAAAACATTGGTAATGTTCTGAATAGCCGCTTTCCAAATTGGATGTGCTTCCAGGTTGTACGGAGCCGGAAACTCTGGCCCGATCAGTGGGCAGTTGGGCGATGCCGAAGAAAGCGGCAGTTGTGCGAGGGGAATTGCGAGCACGAGCAACGCTGGAAGTTGTCGAGTCAACGGGGTCCACATGGTGTCCAATGACCGGGGGAAGCTGGAGAACTGGAATGTCAGATGAAGTTGCTCAGAGCTGTTGGTATATAAACGTAATTTGAACTGCTGGTTAAAAATAAGGTTAATAAAGAGCGATGGATGGAGTTGCGCAAAGGACTTTGCGAATCACCACTCTAAGGCTGCTGATCGATAGTGATTTGTGTATTCCGTGGGATACTAGAAATGATTTTCCTACAATAATCTATATAGTAATCTCGTAATCTATATTTAATACGCTAATTATAAATTATAGTAAATTATTTTTTAAAATAATCTACCCCCTTTAAAAGTTAAAATATACTTTTTTTTTTATTAATATTACAATTGTTAAAAGTAAGTTAAAAAGGATATAGGCTAGCCTAAAAGTAAAGTAATAGTATAAGGATATATACTTTTACTATATATACGCGTATAAGGAGGCGTATAAAAGAAAAAATAATAAAAGTACTATACTAAAGCTAATAAGCTACTAGCTATACTATAGCTAGTAGTAGTATATATACTCCTACTAAAAAAGTTCTAATAAAGGAGAAGACAAAGTTTAGTAAAAACACTATATTAGAAGTATACTATAAGATAGATTATAGCTACTTTATATATATTACCTCTTTTATAACTATTTTTATTATTATAAGTTATCTTATTATTGCAGTAACTAAAAAAAATTATTTAAAATAAGTATTTTATATACGTACTATTATAGGTAGACTATAATAATAGCTAACTAGAAATAAAAGTACTAATACTTAACCTTTATATTAAATTTAATTTTACTAAAAATAAAATTAAGCTAAAAGCTTATCCTATTTACCTAAATAGACTAAATAAAATTAATAATTATAAAACCGTTACTAAAACGTATATTAAAGACGTTTAAAAAATAATTATTTTATAGTATCTAAACTATTAGAATTTTATTTATACTTAGTTATACTAAAAGGAAAAAGTTTTTTATATTAATATTATATAAGCGCTTTATTTAACTAAGCTATAGTAGACAGCGTAACGATACCTAAAAATAGTAAAAAATAAATAAAATTTATTAAAATAGCTCTATAAGTTCTAAGGGATTAGAAACTAAATTAATAATAATTTATTATTATTATTAAAAGACTAAAAGTTCCTATATAAGCTAATAGTTAAATTTTAAATATAAGAGGTCCTACGCGGTATATTAATATAGGGAAAATTATTTTTATTTTAAATACTAAGCGCGGAGTATAAAAGGCGAAAAGTAACTAAAACTATAAGTAGCTATATAGGGTTAGTATATTTAGGGATATAAGAGCTTATAAAATATAGAGAGTAATAGATATAAGTAATAGCACTTAAGGTATTATAAATTAATTAGTAGACAGCGTAGTTAGTTATATTTTATAATTTTAAAAATAACTATTAAATAACTGCCGGAGCTAAGCTTCTAATAATTATATAACTAACTTACTAATAATAAAGAGACAGTTTAATAAGAAGAATAATAATAACTAAGTAAATAAGTGCCGGCCTTATTAATATTTTATAATAAAAAGGGTTTTATAGGTCCTTTATAAGGCCTTTTTTATAATTTTTTTTTTTAGGAAGCTTTTTAATTTTAGGTAGTTTATTTTTAATATACTATTATAAAAGTTTTATTAAGATTAGTTTTTTATTATAAAAAAGGGGTAATTACTTATCTACGTTAAATTTTAATTTTAAATAGTAGTATAGCAGCTAGACTAGTATAAAAAATTTAATTTATAGTTTAAAATTATTACCTTTAGAGGTAAATTTAGCTAAATATATATACTTATAAAAATCTTCTTTAATTTACTACTTTTTACTCTTTTTAAGGAGCCTTAAATTAAACGGGGTATTAGTATAGAGTTTATAAAATTATTTAATATATTACTTTTTTAGGTAAAATAGCAGTATAATTATACTTAAAATAACTATTATTATTAAATATAATAATCGCAGAAATAGAAATAAAGAATATATAAATAAGTATAAGCGTAGTAGACGGGCGAAGAATTTATATATATAAAGTAGTCTCGTTAACTATAGTTTATACCTCTAGGCTATAACCTTAACAATACTATCTTGTTAAATCTATTAACTTCTACTAGCACGGTTGCCTTGCGCACGTGTATTATCATCGCCTAGAGAGGTGGGATGCTGGATAGTAGATGTGCCTATGTGCTGGAGAGGTGGTACAATCTAGATCGGATCGACGCGACGCGTCGAGTTCCAGGTAACAAAACATGGCCCAGACCTGGTCGGGATGCGATTCCAGGTTAGATGAGATATCAAGAATTTGACGAGGGTATCTATCCCAGGTGGCTCTAAGGATTGGCTAATTGGGATAATCCACTCGCACCCTTGTGTCGTGTGGAGACAGCCGATGGGACCTTGCATTTTACCGAAGAACCTTGTCACAACAGCATCTTCGTCTAACTGCAGCGCGGGTCCTTGGAGCCGTCGGCTGGACTGCTCACTCGCTATCGCCACACCTCTGGTAGTCTCTATACCGTAGACAAGTTACAGTGGAATTGCGGCCATCCTTCCCGGCTTTCCAGTGGAAGGATATTCGCGGAGAGACATGATTGCATTCCTTAACCTTCATATGATACAAGCGTTCCAGAGACTCTTGGCAAACAAGTGGCCCATAAAACACTGTTTTTTTGATATGCAGCTAACTCAAAGCATGGCTTGAGCTTGGCACTGTCGATGTGTGAATTGAGAGTTTCAGGCTCGAGCGATCCAAGACTTACCATCTGCCAATACCATCCTCGCCGTGCTAGTAAACTCTGGTGATCCCCTCGCTCAACTATCCTGCCTTCTTGCATGACAAATATCACGTCAGCTCTCTGTACAGTTGCGAGTCTATGCGCAACAACTATCATAGTTCTTCCACTTGCGGTTCTCTCAAAGACGTCTTGAACTTCGCGTTCGGTTTCCGAATCTAAGCTGCTAGTCGCCTCGTCCAGTAACAAGACGCTTGGGTCCCGGATAAGTGCTCTCGCAATCGATAGGCGCTGTTTCTGTCCTCCGCTGAGGGCAACGCCACTGGTGCCGACATCGGTCTCATAGCCCTGGGGAAGCGAGGCAATAAAGTCATGAATGCCTGCATCCCGACATGCGCGGTGAAGCATAGCTTCTGTGACAGTGCACTCGTCAACGCCGAGTAAAATGTTTGAGCGAATCGTTCCACGGAATAGTGACGGTTCTTGTGCGACTAGCGAGAGTTGCTCACGATGCCTTCGTAATGAGATGAACCGAATATCGTCCGAGTTGTACAATATGTCGCCATGTTGGGGTTCGTAGAAGCGCTCGAGCAAGGAGATGATGGTGGTCTTTCCTGAGCCACTTGGTCCGACAAAGGCAGCGAATTGACCATGTCGGATGGAGAAACTAAGTCCCCTCAACACCGGATTGGGGCGGGTTGGATATGTGAACCACACATCCCGGAAGGAGATATCGGCACCCTTTTGTATGGCAGTGAGTGGGATCATATAGCGGTCGGAGAGTGCTGTATTTGGCCGTGTGGAGGCTCTCGAGTGGTGAGGACATTCTGCCACTCTCGTGCTTCGGATCCTCGTTGCCGCTGCGGTTACTTGTGCAATATCTACGGGGTGTCAGCTGCCGGCGCGGCGTTGAGGTGAACGGAGCTTACTCGGCCCAAAACTGAGCCACTGACCAGCGGCCATACTACCCTGCGAATTGTTAGAGACGAGAAGAGCACGAAACAAGTTTCGCGTACCTGTAAAATGGCGTAGTAGATGACGAAGAAGTTGAATGGCTGGTACTCAAACCTTGACAACAGCGTACCGCCGTACCACAGCGCGAAGGCCATGCAAAGCAATACCAGGCTATCACTGGCAGCGAAGAGAATCATTGAATATCGTGCCTCTATAAATGACTTCTTGATGTGGTCGTTCAACAGTATTTCGTACCTTAAGCATATGGTCTTCTCTAGAGTAAGGGCCGCAACGGTGCGGATGGCGCGAATGGCTTCAGTGGCAAACTTGGCGCTTTCCGCAAAGACTTCGTTATTTCGCGACTCGAACTTTACTTCGTGACGAACACGGTAATAGCCGCATCCAAGAATGATTGGCATGGATGCTGCGATGACGACGAGTGCGAATTTCCAGCCGAAATAGATCGAGATCGCGATGCATCCAACAACATTGAAGATGGAGATGAAAACCATGGCCATGTTCATCCCGAGCAGCTGCTGGAGCTGGGTCGGATCGGTAGCGAGCCTCGCCGTAAGGGTACCAACCGAGTTGTCCTCGTTATCGAAGAAGGAGATCGGTTTCGCAATCATGTTGCGGAAATACTCTTTTCGATATAGTGCCTTCGTTCTCTGCTCGTGGATAAGCATACGGCCCCAACTGAAACCCTAAAAGCTTAGGAACATACCGTCGACACCATGTTGGATACCCACCCCAAAGCAAAGTAGCACAAACCCACACCAACAGCAACGACGACGAGCATGAGGCAGAGAAAGTTGGTTGACTTGCGCAGGTATTCTCCCCAAAATCCAAATGATGTTATCAATCGCGCAAATAGATACGACTGGATAGCATAGCTCGCTGCAAGATCTTCATTAGCACAGCTTCTGAGAAGGCAGATCAAGGCAGCACTTACAGCTAGCGCCTGCTGCTGTCATTAGCATTATGCAGTACCAGATCCAATTGCGTTTCTGTTCCATCATAAGCATTCCGAAGCTGCGGAAGAAGTGACCTCTCATGTCATTCCTGGGCTTAGCCTCCTCTACAAGAGTCGTTTCTAAATCGGCGGGCATTAAGATGCTTATCTCGGAGAGTATGCTTGCGCGTATTGAAAGTCGCTTGTCGAAAAGAAACCTTTCCCACGCCGGGAGAGTGCGTTTCTCTTCAGATTCTTGCACAAGCTGCTGTGCATGTACAAGTTTCCAATAAGCGCCATCTTGGTCTTCAAGAAGGGAGTCATGAGTTCCCTGTTGAACGACTTTGCCCTTCGCCAACACCACGATATTGTCCGCTCGCTGGATTGTAGACAGCCGATGTGCGATGACGATGGTCGTTCGGTTATGCGACACCTTTTCCAGTGCTTCTTGGACAATGCGCTCACTAGCCACATCAAGGGCACTAGTAGCTTCGTCGAATATCAGGATCTTGGGATTCTTGACGATACTCCTCGCGATAGCTATTCTTTGTCGTTGTCCGCCGCTTAGCTTGATGCCATTATCGCCCACTTGTGTATTGTAACCCTACCTTGGTCAGGGTCCAAAGTCAAAAGCTGGTCAGTTTGGCTTACCTCAGGCAGTGCAGTGATGAAGTCATGAGCATATGCCTCCTTGCAGGCCTGCTCAATTACTGCTCTCTTGTCACGTGCCGGCAAATGCTCCCACTCCGTGCCAACGAGTCCGAGCTCGAGATTCTTGAGAATGGTATCGTTGAAAAGGAAAGGATCTTGTTGAACGAGTCCTATCTGCGATCTCCACCATGTAAGATCAACCTCATGCAAGTTCGCCCCTTCTGTTTTAATGGATCCATTCCGGAAGTATAGCGTCTGTGAACAATCAGTTCCACATCAGTGCGAATTGGCGTACATTGACCTACCAGAGAATTCGTAACCATGTCGCCATCGAGCTGGTACCACCTCTGAAGTAGACCAACTATTGTACTCTTGCCGCTTCCAGATGGTCCCACAATTGCCGTCGTCTTCCCAAACGGGATTCTCAGATCAAGTTCATTGAGCACCTTCACGTCCGGTCTGGTAGGATACGCAAAGTTGACCTTCTCAAGTACAATGTCGTCATTCATCCGGATGTCAGCGCCGTTCATCCCTCCAGTGCTCGGTTTCGGTGCATCGACAACACTAAAAAAGATGGCTGCGGCGTTCAAGGCATGTGAAGCAGCCATCAAAGGTACGGCGATTGCGGGAATATACGCAAGTATGGTCATCATTGACATGAGTACAATGACCAGCGTCTTCACGCTCGCGAAGTGGAAGCCAAGGTAAAGTTTGACCGCGAACCAAAAGCACAAAGCGAACGTCGCGAAAATGCAGAAAAAGATAGGCGAGTGCTGCCAAGCAGCGACAGGTGACATCTTGTGCCCAAGGGCAGCTGATGCGTCCACAAGCCTGTTGTAGGCATCCGCGATCTTTCTCTCCGCACCGCACGCTGCAATCATCCTGATGGATAGAAATGCATCGTTGGCGACACCGGAAGCTTCCTTATCCACGTCCTGGATCTGTTGGTGCCGCTTCACGACGACCGGTGTCATGAGAGTATAACAGAGGGCAATGATGACAAGGCCCGAGCTGGTGACCAGGGTGAGGCTCCAGCTATAGCAGCACGCGATGATCAAGGCGGTGAATATCACGGAAACAGCTTGGATCAAGGTGGCCAGGCGTTCAGATATTCCGTTCTGCAATATGTTGGCAGTGATGGTGATGATGGCAGCTGTTTGTCCTGGCGGTAGCGCGTCGAGGACCGAAATGGGCTGCTTGAACAGCGCTTCAAGGTAGGACAGGCGGATTGCTGCGGAGATTCGTAGGCTGCACATACGGAATCCGAGCTGCCTCGTGTCAGCACATGTCGAGCCTCGCCGGACACGGTCGGACGCGGCCTTTTTGATGTGGAAAAAAAAAGGAGGAGGTTGTACAGGCACACGTACCATTGCGATGTATGCCAAGACGAGTCTTGCAATGAATAGATAAACAGTGTACATACTGACAAGTCTCAGTAATGCTAGTGTTTGCGCAGCTCGGGTTCGATAAATGTACGTTCACCACGTTGGGGGCAATAGCACGCGGGGAGCCTCAACCGTGCAGCGGGCACATGGCCGGCAGGAGACTTACACATATTGACTGATGGAGCGCATGAACTGGCGGGGCTCATCTTCGGTCGGTGTTGTCGCAAACGACGTGAAGGTTTTCACGAGTTGAGCTAGCGCATGTGAGGAGACGCGTCGCAGAAGGGTGACGTAGGTCGCGCTTACCAAAGATGATGTTCATAAGCGGGAGCGTGCCCCCAGCCAGAACAGAGGCGAAGACTGACACGCCGAGGAAGACCTTGTCCCTGTGCGGCGCGTACCCAAGGACTCTCTGCGACCTGTCAGTGGCGAGTCTGGGGTCCGTCACTTTTCCCGCCCACCTACACTGATCAGCTTGGTCATTGTTTTGACAGAAAGTACCCATGCCGACAAATTGGGACGGGTGTTGGCCATCATGGCTTTGGCCGCTTCGCTGTTGGCAGGCTGCGACATTGCCAGTCTGTGAGCGAATGTGTTTGTAGCATCAAACACTTGCAAATGTGCTGGCCAACTGCTGCGGCCGGAGGACACCCTTGCGGGCGTTGCTTGCTTAGATTGCTTGGATGCACCTCTCAGGCCACATAAGATCCGGGGTATCGTTCTTTAGGATTTCTTTTACCCGGTTAACGAGGTCGAGACGGAACATGCACAGAATGTGAAATTGCATGGGTCCGAAGCCCGGATATTGTTACAAGAACATCCCTTGGACAACATTCCTTGCCACCAAATCTGGGCCCGCCGGCCTGCGAAAGCGCATGTGAAGTCTAGGTAACGAAATGTGCATGGCCCCTTCACACCGGTGAAACACCGCCATTTACCTCGTCGATCATGCGCCTGACAATGTCGCCAAGTTCCTTGATCATGTGCTTGTCTCGTGGTAGAGTGTGGCCTTTTGCGTGATCAAAGATATACGCAGAGTCCGGGTCACAAACGTTGTAGAGGGCGAGATTGCCGTGCAAATACGGGTCGAGCGAGCCAACTAGGCCTCGTAAGCTTTAAATCGCCCAAAGAAACAGAGCCTACTTACTGATGTGGCATGTCGGCACGTCAATCATCAAATCGCTTTGGTCGGCGAGCACGATGCCGTCAAGTGTTGGCTTCATAGGTGGCCAGCCGCCAAAGAACAGCGCGAACTTGAACATGGGAATCCTTCCGTGGTTCTCTTGCAGCATTTGCTCGTGCAACAGCAGCGTAGCGGCAATGGTAGCGCCTTCGGAGTAGCCCACGATTCCGTCAAAGGGACCTTCTTTCTCCATGAGATCGTACAGGTATTTGAGAGTATGTGCAGCGCTCTTGTCGGTTCGTGCTACTCCATACGTCATAAGCTCGCGCATGGTCATCTCGGGCGTCTCGAGTTGCGGAAAGTCTCTGATGCGCTCGATAACGTCCACCTTCTCGGCTTCCTCGCCCTCAGGCACAATGAAGTGGAAGTACGGTGGACCTCCGAAGAACTCCTCATAGCCCTCGGGCGGCGCTACCTCGTACGGACCCTGTATGAAGAAGAACTCGGCCGTCTTGTCTTCTTCCAGTTCTTTAACAAGAGGTGCGAGCTGCACCTTGAATTTCTGATGGACGTCAGCCAACACGCGTCGCATATACTCAGTGGCTGTCATACCTCAATGCTGCCATAGGCGCCAGGAAGACACAGAAGCCTCATGATGCGCGAATAGATCCGGGTAGGAAGATGCTTGATGTGGAATTGCTGGCAATCGAAGGAAAGATACGTCTACGAGGGAGAGGCTCTTTCTCCCGCACCTCAAAGTGGAAAGCCGCATGTGCATGCCTTCGGTACCCAACAGGCTTGCTGCAACGGGAACCTGGAACGTTGACATCGACATCAGTACCTTCCCAAAGCAAGGGAGAGGTCGGAGTAGGGAAGCATGTTACCGGGCGGGGTGCAATATGTGCGGCGAACCGGCGTTTCGGAGCAACAGTTAAGAAATGTATTGAATCTAATAGGCTGGGCCTCCCTGTAGGCTTTAATACGCGTGCGCACAAGGCAGCAGCGCCGTAAAAGTAATTTAATTTAATAAAATTAGTGTTAAGGCTATTACCCTAGGGAGGAACTATAGTACGCGTAAAAAATAATATATAAAAATATATAAATTTTTACTATAGCTATATCTATTAATTTTTTATTTTTTATATTTTTAACGTAATTTTATTTTATTAGTTATAATAATTTTAATTATTATACTAACACTTATAAAACTATTTAAAAAATTTCTTCTTACTACTAGTACTAAACTTAATCTAAAGCTTATTTAGAACGTAGTAGTAAAGCTATAAATATATATAATAAATATTATTAAAGCTTAAATAAATTAACCTACGCTTAACTTATTTTTATAAAAGAAAAATTAGTACTTATAAATACTAGAGTTGCTTAGGCCGATATATCTTTAATATAGTAAGTAATAATTATTTAGTTTAAATAAATAATATACTTAACTAAGAATCTTTATATCTAACTAACCTATAATAGTAATTAAATAGTACTTTTAAAAAGAATAGCCCGCGTATAAAAAATTTTATAAAAAAGTTATATAAGATTTTATTAAATTAATAAATAAAAAGAAGGCGTATTAAAATTAGTAAATAAAAAATAAATAAATTACTTTACTAAAATATATAATAGCGTTTTTTAGCGTATAGTACACTATATAATTATTAAAAGAAAATTAATATAGGCTAGGCCTATCTCTTTCGAAGAAGCATAAAGTGCCGAGTGGAAAGCCAGCCACTAGATAATAAACATCGCAAAGTACTGCAGGAGAGAATAGGCGGTTAATGGTAGTTGCCGTCCCTGCATGCGCCGGAGGATTTCAGCCGATCGACATGGGGTTGGATATGTAGATCTTGCCAAGCCGGTAGCGATTACCTAAAGGGGCGCTAACGGAGCTTGCCAGCACCGTCACCGACCTCGCTCCTTTAATGTTGCAATATTTCTTACCTAGGGATCCATATCCCCTCATATCGGTCCAATCTTCAATCCTGTCCGGCCATATGCAACGTTGATCCGCTACCCCGAGCACCTCAGCGATCGACCATCCAGTTGGATTGGACATCGAGGTCAACCCGGGCTCCTTACCTGTTCCCTGCAGAGTCGCCTTGTTTGCTGTGGTTCTAGAGCTCCTAAAACAATCTCCCGCTATGTGACGGCACCATGAGTCGGCATAAAACTTACTTTCTAGACGTTGCGAGTAGATGACAGCGATGAAGACCACCGGCTGCTCCAATTTCACTGCGGAGAGAAGGGAGATCATTCCGTTCTCAGTGCCATTGGGCTTCCGCTCAATCACGCAAATGACCCCCACGCGTGAGAGATCTGGAGAAGAAAGGGAAGAGTGCATGCCAGGATACGGCCCCTACCGTACGACCGGTTAATGCCGGATCACAAGCTCAGAGATCGGCCTTGCGACGTAGATTTGGCGAGATAAGAAAGCAAAGTGCACTAATGTGCACGTTTCCAGGCTACATACCTGCTCCCTCGTTTTCCCCAGTCGGCAGCAGTCTTCTAGGGACCGAATGTAGATGTAGGAGACTCGGATTTTTCATTTGTTTGAATAGTGCTTGGAGAGATACCCCCCCACAGTGAGTTACTCTGTCTTGTGGTGTAGATGTAGAGCTATGAGAAGCTTATGAGTTGATGCTGCAGCTCCTACAATCCTCGAGGCGCAATATGGCGCCTTACGCTCTCACTCCCACGTCGGAGCGAGGAAACGTCTCGGATGGGGAACTGAATGGGCATGTCAACGGCCACCCGCACTCCAATGGAGCTTCGAATGGCCATGAGGATGTTCCTCCCAATGGCATCGCACTATCAGACACTGATGGCTCCGAGCCGCCGCAGTTAGTGCTGGAAACCGCACCAACAGTTCCCTACGAGACTGCCTACAAAACTGGCTATACCGATGGGTATACGGAAGGATACAAGGAGAGCCATATTAAGCTTCAACACCAGCCAATCGCCATAGTGGGTATGGCATGTCGCTTCCCGGGCAATGTCTCGACGCCCGATGAGTTCTGGGAGCTCTGCGCGCGAGCTCGGACGGGATATTCCGAGATTCCAAAAGATCGCTTCGACAGCAATCGTTTCGTTCATCCAAATCCCGGTAAGAGCGGTACAACGAATGCACGTGGTGGCAATTTTCTACAGGCAGATCTTAAAGCTTTTGACGCTCCGTTCTTCAGTTTCACAGCTCAAGAAGCTACTAGTCTGGATCCGCAGCAGCGTCTCCTTCTCGAGTGTACTTTCGAAGCTCTTGAGAGCGCTGGTATTCCGAAGCACAGCATTGTAGGCAAGGATGTTGGCTGCTTCATCGGTGGTACATTCTCCGAATATGAGGCGGATCTTTTCAGGGACCCCGAGACTATACCCATGCACCAGGCTACAGGTCAGTGAGCAAGCTGCTATTTGTTGGAGCATGCTAACGGTTCCAGGGTGCGCGTTCGCCATGCAATCTAATCGCATCTCACATTTCTTCGATTTGAGGGGCCCTTCGTTCACAGTGGACACTGCTTGCTCTAGCAGCATGGTGGCATTACATGTTGCTTGCCAAAGTGTCCGGAACGGTGAGTCAAGCTCGGCCATTGTGGGTGGAGTTCATCTCAACATGCTGCCTGAGTTCTGGATCTCCTACTCCATGTCTAGGTAAGTCCTCCTATGCGCCTCTAGTTCACGCATTCATCTTGTCGCTAGGCTCTTTGGAGACGCCGGCAGATCTTTTGCCTTTGACCAAAGAGGTACTGGTTACGGTCGAGGCGAGGGTTGCGGCGTCATAGTCCTGAAGACAATGGAGCAAGCGCTCAAGGACAACGACCCTATCCGAGCCGTTATTACCGGCAGCGGTATCAACCAAGACGGAAGGACGCCCGGCATCACCATGCCGAATGGGTCTGCACAAGGTATGAAAGCTTTCTAGCTTGGTTCGGTCTTCCCTAACGTTCTCAGAATCCCTGATACGCTCTGTCTACAAGAACGGCGGCATGGATCCTGCAGACACGGGATATGTCGAAGCCCACGGCACCGGAACTCGAGTGGGTGATCCAATCGAAGTCGGCGCTATCCATTCTGTTTTCGGCGAAGGACGGACGAAGCGCAAGCCCCTGTTCATCGGCTCAGTAAAGTCGAATATTGGTCATTTGGAGGCCGCAGCAGGCATTGCTGGCGTGATCAAGACGGCACTAATGCTCGAGCGTGGTTTCATTCTGCCGAACTACGACTTCGAGCAGCCCAACGAGAAGATCCCTTTCGATGAATGGGGCTTGAAGGTGCCAACCAATCAACGACCTTGGCCGATTGGAAAACGATGGGCGAGCGTCAATGGCTTTGGGTTTGGCGGGACGAATGCTCATGTGGTCATGACAAAAGGCCCACTCGAAAGGAAGACTATGAAGGAAGAGATTGACACGCAGGCATTCGAGCGACTCTTCGTCCTGAGCGGCAACGACAAAATCGCTGCTGAACAACTGATGAAGAAGTACGGAATCTATCTTGAGCAGCGTCCTGAAGTCTTCCAGAACGATCTGTTGAGCAATCTTGCATACACGCTGGGGCAGCGCAAGACTCATCTTCCGTGGCGCGTAGCCATTGCTGCTTCCAGCTCTGTTGAACTTGTAGAGGCGCTTTCGAGTGGTAGAATACATCCTGTCAAGCAAGACCTGGAGTCAATCCGTCTAGGGTTCATCTTTACCGGCCAAGGTATGGAAATATACTCCATCTTTACACATACAGGACTCTCACTGACCATTCCTCCCTCGCAGGAGCACAGTGGTGGGCCATGGGCCGCGAACTCTACGATCGCTATCCCGTCTACGCGTCCGCGATCGACCGAGCCGACAAACACCTTCTATCGCTCGGTGCGACCTTCCCGTTGCTCGAAGAGCTTCAGAAGGACGAGACAACGACGAAGATCAATGCCGCACATCTCAGTCAGCCTTGTTGCACTGCTGTACAATTGGCGCTCGTAGACTTGCTTCGAGGATGGGACATCGTTCCTATGGCTGTGGCAGGGCACTCCAGTGGTGAAATTGGGGCAGCATATGCAGCCGGAATCATCGAATTCGACGATGCGATGACTGTGGCTTATCACCGAGGACGCCTCATTCCCATCTTGAAGGAAAAGTTCCCAACTCTCGATGGAAGCATGATGGCCGTCGGTGCTGGCCAGGCGGAGATTGCGCCATTGCTTGAGCGCATCCCTAGTTCTGCGGGCGAAGCCAAGATTGCGTGCATTAACAGCCCCTCCAGTGTCACGGTCTCTGGCGACACAGGCGCTGTCTTTGCACTACAGAAAATAATCGAGGAGGTCAGGAGCCATAAACCCCCTTCCACCATACGCGAGAGGCGCTGACCGTCTACCCAATCTGTAGGTTTTTCCAGGCATGTTTGCCCGAAAGCTGCAAGTAGATACTGCGTATCATTCCCACCACATGAACTTGGTCGCGAAGGAGTACGCCGAATCATTGCGATCTATCAAGACACCCAAGGCTTCGAATGCCCGGTTCTACTCCTCGCTGTTGGGTCGCTTAGCAAAGTCCTCCGAGCTTGATGCGAGCTATTGGGTGCAGAACCTCACTTGCCCTGTACGATTTGACGAAGCAGTGAACAGCATGTGTCAACCGATCGATGACCATAAAACCGGCGTCAACTTCCTACTCGAGCTTGGGCCGCATTCCGCACTGCAAGGTCCCATCAAACAGATTCTCAAGACGGTGAGTCCTCGATAGACACATGTTGTATACAGGGTGGTCATTGACCGAGGCTTCAGGTTGGGCCGTCCGCAAGCAAGATCGCATATGCATCAGCTTTGTCGAGGAAGAAGAATGCCCTGGACACTGCTCTCACGCTTGCCGGTACACTATGGACCAAAGGAGTTGCGCTCGATATGGGCGCGATCAACTTTCCCAAGGCTATGACGAAGCCTCCAGCTGTCCTCACGGACATCCCGCGATACCCATGGAACCATCAGTCTAGCTATTACCACCAGTCGCGATTTACTGATATTCACAAGTTCCAGAGCGATCGAAGGTCCGACATAATCGGTGTGTTGGCTATGTATTCTAATCACGTTGAGCCCACATGGCGAAACATTGTTCGCCTTGATGAGCTGCCGTGGTTGCGCCACCACCAAGTTCAAGGACTCACCATCTTCCCCATATCCGGCTTTGTGTCGATGGCTCTGGAAGCTGCGGCCCAGAAGGCGTCCTGGGACAAGGTCGAATACGGCACACTGGAAGTAATGGACGTGCATGTTGCTACACCTGTCGTGCTGTCAGAGCAAGACCTCGAGATGACAATTACGTTGCGCCCTCAAGCTGGAACGACCACTGGGTTACGCGCTGCGTTCTTAATTTCGTCTTGGGCCAGCGGCAAGGGTTGGACTCGGCACTGCACTGGAGTTGTTCGAACTAGAGCCATTGAGGTGAACGACATTCCCAACAGCCGACTAGTTGATGTGCACAGCCAAAAGCTCCAGTGCAGGCTTGCAGGCATCAACAATGCTGCCGAACACGTTGTGCATACCCAAACACTCTACGAGCGGCTATCTACAATTGGTGTTTCTTACGGCACTACCTTCCAAGGTCTTTCGGATTGTCGAGCTTCAAAGCTCGGATCCGTATCGCAGCTCGTCCTTCCCGACACCGCGACCGATATGCCTAATCATTATGAGTCGAACTACATCGTCCATCCTGCGCTTCTGGAGCAGCTCGTTTCCTCGTATTGGCCTGTATTGGAGGCTACCAATGGGTCTCTCGATACCATACACCTCCCTTCGTCAATTGGCAAGGTCACAGTGTCTGCCAAAGCTTCCACGACGCTTCAAAGCAACGGAGGACACATGCAGGCTTTCTGTGTGCCTCGGAAAGATCTCAGTAACGTCAAGTCGAACAAGCTTTCTATGTTCGCATTGGCGTCAACCGAAGCGAAGGACGCAGTCATCACCATCGAGGACCTTTGCACTGCACCTATCCTTGAGAAGGATGCAGACGCAGAAGCCGAAACCGGCCGAGAGCTGTGTTACAAGCTCACTTGGGAGCCAGCGCTTGAGGAACAAAAACAAGAATTGCCTGCTAAGTTCGACGCCGAGATCGTCATCGTGCACGGAGATTCCGACCACCAGCAGCGTTTGGCGGTCGAGTTGGCATCTACTTTGACGACCCTGACTGGGTCCGCTCCAGCTACGGGAACACTTTGGCAAGTTGATGGCACCAACAAGATCTGCGTGTTCTTGACTGAGCTTGACCAACCTGTGCTCTCCAGTCTAGGCCAGCTGACGTTTGAGACGCTGCAGAAACTTCTCACCTCAATACAGGGAATGCTTTGGGTTGTCAAGGGCGCGTACGAGAATGCGCAGGATCCAGACGCCAACATGATTGCCGGTTTCAGCCGAACGCTGCGCTCCGAAGGCACCCTCATGAACTTCGTCACGCTAGATCTGGACGTTGAGACCGCGCTACATCAGGCCGATGCCGTCAATACGATCGTAAAAGTCTTACAGGTATCACTTGCTACCGACCGACACAGCGACGAAACTGAGTTCATGGAACGGCGTGGCTCACTCTTCACTCCTCGAATAATCAACGATGCAGACATGAACGAGTATGTCCGTCAGCAAGTGCAGCCGTCTGCGACCGCCGCAGCTCCTTTCTTGGACATTGAACGACCATTGCGAGCTTTTATAGCCACTCCCGGTGCGCTGGACACTGTGCATTTCAAAGATGACCAGACGACCGGGGCCCCATTGGCTGAAGACCAGGTACAGATTCAGGTCAAAGCGGTTAGCATGAACTCTCGAGACGCTGAGACAGCTATGGGTCATCTTCCTGGGGATGATCTGGGTATGGAGTGCAGTGGCGTGGTAACCAAAGTCGGATCCAATGTCTCTTCGGTTGCTGTTGGTGACCGCGTCGCGGCTATCACGCCAGATGGATCATTTTCTACCGTTGCTCGAGCGCACGACCGGTTTCTCGTCAAACTTCCGTATCATTTGTCGTCCGAAGAGGCGGCCACGATCCCACCGGCATACTGCACAGCATACTACAGCCTGGTCGACATCGCTTCGCTCTCCGAAGGCCAGTCTGTTCTAATACACCATGCGGCCACCGCTGTTGGACAAGCCGCTGTTACTGTAGCACACATGTTCGGTGCAGAGGTGTACGCTACTGTGAGAAACGCAGAGGAGAAGGACACTTTGATCCACCAACACGGTATTCCTGATGATCGCATCTACTTTTCAGGCAGCGACTCGTTTGCCGAGTTGTTGCTCGATGGTACCAACGGCCTCGGTGTTGACGTTGTTTTCAACGATTCATCTGAAGGCGAGATCCTTCGCGCTACGTGGAGATGCGTCGCCAAGTTTGGTCGCTTCGTGCACATTGGCTGCAGCGACCTCCAGTATGTTGCCTCCGAGAAGAACGCGACTGTTGCATGCGTCGATGTCTTCGCACTTGCTCAAGAACGGCCGCAGAAGGTACAGCGAGTTCTTAGGGAGGTTGCTAAGCTTCTTCGGTTTGGCAAGATACTACGTGCCCATCCAATCGTCTCATACGGCGTGGCTGATGCTAGTACCGCCTTGCAGGCTTTGCACTCCGCCGAGCCACACGGGAAAGCCGTCATCGTACCACGCGAGGATGAGATGGTCATGGTAAGTTGTCCTCCGCTACTGTAAGTGGTGACCTATACTAACTGGAAGCTCAGGCACCCCGTCTGAAAGAAAATATGGACATTCTTCGTACCGACGCAACATATGTACTCATTGGTGGTACCGGTGGTCTAGGTCGGAGCATGGCCAAGTGGATGATATCCAAGGGAGCACGACACATTGTCCTTCTCTCCCGAAGTGGCTCTGTTCAGGGCAAAGCAAAAGAGCAAATCGAAGCTTTGAATGCTTCGGGGGCTAATATCGTGATCCGACGCTGCAATGTCGCTGATCGCGCAGATGTCGATGCTCTCTTGACGGCCGGTCTCGAGGGCTTGCCACCAGTCCGAGGTATCGTGCATGGCGCCATGGTGTTGCATGTGAGTCACCATTCTATCCTTCCAACTGAGTCCTCACTTACACCGGAACTAGGACGTTCTGTTCGAGAAGATGACGTTCGACCAATACACCGCGGTCATCGAATCCAAGGTCAAGGGCGCTTGGAACTTCCACCACGCGCTTGCCTCCACGCCCCTAGACTTCTTCATCGTCATCTCTTCTGCCGCAGGTGCTGTCGGAAACAGAGGCCAGGCTGCCTACGCAGCCGCCAACACCTTCCTCAACGGCCTGACTCAATACCGTGCGGCACGCGGTCTGCCCGCGTCGTCTCTCGACCTAACAGCCGTCTCCGACGCCGGATACCTCGCCGAAGATGCTGAGAAGGCCGCAGAAGTGGCGCGCAACTTGGGCGGAGACACTATCTGTGAAGCGGAAGTGCTTGCTCTCCTCAGCGCCGCCATCACCGGCAAGATGGCCAGCACATGCAACCACCACACCATCACTGGCATGCGCATCACCGCCACCATGCGGCCCTTCTGGTCCACCGATGCCAAGTTCAAGCACCTACTGTCTGCCGCCGAAGCCGAGGCCGCCGCCATGTCATCTAACGGTCCGGTCGCCATCTCATGGGGCGCGGCGTTCAAGACGGCGGCGTCCGCCTCGCGCGCCGAAGCGGAAGAGGTCGTGTGCAACGGGCTGGTTGAGAAGATCGCCGAGGTGGTGGGCATGGAGAAGGAGGAGCTGGATGTGACGCGGCCACTGAGCAACTACCCGCTCGACTCGCTGACGGCGATTGAGGTGCGCAACTTCATCACGAGGATGTTCGAGGCGAATTTGCAGGTGCTGGAACTGCTGGCTCAGGGAAGCATTCAGGGCTTGGCGAAGGCGGTGTGTGGGAAGAGTAAGGTTGGTGTGGTGGCGGAGTAGGGGGCTGCAGTACGCTGGCGTAGCAAGCATGCTTGATTTTTTTTTCTTTTCTTGTCGACAGGGAGACTCACTTGGGTCCGCTGTAAATAGGATGGCGTTAGGATATACTTATTGAATTCGCTCTTTTCGCGGAGATCCCAGTTCAGCTACATGTTGGAACCTATTACGTTGCCCAAATCAGCGGTACACGTGCAGAGACCGTTTAGCTCCGAAGGGATCGACGTTATTCGAGTTTATGTCACGGCTGGTGACCGCGCATCGCGTTTCGTGGGTCGTTGCACCTTTATGGTACGGTAGCTCCTCGCCGCTTTCTTTGAGGCACACGGGATCTGCTCTTATCCATATCGTCCCCTTCTCTCCTGCTTCTGGCAAGGACGGGTTCCGTCCCGGTGATGCCCCCACATTCGGCTTCTGCTCAACGCTCTGGCAATGGTCATCAACCATGAAAAGAATGGTAGCTTCTCTTTGATTGAGCGTGTCATCCTTAGTGCAGGGGGCATGCTAATCTTCCCTGTGTCGTTTCAAATTGACCAAATGCTCAAACAGCAAGCAAACAGCAAGCAACGATCCTAATGCACGGACAAATGACAGAGATCTGGAGTAAAGAGGGGTGGATGGTACACATCCTGCGACAGAATAGCCGACATATCTGTTTCTGTAGAAGGTTGATGAAGTGTTGATGCAGAGCGGTGCAGGTCTAAAGTTACCGACCGAGTGTACACTCATGAACAATATTACGTTAGTTTATAATATTGCATTGCATTGAATCATACTTGCTTTGATAGATAGCTTGCTACATATAGAAGGAAACACAAACCAGGTACTATGGCAATCTCATACGTACCGCGTATAAAATGCGGGCGAATCCATAGAAGTTTCCAATGACACCATTTAGATCATTCCGAAATGTCACCCACCGAGCTTGGCATCGCAGCGATCGCAGCGAGACAGCACATTCAAGACTTCGCACGTTCCTGGAACAGCAGCAGCCCCAGCGCTGTCCTCAAAAGACTCCACGGCCTGACGGACTTGCGATCAAAGAAATCCCCTACGGTTGCCGAGCTAGATGCCATGCACAAGGAATGCGAGCAATTCTCATCGTCGTTAACACAAGTGCAGCGCAAGTGGGAAGGACTCACAATGTCTATACAGATATGGATGGACCAGCTGAAGAAGCGAACTGCCATCGTTGTTGCGCTCCAAAAGTGGGAAGAGGAGCACCAAGAAGATGAATTGTATGATACAATAGCGGATGCCTTGAACGACTGGTCCGATGTTATGCGGCAGAGAGATGTGAGCGCGAGTGCAAGGGACGATTCAGATGTAGCACTGGCAGCTTTGGCAAAATGGGCGGAGGAACAGAACGAAGGTACGGAGCGCGAGAGCCAAGCAAAAGATACGGCACGTTTGAAGGGGATCTTGGCGAAATGGTTGCGAGAGTGACATACGCCGTTCTTTCAGGAATGGGTACGCAATTCAATACATTGTAAATAAGGCTGCAAGTCCTACCTATTCTAGAACAATGTGGCCCACAGTGGTTCTCCAGATGCTGACGCTGACGTCTTGACGGGTTTTGGCGACGGTGCTTGTGGTTGTAGTAGCGACACGGCTTCCGTTCCACCACCCCACCATTTCTTTCCCAGCTCCACTATTTTGTCGTGGGCAACATCGTCCACACTAATTTTGAATTGCACACTAGCGGCCGCTAGAGACGTCAAGAAGGCGCCTACACGGGCTCCAACCCCTCTTGAGTCCTTTAGAGGTTCGAAGATGCTCGTAAGGCGTTGGGCATCTAAGGAATCGAGTTGGCCCGCGACGGAAAGACAGTGCAGTGCAGCACCCATGCTCATAGAGTAATACACCAAAGATCCTTCACCGGCACTGGGAACCGAGAAACATGGAAGTGATTGGGAGATTAGCGAGGCGTATCGAAGCGGATCGATACGTGGCGGGAGGAGATATAATGGGCAATCCGCTGCTTGCCATACAAGACGTAGAGTGGTGTAAAGGAAACAACAGGTCATCCAGTATATGGACAGTGCTTGCGCATGCATGTAGTCGATCTCAGTATCTGCGGCAAGCGGCATATCGAAGTCTGGTATTGGCTCAGAAGAACTTGCTCGATCGACATAGGATAGCGTGTATTCTGCGACAAGCTCTCGAGACCAGCTTCTGAGCTCGTTGTCGAGCCTCCAACAGGCGCTCAACAAGGCTTCTAGGTCGCATGTCGGCTGAGGTCTTGATATGCGCATCTGATCGAGCATCTCGAGGATCCGGGGCACTTGAGCACAAAGGTCGACAATCTTGTCATAGAGCGACTTTGGTGTGGTATTTATGCTCCACGGAACCGTCAGCCATTCGATGGATTCGAGAAACGTGGCTTTACGACACACAAGCGCAGCGAAGATCTGGGGGCGAACAGCGCGTCAGTGAGTGACGGCGAGGGACGTTTTACAAAGGGACTCACCACGTTTAGGCGAGCACTGACAAATAAGGAATGACCGATCCCAGATGCGAATGCAGACGGTCCGCGAAGGCGAATCAACGTCTCTATGCCGCGCATGTGGCTTTGCCAGTTGGACCCCTGCGGCGCTGGACTGCAGATAATCTCGTATAGACTCAGTACGAGACACACAGCGATAATTTCGTCATTATATGCACCTTTCTGCAGGTCGATGGTGCGAGCAACTTCGCGAAGACAAACATTATAATGGATAACTCCCGATCTTGCAACATCGTCGTTTCCAATATATTGTCCGACCCGTGAAAGGGTCAAAGCGCGGATGGCATTCTTGAAAGGGCCATCTGATGTGTAGCGGTCTCGGATGACGCGAGTCCAGTCTCCGTTGGATGTTTGTGACGCCCTGGACATTGTGGGTAGTAGTAGCTCCCAGAAGGTGTCACTATACTTGACTTCCATGGCACTGCTCCTGAGACTGGCTTGCGATCTTGAAGGCAACGGACTGTAGAGGATCACATCTAAATTGTCATCGTATCCGGCGCACTTCAATCTGTTCTTGGTGCATTGGCCACACCAGGGCCGTGCCCGATCGCACTGACAGCGTCAGCCTCTTTAGCACGCCTAGGAGTCCTGCATGTCAATTTCGATCGGTCGGGGCAACTTACTCCCTTTTTCCTTCGCCGGCAATTGAAACATCCCTTAGAGCGGCCGGGCCTTCGGGCCATGACTTAAGCGATTGCTCCACGAGGCCGAATCGGTTTGCTTGCGCGTGGGGTGGCGGATATTGCATCAACTCTGGGCATACAGCTCCAGTCCTGCCTAATAGGAGCATGTTGTTGTCGATGTCGGTCTCCCAGCCCAACGGTGGCGTAATTGCCGGCTCACGCTAATAAGCTTTGAGAAAAGCCTCTTCCGTCCTAAACATTACGACTACCAACAGGCACCATTTGCAATTTGTACGAGACCCAGACTGAAAGATATTTGGGAATACATCCTTCCATTACGTGTCCGCTATAGGCGCTAACGGACTGGAGAAGTCCGCGTTGTGTGCGAACAATGGGATATTTCCAAGCTACGCTATCCTTCACCTGGCGCTTGGCGGTCTAACCAATCTAGGACCTTTACGCGCGCATGTCTTGGTTCGGCATTTTGTGATATACATAGAATTCTACAATCGAATACGAGACCGACACCGCCTCCCAGTGCAATTTTCCTGTCTTGAGTATACATGCGCAATATGCTAGAATCGGAGGCATCGCAAATTGTTTTGAGCGAATGCTCTGATAATAAATAAGTATTAAATGTAGTAGAAAAATGGCTCTTAAAATCGAAATCCAACAAATAGAGATTAGCTCCCTTTCAATCCGACTTAGGGGAACTCGCAATCATGTCTTCGTCCTCCAATATCTTCGTGAAAACCGCACGGAAAATATATGGACCTCTTGGCTTTTCCAAGGGCTACGATTTTACATTCTGTAAGACGCTTGCTTGTTAGAACGTTTCATAAAAGGGACCACATGCTGATAGATTACGGTCTTCATCTTCGGTAGCGCCATACTAGGCTTCTCACTTGCACGTCTCCCGTTCTTCGACTTTCACGGCAAGATGTGCGGTCAGGGTCCTAGGGGTACTCTTTCTGGCGAGTGTTACTGGTACAAGAAATCGCTACTCTCACAAGTTGGCATTCGTATCCATATACTTGGCGTTTTACCAGCGGGGGTGATTGTGTGCCTTCAATTGTTCCCACCATTCGCCATCGGTGGATTCTGTTACATCACGTAAACGGTTACGCTATCCTACTTTTGGTCCTTGCGGGGATCGTTGAGGCTTTGATGATCGCAAGGCATGTAGTCGGAGGCGGACTGGAGTCACAATGCGCTGTAGGTTTCCTCTCACTCGCGGTGCTGTCGAGTTGGGGCTCGCCTGGTAGAATATCAAGAAGTTGCAGATCGACCAACATCGTGCTTAGAAGTTGCGAGCATGGTTTCTGGCGAGTGAAATCCTTCCTACTACCCGAAGCCTTGAAACTATAATTTCAGTGCTGACGCGGCTGTCACAGCTCGGAACACCGATCACAACTCGCATTATCCTGTTCATTGCGGCGGCAATAATCAGCAGGCAGAACGACTACTTTCAACCTCGTTAATGCGCACGCATTGCGTTTATACTGGAGTCCGCTGCAAAGACACCGGAATACTATCCCGAGTGCACTTCGTACGTCAACGGCAGCAACCCGGAGCAACAAGTCCTCGTCCACGCGACCATGAATTTTGAGAGACGGACCAAACTTCTGTCGCTTTGGGTGCTCCCTTTGGTATGGCCCTGTGACTCGGGGTGGCAATTCAAGCTGCCGGCATAGAGACCTACATAAGTACTACAGCTGTTAGCACCATTTCACTCCACCACGCCTTGTGGTCGACATCATGGTGCAACTTTCACTAAACGACAATCAAGCAGCATAATGCTTACGCAGCTTCTTGGAGCAGGTCCCAGATTGTTGGCCTGGGAGATATCACAAATCCAAGTTCGGCTACCACAATATGCGACACCAGTCAAAACTTGCCATATTGGAGGGAGGACGAGGCTGCAGAACAACGCTGGACTAAGGTCCTACGAGCTCAGGTAATCAATGCAAGGGCTTAGAAATGCGCTATACGCATTATGGTCATATTTGATTGGATATCTTCTGTGCTTTCCCCGCTCTCACTCACTGGAACGCGTGGGCCTCGCTTCGAAATCTTCTTGTGCGCTCAAGATACTACCAGAGTCTTGAATCGCCAGTCGCACTAATACGTCTAAGCACGAATTAGAAGCTAAAGAACACGTAACGTGGAGACCCTCAACTGTTAATAGTACCTTAGTGCAACTGAGCGTTGCAAAACACGGTGGGGGCGAAGTTCATGCTTATATACGACCGACGCAGGTGCAAGGATATTCTCTTAACCAAAGCGGCTAAGCGTCATCCCCCTCAACTCCCTCCAGCACCGGCGTAACATCTCTTGTAGGCAAGCGTAGAATACGCAAAACTTCGTCCCGGATGCTACCATCGCTGCTTGCAAATACACGGTCCACCCAAAGCACGCTCTTCACCACCTGCATCAGCTCGTCCCAGTCCTGGATCTGCATTCTGCTCATCAAGACCGCGAGGATAAGGGCGAACTGGCTCCTCTCTCGCGGGTCACGCGTCTCGCATGCGGCGAAATAGACGGACCATACTAGTAGTGGCTTGAGCTCGCCCCAGTCAATCATATGGCTGTGGAGCGTGGCAAGGAGGTTCCGGGTCAAGTTGAACGTCCAGACTGGGCTCGCACCGATCCACCGCCAGATGGGTGCGAGGAACAGCATTGTGCCGAGACGACAGACCTCTTCCATGACGTTCCCGGTATCAGTTCCTTGGACGAGTGGCCTAATGGCAAGGAGGCGGACCATCGTAGGCTCCATCCAGCATCCTGTAGTTTCTGCGAGATGCCGCTCTCTTTCGGTGAAGCCGCGGTCGAGCATAATAAGTTGACTAATGTCGTCAAAGACGGTTACCCAGTCCCGCAGAGCCGGAAACCGCTGTTTCCATAGAAGAGATATATTGTTAAAAGAGCGCGGTGATCCTGGAGGAGATTGGGAGCTGGCCAGCCATCGTTGCGGGAGAGGAACAAACGAAGGTATGTCTTGCGAGAAAGATCCAACAAGGTCTGTCCTGCATCAAACTTCAGCGAATGCTATTCGATGAGCGCCTGTATGAACGCTACTTGATCGAAGCTTACCATGAGATAGTAATGCGGAGTGCTTCATTAGCGATGTTGTCAACGCCGCCTCGCAGGCCAATCATCCGCATTATGGCGCTACGATGAGGCTCCCAGCCCGCAAAAGCACCCAGAATATAATGATGGCACATGAATGCGCTCACTGAACCCATCATCTCGTCGCTCGCGTGGAGCTTCGGATCCTTCATATTCTCCATCAGCGAACGAATGGCGTTGTTCTGCATGGACAAGCTGAGCGAGTCATCTTTCTGGACGTATGTACCGGTCAGCTCTTTCAACTGATACAGACGTGCATTTGCAAGTACGTTGTAGAAGGCCGCTTTGTCACTTAGTCCCACGATGTACCAGGAGCCCCTAAGCTGGCGCGAATGAGCACTGTTTTCGCGGAATACTGTGATACGTCAGCACGCGTAGCGGGGATATAGATTCTAGGCGACCGCTGCAGCCAGCACCTACTTGAGGCGATCAGTGCACGCGATGTTTCGTCCAGATCGATGGGATATGGACTAAATGGGTCGACTCCTCCTCCACCGAAACGGTCGACGGTCTCAGTTGCTGCTGGTTTGCGGAACTCAAGCACAATCTCGTTCCTTTGGCGCTTTGTCTTTGGGTTTCTTCGAGCTCTTCCGAATTCACTCATCGCCAGTCGCCGTATACGGAGCTGCGTTTCCTCGTCCTTGAGCTCATCGGGATGCGACAGGTTAACGAAATTGAAGATAGGTTTTGCTGACCGATTCATGGTGCTAGGTTTTCTCGCAGCGGCAGGCTTGAAGCTATACACAGGCATGCCTGGAGGTTGATACCAAGACTTTCCGCTTCAGCCAGCAGATTGCGTAATATACCTATGTAGAGCCGGGGCCAAAATGGTGTTTCTCGGGGTCGCCGATACGTCATCGCCTCTATCATATCATGATGCCAGAACGAGCGAGAGGCGGACTCCTGGGGGAGACTACCATCAAGTGATGTTAGTAATCAAGCAAATTACAGTTGCGGGCTAAAAGGCGGCTGAGTTTGCGATGCGGACCTGGGGAACTTGGAACACTGACTAATCACTGTGTTAGTCATCAATGCTGCTACGGTTAGCCACAACACCTATTACTTTAAGTCGAAGCTATGCTTTGGTAGTACTTTGGCAACTTCGCCGAGAATTACAATCCCTCCATAGCCGTCTCTAGCGCCATGCCAAGGACAAGAAACCGTACTAGAACCGAAATAGTTAGATCAAATCTCTCGGCATCCCAATTTTCTTCGCGGTCGCTGCACCTTGTTCCTCTCTCCCACGCATCCATCAGACAGTTCGGCCGCCCATCTCGTCGACTCCCTACGTTTTGTATCGAGTTATAGAGATTTTCCTATTGGGCGGCTGCGATTCAGCGATGCGGAGAGGGAGGATATCCGCTCCATTAGAGCTGGCCGCGCATCTTTTCGGTTGCGTGGGCGGTGTCATAGGATCGGTACATTCATTCAATGAGCGATGTTTCCATGCTGCTACGCGGGCCATTGGACGAAAACTAACCCCTCATCATCTGCGCGCCCTAACCAGCGTGGAAAGTCGTATTTCGGGCATAGGTGTGATATTTGCGCCTCCGAGGGGGGGGAACTAGACCAAGCCATCTCTTTCCTACACATTGGGCTCCCGCACCTTGCGAAGCTGTAGGAAAGCAGATTCCTCTTTCCATGTGCAAAGGAAATAAACCGAGCGTCCCCGAACTATCGTCCTCGGTAGCTGCTTTCCAACCAGACCAACGTCGCCTTACTTGTCGGATAGACCAAACGGGTCCTGCTCCACAACCACATTCTAAACGGATCAACAGGTCCATACCACTTTTGCTATCTATCTCGAACCTCAAGATGAAGACGCGGTCTCTTCGAATACACAGTTCGCCTGCGCGTGCTTGGCCAAAGACATTGCGGCTAAGCCGTCCCATACGATAGGACTGTAGCTCTATGTGCGGCCGCGCTTTAGCCAGACTCATGATATCTCCGTTGCTATGGTCCTCCACATCACGGCCCTGGTATATTCTCCACAAACGAGCGCATTCATAAGATGACCGGCTCCACGAGGGCCCGTCTGCGGCCCGTCTTTCGGTGTCTTGTTCGACCCGACTTGGCTCCCATGCCAAACCAAAAGCCATGTTCTTTGTCCAGTGGCCGGCACGTACCTTAGCCCCGTTTGCGATTGATATCCACGCGCAATACTACTCACTGCGGGCAGGCGATCGGATGCGAACGTCAGCCGGCGACTGGTGTATTCCGGAAGCACGTAGCGGTACCACTGCCACTCCAAGCAAAGGTCCGGGGCATGTTTCTGCCTGTTTATTTGACATGATATCCGGGCCTCGCAGGGGGTTTTGTTCCAGCGATTGAATAGTGCGTGTTCTTCACCATTCGTTGCGTCGAAGATTGGCATATCGTCCAGCTTCTCAATGTGTCGCAGGTCTATCATTCCACGGCAAGTATCCGTACTCAACCAGGAAGACTCAGTCAATCACTCCTCACAAACGAACATTGAAAGCTATCCTTCCAAGGACCCCGCACGGGCAAAATTTCCTCGACTGGGACGAATAGCAAGGATGGCGTTCGCATGCTTCACCATTCAAGTCATAAGCGTCGTATCGCTACTTATACGAGCCATCCACTCATCCGGCCCACTCCACACCCACGGCACCGAGTTCCCCCTTCCCCCGGCGCCACCCCTCCCCCTACAACTTCGCCGCTCCCTCCATAAACTCCTCCAAGTTCCTCACCGGCTTCACCCCCTGACTAGCAAACAGTCCCGCCTTGAAATTGCGCACATCCGTAATCAGCACCGTCTCCATCCCGCTGCTGCCCTCCTGGATATCCACCTTCTCCGCAGACTTGACCTCGCGCACGCCGCTCTCCGCAAGCCCCAGCGCCGCGCTCGCCTCGTCCACAATCCTCGCGACTTCCTCGGCGCCTTGCTTCAGGTCTTCGGAGAGGTACGCGGCGACGGCCGCGGGGATGTCTTTCTCGGTGGTCGCGGCATCGAGGCGCTGCTGCAATGCGTCTTCGTCGAGGGGCGTATGCTCTTCGTTCGCGATGGTCTGCAGGACGGCGAGGGCCTGCGTCTTCTTCTCGGCGAGCGTGGGCTCCTTGGGTTTGGCCTGGGCGGTGAGATGCACGGAGAGCTTTGCGCGGCGGGGCGACGACGGCGAGATGTGGTGCGCGTAGAAGGCAATCATGTCGGCCTTGGTGATGGTGGCGACGCGGGCGGCGTCGACGTCG
This sequence comes from Pleoardoris graminearum, assembly GCA_030770415.1. Lineage (NCBI taxonomy): Eukaryota > Fungi > Ascomycota > Dothideomycetes > Pleosporales > Didymosphaeriaceae > Pleoardoris > Pleoardoris graminearum. Next base: position 412,756 of record JASEKS010000038.1, read on the forward strand.
GCTGCTGGGCGTTAGCATCACGTACCCCCGGGACACACAAGGTTGCTGCATTTTACCTTGCAAGAAATCATACGTGTTCCTGAACATATGAGTCCAGAACCGGTTGGCCTCCTGCCCGAGATTCTTCAGCGTCTCCAACCGCTTCGAGATCACGGCACCCTTGTGCTTTTCGAATTCCTCGTCGCTCATTTCCTGCAGCGTCGTCTCGAATTTCGTGAGGAAGTGGTCGATCCGACCCTCGAGGTAGCCGCAGTCCCGCTCGCTCTGGATCAGGATGCGGAAGCCGGCATATGTGACACCAACCGTGGAGCCGGAGAAGACAACGTAACCGAGCTGCTCGATGGTGCGTAGCTGGTTGAAGGTTGGCTCGTCGAGCATCTGCGCGAGGATAAATTGCTTCGCTCGGAGAACTTCATCTCGAGGGTTGCCCAGGTAGAGCGTATATTCGATGCAGTGGTTCACATTAGCGGGATCCTTGAGCGGCCGCGAGTAGATGAAATTGCCACCTTCAGGCAAGATTAAGCTTCGCTCAATGGGCCATTGGCCTGGGGGTAGCTTCTTCGGCTTTATTATGCTTTCGATGAGATCAGTGATCTTCAGGGCTTCTTCCCTGTACAAATTGCCGTGAGCAAGAACCTCAATGTGGCACTGTGAAAGTACTTGTGGGAAGAAGTCCCGGACGTCCTGTGCGGTGACGGTCTCCAGTTCCTGCGCGAGATCCTCATTCATGAACGTGTTGTCGACGCGGAACCAGCGAGAGTACGTGCCGACCTGGTGGAAGGGCTGGCCAAAGTGCCAGTTGCGGAAGCTTCGGCTGCTCTTGTCGTGCACAATTTTAAATCGGTCTTCCCTGATCTCAAGGTCACGAATTTGCAGAAGTACTTTCTCTAGAAGGACGTGCAGCTTGTCGTTATAACCAGAGACGGAGACCGACAAACCAGATGTGTGCGCGCTGAAGCCGTAGACCAGGCCGGCAATGTCTGCATCGTAGGAGTATTCCACCAGGGCGTCGTCGATCAAGTTCGCATATAGCGAAGCCAGAACGGCCGTTCGCGGCGTGACATAAGCCATGGGTGTGCGGAGGTGAATATGCACATTGGCCTTGGGCACCCAGAACTGGTCATCCTTCTTCCACCATAATCGAACAGCGTCGTCATTTCGAATGAGTTTGGGCTGTTTCGCAGGCTTCTCGACCTCCTTTCTCTCCACTTCCAATCGATTGGGGATGAACTCGTTCTTGTGTGGGAAATGCAACTCTTTTGGTCGTGTCTTGTTCTCAAATGCTTGCTTGATCTCTGCGAGGAAATCCTGCGGAATCTTCTCGGTCTTGTACTCGGTGCCGTACCATTTCTCCTTCTCGTTCCAATCGCCCGGAAAGTCCTGGCTGATAATCGTCATTCTGAAGTTGTCGGGCCGCAAGTACTCCATTGCCTCGCTGATGCGCTGCGGGTCGAACTTCTTGATTACCGAAGGTCCGCTCAGAATCGCCTTGCGGTCATAAGGCTTCTGCATGACTGATGCAAGGGCACTAGTCGTGCGGCTAGGGGGGCTCTTTTGCTTGAAACGAAATTCAACTTCGCTGATCTTGATCTGCTCATCGACGATCCACTCTTGTGGTGGTAACGCGCGAATCATGGCAATGTATTGGAAGATGATCTTTACAATTTCCTTGTAGTGCTCCAAGCCGTCTTCTGTCAACTTGACGCTGATGTTGAAGATGCCGCTTCCAGGGCAAAGAAACGAGCCTCCAGCGCCCAAGCCGTTCGCCCAGCCCTTAGCCTTGATGTATGCTAGAATACTACCGGGACCTTCGTGACCGATGAGATGGCTGAGATAGCGTGATGGATGCGACTGGTAAAATTCTTCTTCGTCGCGATACAAGAAGGATAGTTCCAACGACCTCGTCTCAAAGACCGGTTTTGCAAAAGTCTGAATCAGCAGCTCCTTTTCCGTGTACACGGGAATGTCATCCCAGCGCTTTCGCGGCAAGTCCTTGTTCGGGACCTTGGAGAAAATCTCTTCTACCCATTCTTCTAGAGTGTCCAAGCTCTCCCGGCCCAAGACAACCAGCTTCATCCGGTTTGCGGAGTAATGCGTGGCGTGGAACTTCATGAACTCATCCCTAATCTGCACACCCCGCGCGATGGGATCATCGTGCAGCGTCTTCCAGCTGCCGGTGGAAAAATGGTTGTACGGATGTTTCGGGTTCGCGAGGTCCTTGTTCAGCTGGTGCAGCCTCCAGGTGTCACTCTGGAGGTTCTTCTTGTTCTCCGAATCCACGGCTTTGATTTCGCGGTCGACAGTGTCCTCGAGGAACAGAGGGCATATGAAGAACTGACCGAAGCGATCCAGAGCTCCCCAAAGCGGCGACTGCTCCTTGTCTATCGGCAAGTGCTCCTGGGTCGCACTTGGCGTAGCGTTCTTGCTGTTCGATGGTGTGGAGTTCGATGCTGCGAGCTCAAAATAGTAGTTCGTGGAAGTGGATGCCGTGTATGCGTTGGAGTGCCCAGAGTGGGATGTCAGGTACTTGTTGTAGTTGTTCTCCTCCGGGTACTATTGGCTGTGATTAGCTCCAGCGCATCTGGCACATTGTGCGACGGTGTCTGAGACTCCACGCGGGTATCCGAGTCGATCGAGTTTCTCCAATCGTATGCGCCACCACGTACCTTCTCGGTGCCCATGAACAGCAAGTGCTCCACGGCATGCGCTATGCCCGGCATGTCCTCTGCGTCACTGAAGCTCCCAACGTTGACGTCCATGGCGGCGCTGGCCTTGTCTGTCGTCGCATCGTGTATGAGGAGAACCTCCAGCTGGTTCGACAGTGTGACGATGCGGTATGAGCGGTCGTCGACCTCGGCGCGCTCCAGATCCTCTATCCGCGGTCGTGCGACGCTCCGTCCCAATGATTCGGCCATGGTCAAGGGCTCTGATGCTCGTCGAGGCAGCGTCACAAAGGGCCTCGTGGGGCTTCTGCGAAAGGCGGGGCTGGGCTGCAGCGGGTGCGCTTTATATATGCGGCGTCGCGGCGGTGCGGCGGCGGACGCTGCGTACCCTGAAGTTGGCGTGAAGAGCGCAGTAACAGGATACCCGGTGGCCGGTAAAGCCCAATGCGCTGGACTCCTGGCGACGCTGGCACTAAGACCGGATCGCGGTACAATCCCCAGGAATTTGGTGTGAGTGATTGCGGGCATCCACAAGGGAGCTCGCAGCGTGTTCGCAGCGTATCGGGGGCCAAGCACGCAAGGGCTCGACAAGCTCTGGCTTTTTGGGGTGACAGTGCCAGACGGCCAGGCACGGACAGGACGCAAGAGGCTGGGGATTTGCGAAGCTGGAGATTTTAGATGCGGTGAGGGCTCAACTGTAAGGGCCGATGCGGTTCCGGAGGGTGTGCATATCGATAAACACTGCCTCCACAATATCCGGACATGTCGCCAATTGCCACGCATCCAGACTGCTGGCCATCATGGTGTCCAAATACTTTGAAGCGGGATATCCCAGCACGACGGGTTTCCGGAAGGTGGTCAAAGCCACCATCATGGTCAAAAAGAAGGCAGGCATGTCCGACGAGGACTTCATTCAGCTTGTTCCCAAGCGAGATGCGATATCGGACGGATGCATGGGTGACACCGTTCAGTATTACAACAACCACCACGCACGACGGGCGGTCCCTATATTACAGCGCCACGGCATAATCAGCTACAGCATACCGCCCTGCTTGATTCCGACCCGGAATAAGGTTTCGGAGCACCAGACTAATGTCCACAGACCTAATCACCAGGGCCGCGACAGAAAGCTGATACAGGATACGAGGAGCTTGTACTAATTGAGTCATAGTACATTCTTGGCTCCCCGTTAAGAATCGCTCCCTTATAGAAATCCTTATATAAAAGCGATTTTCTTTAGGTTTTTTAATATATAGAAGATAGATATATACTTAATTACTCTTTTAGGCGATTTTAAAGCTTAAAATTTAGTATTAAAGAGCGTCCTTTAGCCTCTGCCGGACGATGTGGAGTTGAGGTGTTAAGGCCCGTGCGTGGAGGCGCTATGACTCAATTAGTGCGAGCTCCTCGTATCCTGCACAACCAAGCACAGCTCCTAGACTACGACGCCATCTGCACATTCGTCTTTCCCGACTACCTGGCTCTGGCCAAGTTCATGTATAACGAGGAAGGTGCGGCCATGAACGGGGATCACGACAACTTCATGGACGAAAGCCAGATGCATATGATGGTTGGAGACGAATACATGTTGATAGAAAATGGAGAAAAAGTCGGGTGACGAGGCTCTCCAGGATACAATCCCTGCGCCCCTAACGGGTATCATTTAGATTTTGAAATATTCAACTAGATGCACTCAATATCGAGCAGGACCGCGACCCCCGCGCGGACCTGATGGGCCGGACGATCTCCGTCCCGAATTCGGGCAGTCGGCTTTCGTGTGGCCCTTCTTTCCGCAACGGAAGCATTCTACTTTGCTCATGTCACGAGCTCCTGGGTTTGGTCGGTTTCCGCCAGACAAGGACGTCAGACCGGCAAGATCCATGTCCTCGTCCACGGCTTTAACAGGCGCCGCACCCGCCTTTTGCGCTTTCCGCGCATTGCGCTCCTTTGCTGAGACTTCGCGCCTGGTCTCTCTAATAAGCTCTGCGGTAGGATCATCAGAATCGACTTCGCCGGAAGACGACTCCGAGTCACTCTCTGACGCTGACGCCTCTGCCCGGACGAGCTCTGGCTTGTCCTGCGAAACATCAGCATACACACCTTGCACCGAACTTACAGTTCCACGTCAGAAGCTTGGACACCGTCAACGGATGGTGAACTAATTGTCGGGCCCTTGCCTCAGCAGAGTTCGCTCGCACGAGACCCGACAATCAGTTCATCGTCTGTTGCCGCATTGTACATCCCCGGGTAACGCAAGGCCAAAACACCTCCAAACTCTTGACGTAGTCCTGCATAGATTGCCCACGCACCGCCTTCTTCTTCTTCAATCCGCCGCCAAACTTCATCCTAATGGGTTTGTCCTCTTCTTCCTCGTCTGAATCATCGTCCGCGTCAATGACGGCAAAGCCTGCTTGGCGAATCTGCATTACTGGCGGCCTCTTTCCCGCATGCGGATCCTTGTAGTTCAACACCCACTTCGTCTCACCGGTATGTTCATATGCACGCGCAAGAGCCTCCTCCCGTTTCTTCTCCTCCACTGCGAGTGCCAGCTGCACGATCTCATGATCTGAAGGTGCACCTGGCGTACTCGCCGCCGATCCACCATTCGACAATCGCACTTTCTTCGAGGGAGGGCCATCGGGCGTCGAGGGTTCCGACTTGACTGACTTGGCGGCAGAACGCTGCATGAACTAGTCGAGAAGTCAATATTGCGCATATGCACAAGGAGGGAACCACTTACCTTCATCGTCATGAGCCGGCTAGACATTATCTTAGGCGTGTTAGACGCCATAACGAACGAATTGTACAAGGCTGCAAGGTTAGTGGGGTGAGTGGAGGTTTGTTGGACAAATGCCGCGCGACGTTTGTGGCAAACGCGGCAACCCTGGATTGAGTTTGCGCACGAGCCACAGCGCCAAGCCGGTGGTTTTCTACGCCTCCGATAGGGCTGAAGTGCGCTGCTCTGGCCCGACTTTTGCACACGGCATGGTTTTGCGTTGTCTTTTGGTCAAACCTGAATTGTACTAGGTTCACTCGCTATTGTATGGAAATTTTACAAAATTGACAATTTAAAATATCCGACTGGCCGCCGTTGCCAATGATATTTCGAGAGTCGACAGGTCTCGGCAGAACGATGTTCCAGAGCCGGAAGGTGAACGTCATGCCATGGACAGTGAACGTACCCAGTTGATCAGCCCTCCATGGCCAAATCCTAGCCTCACCATACACGATGTTCAGAAGGACTCTCTTCCGGACATGTCGCCCGCCAGCAGCCTATCCGCGCGCTCCTCGACGGCGTTTCACGACCGAGCCCCCACCAGCACCTCCCAGTTCCCAGTCGCGCATTGAACGCTTCAATCGTCGCTTACCCAAATTCCTCCACAAGTATACCAACGCACTGGGATCGGCACCCCTGTCGCACATTACCGCCTTTCTCATCCTCCACGAAATCACCGCCATCGTTCCCTTGCTCGGTCTTGCAGCAACCTTCCACTACACGCATTGGCTGCCAGGATGGTTCACGGAGGGCGCGTGGGCTTTGCAGGGTGTCGAGCGCTTTGGGAAGTACTTCAAGAGGAAGGGCTGGATCAGGAGCGGCGAGGCTGAAGAAGCGGAGCGCGAACTGGAGATGCGGACGAGGGACAAGGCGTGGAACATCGGAGAGGGAGGTGTGAGGTTGGTCGTCGAGTTCGCAACTGCGTACACGATTACGAAGATCCTACTGCCGGTGAGGATCGTGGCGAGTGTCTGGGCAACTCCATGGTTCGCGAGGAAGACCGTGGTTCCGCTGTTGGCGAAGTTCAAGGGGATCTTCCGGAAAGGGAAGGGTGGTTAGGCGGGTAGTGCAGGGATTGGAGCTACAGAAGCAGGAGCGGTATCCAAGAATGGTAGAAAGGGAACCAGGCCGTAAAGGTTGCTTCACCAACACCATATTTTTGACCATCACAGCTTAACGCCGCATGGCCATTCGTAAGTGGGTTCGGAAATATTGCTGGTTACACTTCTATAAGGATTATCAGAACAACCATACTTCAACTCCCCTTTGGTCCGGCCCTATTACTAACTTTTCAGATACTCGCTACATGCTCGGTAAGGAGCTTTTCCAGTACCAGTGGGTTTGGTCGCCCGTAAAACTGCAATGTGTCTACAGATCCATGGATAAGGAGCCTCCATGTGACCAGTTCGCAACGACAGACTTATCATGTGGTTGTATTTTAGGTCTGGCGTACGCTAGGGACTCTAGTCTCAGCTTTACCGTTTGTGTGCACACCATTTGTAGATGGTCGAGTGTAGATGAGTGCTTTTGTCCTCACACGTCATAGGCTAGGTCATTCGCTTGTTCTTCCGTTCAACTTGTTCCTCTCCCAATCCAGAAAGCACACAGCGTGACCCTCCGCTCGATCACAGTCACCACAGCCAAAATGTGCTTCGGCGACAGTTCCAAGCAGAAGCTCCACATCCACGAGGAGTCCCGGGATAGTTACCACAGCTCGAGATATGGGCCGACACAAACGTACTACCCGGCGCACTACTATGCTCGACCTCCCGTCGGTCCATACATGGGCGGCCATCAGCACCACGCGCTTCACCACGGGCACCAGCATGGGCATCCTGGATACCATCATGGACACAACCACTACCAGCATCGTCACTCTGCCGTGCTGCCGTCCCGCCCCGCGCTCGTGCCCTCTGGGATCAACTACGGACCTCACCGGTATCATGCTGGAGGCAGGGCTCCGATGCCGAATCCAACCGCCATGGTGAGTGCGTCGCGCTTTCCTCTTTGATGCCTCCACCCGTTTGTCCACACACCGCCCATTCCGTCACCGGTCGAAATTAGCCCGTCATCGGTACCGGAGAGCTTGGATTGCGATTCTCCAACCACTGCTGCCTGGTTGCCTGTCTACCTTTTGCCTTTACCTTGTCTTCCTTGTCAACCTGCCCCGCGGCTCCTATATCAGGCTGCCCTACCTCAGTCTGCTCTTCCCTTTTCACGCCCACAACAAGAGCTTCTCCATCGACCCTCCGTACACAATTGCGACAATTCTGCACTGCAATCAGCTCGGCACGTCCTAAGCTATGGACAACCTCGGACAACCCAAGCCGCGCCACCAATACATTCTGTACCCTCAGCCCGGCCGCCGCGGTATCATGGTACACAACGGCCAGTACCCCAACGGTGCGCCCTACGTCGGCAGCACCGGCGGGATGGGAATGGGCTGCTATCCCGGGGTGGGTGCACACATCGCTCCTCTCTACTATGGTCCGAACGTCTCCCGAAGCATGTACAGCAACTACGCTGGATTCATGGGCGGCTGGACGGGCCTGAGCCACGGCGTCGCCGCGTATCCCACGTATTCCTACTCATATCCCTACATCTCCCCTTACGCGCCCGCCTACGGCTTCGGATACGGGTGCGGTATGTATGCTAACTACTACCACCCGTATCAGAGGACCTACTACAACATGAACCCAGTCATGGCCGGCGGCGCGTACTCGTACTCGTACCCGGGCGGCGCGTCGACCGTCATCCCGCCGTCGACGACGACCTACACGACCGTCACCAACTCGGCGGTTCCCGTCCCTGTGGCTCCCGCGTCGACGACGACCACGACGAGCACCACGAGGGTGCGCCCGCACGTCCATTCTGCGCACGTCCACTCGCCGCAGGTGCACTCTCCGCACGTGAGCCCGCCGCCTGCCTTGCGCGAAGAGCTGCAGTACGAGAGTCGGCGCGTCGCCATGGAGCGCGGCTCGTACCTTCCTCGCCGGATCGCACCCGCCGATGCGCGCCCGGACGACCCGTTCTGGTGCCAGGAGCGCACCGGCGAGTGGCATCTGCGCACGTACTACCAGATCCAGAACGAGTGCCACCCTGGACGCTGGCTCATGGACGCCGAGCACGGCTTCCTCGTCTTCCATCGGGAGTGAGCGGGCCAAGCACCGGCGGCAGACGTCGGATACCACGGTTTCTTTCTTTTTGGCTTTGAAGGGCGGCTATGTGGACGCCAACAACTCGATTGGTTGAAGAATACCCGGACGGTTGCGACTCCCTGAACGAGCAGGGCTTCCATACACGCTGTAGCCCTACAGCGATACCATTACGATTTGGGTCCGGAATATTGATGGCATTTGGGCTGGGGTAGGTATAACGGGCGTTGGTTCGGCGTTGACGGTTTTGTGCCCGATGGGCTTTTCCTTGTTTGATTACTCGGATTCAAAGGTTGCGGATATGGCATGATGCGATTTGAGCGGCTGGCACAACGACACGAACACACTTGATAGACCCGAAACATCTTGCAGGAACTCATTGTACAAATCTATATCTCTTCACTCTCCTCGTGTCCACCCTCGTGCATGCCTACACCGCTCGTGATAGACGCTTCCATTTCTCTCGCGGAACGTGCAACTGTGCCCGTCCCTTAAGTTTGGTGGCCCAACGTCTTGTCGACGGCTCATCGCGTTCCGGAAAGCATCTCACATCTTCTCCCCCTGGATCGTAGCAACCACCTTCCGACTATGCTTCGCCTTCCGGAACTCCAAGTACCATATCCCCTGCCACGTGCCCGTCGCCAGCCTCCCCTCCGCAATCGGCACCGTAACGCTCGCGCCGATCAATGCGCTCTTGACATGTGCCTGTCGCCATCAGCCCAGCTCCACCACCTCTCTTCCTTTCCTCCCCGCATTCCCCCTAAAAAATGCCCTTTTGTAAGAAGGAACTGGACTGCGCACGTACCGGCATATCATCGCTCCCCTCGGCATCATGCCTATACAGTCCCCCCTTCCTGTCCTCGGGCACAATCCGATCCAGCGCATCGCTCATGTCGGCCCGCACGTCCTCGTCCCAGTTCTCGTTCAGGCTCAGCGCGCACGACGTGTGCTGCACGAAGAGGTGGAGCAGGCCGACGCGGTACGTTTGTATCTCGGGCAATTCTTTAAGCACCGTGTCGGTGACGAGGTAGCTGCCGCGGGCGCGGGGCGGGAGGGTGATTGTTTTCTGGAACCTAGGGCACAACGGTTTGTAAGTCTACCTGTATAGGTCGCGATCTAGGGTGTGCGTTTGTGGAAGGGGTACGGGGGACGAGGCATGGTGAAGGGAAGGGGATGGGAAGGGAAGAGTACCAGGACATTGTGGGCGCGGTGCAGATGTTGGGCGCGTGGCACACGACGGGTGGCGGGCGCGGGGCGGGCGCGGGGAAGAAGTAGGTCCAGGGACTCTGCGTGAGGGTCACGAAGGCGCTGGGGAAGAGCGCGAGGAGGAAGCCGCAGAGGAGGAGAAACGTGGTGCAGGGCGAGACGGCGCCGGCGTGTTGATGTGGCATTGACGGGCGCGTGGTGGGGTGGGGTTGACGTCAGGGTGCGCGGCCTGGTGGGGTAGGGCTTCGTGAGGGAGCGGGGGCTGCGGCGTCGTTCATCAAGGTATACCCGAGATATAAATGCAACTGAGTCGATGCAGCGGGATTGGAAACGTTTGCGTTGAGACGGGAGTGGGCTTGACTCGTGGAGGCTCGGAGTGCGCCCTTGCTTGCTATCGCGAGAGTACAGCTTGAATTCTAACCCTGAAGTAGTTGCGAGATAGATCGTTGCGATGATATTGGTACATGCATACTGAACCTCAATTGATGTTGTATTACCTCGTGCATCCGTATTGTAAACAGGCCACTCTACAGAGCCTTCACCAACCCTCATGCCTCACAACCTACTCATTCCCTCAATACCCCCGGCGCATCCCCCTCCGACCCATTCCATATTCCCACCAGATACGCAATCGCATGCAAAAGCCGGAATTCGAGCTTCCAGGAATCGTGCGCCGTCAGATGATACATCGTCCTCGACGAATCCCCTCTTCTCGCACTGCTGATCGAACGAGCCGGTCTTCTCCATGCCCGGATATAGTCGTTCGTCCAATCTTTAGCGATTCTATCCGCATTATGCTGCGAAGTGATGATCCCGCGCTGCAACTGTCGCGTTCGAGTCCCAAGACGCAGTGAAATCAACAGAGGCACCTTCTTGCCAATAGCTGTTCCATGCAAGCTCGTTGCGCTTCTGAAGAATCGAAGGCAGAGGTGGGGTACGTCGATCGGGCGAGAAAACCGCCGTGAAGGAAGTACTCGATGATATCCGAGAGGCCGGGGAATACCTGAGGGGTAACGATGTGCTGTCGCAGTATTGCAACCTTCCGCATAGCGGTCCTTCTCGGCCATCGTAAATTCGCAAAGTACGTTGTTTCCCGCAGCTGTTATTTGATGCTTGCAGTGCCTTCATTTTTGCTATTGGTGACTATCGAAGCAGTGTGGTTCAATGGAAAACTTGCAAAGGCCTGCAAGCACACTGAGCAACACATCACATGCTAGTGATATATCCATCGCCTTACCTCGTACTTGTAGCTTATTAAGCAAATAGGGATATGGAAAGTCTAGTTCACCGCTAGTTTTCTATTTGCGATTAAGTTCAACTCCATTTCAAATACCGCGGCGGCCGCATCAAAAATCACCCTGTGTTACAAGTTCGACAGGTGGTCCATCAAGGGTGAAGGCTGAGACCATGATCCCGTTCCACAGATCCAGGACCTGCTTCGGTTGCGTGATCTGAGACGATGAAATTATGGAGCCTAGAAACGTGAGACCTATGCGTCCCAGATTGATTCGGTCCGGATAGCCGACAATCCTTTGCGCTGAGGCGTACGGAAAACGTTGGATCGTAACAGGTCGTGCACCCGCAGATTGTCAACCGTATCGCTAGTATAGGTCCGATTCAGCACACCTGTTCAATACGCGTAATTGTGAAGCGCGGTGACAGCAACAGACTGCATATGGCAGCGGCTGGATTTACTTGCATCCTCCCTAGAGGATGGCCTTCCGAATTAAAGGACAGACCATCGATATGCGGATAGAACACCCGTATACTTGCTGTAAATGGACAAGTCCCCCAATGGCAAAGATTGAGGTGTTGCAGCAAGTGTCGGGGAAACTGCGTCCGAACAACCGATCCCTCATGGCTTACAGTTGATCGCAGCGCTGCAGAGCTAGTTATAAGATCCTGACTCTGTAGTATAGCTGTTTTCTACGTGGAATTCTCAAAAGCCGGTTCTTAAGCAAGGTCTACTTCGCGGCCGCGCCTTCGTAGGATGACCTGGATGCAGTCAAGCTTCATACCGCCCATGACTTGTTCGGCGTCTTTGGCAGCCCAAACATCCTCCACGTCCCTTAGAACTCTTTTCAGGCTCGGGAACTTCCTGGATTCGTACATCGCCAGGAATCGCTCACGGACGAAGCGCCGCTGGTGGACGTCAAAGGCTTCGCATCCAGCAGTGAACAGTGGCCAGGTATGCGAGGAGGTTAGAGGTGAATCTACAGGAACCCGTTCGATGCAAGCAAGACACTCTTGAACGTGTTTGACTGTGGTAGGATTCGGCGCACCGATATCGAACCAGACGCGGTAGAGATAGATGAAAGCTGCGTGTCGATATGCTTCTGCGGTAAAGTTGATGTCTCGAGATTCATGCGCGCTAGTCGTGTCGAGATCGAAAGCCAGCCCGAGCAGCATCTGCTGTATCTGGGCGCCGAGAAGAAAATTATCGCCTTGGAGATCCGATTGATTCGAGAAGAGCCTGTCCGCTTTCGCCTTCTCGTGGAACTCGCTAATTCGTGCGACGACTTGTAAAACTCTGGCTATGCTCCTCATTTCAGGAGCGCCTTCAACTGCATCGAATTCCCGCTCGTGGACATCGAGAGGTGGAGAGCCTCGAGAAACGGACGACAGGATGTCATGATAGGCGAAGAGGCAGGTGAGGAACTGCTCGCTCGATGATATACTGCTTCCCATACGAGTTCTTCTTCGGGATATCATAGCTTTGGCCCCAGTGAGATGATTAGCTGCGTGCACTTCTTCCTCGTCGCCGAAAAGTCGTGCGGAAACTTGCATCATCATGACAGTGGCTAACGTATGGTCCTCGTCTGCTTGGTGTGGATCCTGAATAAGGCCCTGTAACATATGAATGGCGTCGCGCTGGTACTTATACGCTTCGAACCGGAGGGCAGAATCACCAGTGGCCAGTCCCAGATGAGTAGCCGCCATGGATAGGACTGTAGATTGCAGAGCGCCGCGGGTGCAAGCCATGGCAGCAAGGTGAAGCTGGAAAGGATTTAGTCCACCAGTCTTTGGCGAAAGAGAGATGAGCGAAGATAGTTGTCCAAGCCAATACTGCAGAAGTCGTTGGTCTGTCGGGGATAAGTCTGGGAGAGCGGATGGCTTCGTCGTGGGGCTCATGGCCATATGAAACCAAACCTGTGAATTTGCATCTCTTCGCATCGCGGGTGCGGAGGCAACACTGATGACCGAGACAGGACTGCTGACGGATGTTGGGCTCTCGACAGATACATTGTCGACGGACTGGCCTCGCTTCGTGTGACGTTTGCGTTGAATTGGAACGGACGGAGTCGCGACTTTCCATTTCAGTTTGACTCCATAGCCCTTGCATTCTTTCTTCAATCTCATGCATCTCCCGCAGTTCGGTTTCCGTTCATCGCATTTATAACCGGCCTCTCGGCAGGTCCAGCAGCCTGTTCGCGATCGCGTGTGGCCAGCCATTTAGACGGATCTACTCCTCGCAAGTCACCATGCTCATCAATTCCATCGATTTGTCACTCCGATTTGCGATATTTCATCAAATATACCATGAAGAAGGCAGGGTATCTTGTGTGCTCAAGAAGATGAGGAGCAAGGTGCAACGGGCATGTGGGGAACTCTCGACCGAAAGTGGCAAGCGGACCTGGCCACGCCCACGCGACATCCCGCGCAGAATCGGTCCGACAAGATCTAGACCTCCACACACGTTCGGAGGTCCAGTGTCTCTCGTGCGTTGAAGTTAACAATAATTCGAAAACGATCTATTGCCAGGTGCTCAAAATATACATTGTACTCCCATAGATTCAGACCTTTCCTCTCCGCAACAGCCAGAAGCGCGCCTCCTAACCGCTAATCTCTGTATCAAAACGGTCGGCTTCGCGCAGATCCCTTCACCTTCAAAACCCCTTTGCCCCTACCTAACCTGTCATCTCGTGAAGATTTATCCTCTACCGCAGCTCCCCGATTCCAGGCACCCACGCCTCCCTTACCGCGTGCATCAAACTTCCGCACTCGGCTCAAAGTTCCCTCCGCGGGATCCATGATGACAGCATAGTGCGTGAAAGTATTGATGATTGGAGGACCAAACCACGCTTCCAGCACGTCCAAGCTTGGTACCATCGTTTCCGCCTCAAGACCTTGCCGCACTTGCTGTTCCTCCCACCCGCAATACGTCTAGTCGAGAAAGGCTTTGCCATCGGCGACGGACATGATTTTATTAACCTTAGCATCCGCCTCCTGCTGGACGAAAGGATGGCGTTTTGCTCATATCTTGAAAGGACCTCACCCTATACATGAAGATTCTGATCCGCCTTGCCGTTTTTACGCCTTTCGAACACTTGGGTCGTGGCAGCGGGGTTCCGGATTTCGGGAACACGTTCGCTCGTAGCTCTGTAATGAGTTTAAGAACCACTCGTGTCGCATCGAGCCTGTAGTAGAAATGCCAGTCGGTATTGGACACTGTGATGAAGCGCTCTGTTTCGAATATTTCAGCTGTTGCGATTGCTCGAGGACCAGAGTACGAGCACCATCTCAACAGACGAGATATGCAGATCCGCTCGGTCTAGTAAGGAAGTGACTTTTAATCTCATTGAGTGTGTGATGAGGTCGGGCGGGCACAAGCATCTCGTTATAATCGCCACCAGTCTCGTGTATTGACTAGCCGCGTACTAGCGATGCTGGTTCGCTGCGCGGCAACAGCAAGTTCCGCAGCTGTGAGGCAAGTCCGAGACGGTGACCGCGAAGGACAAGAAGAACGTGTCGTATGTACTCTCAATAAGGTTTCACATGCTTTTTAGCTGGGCCATCATCCCGTTGCGGGCGGCGGCCATTAAGGGATATGCTTAAGCCTTTTCGCACGCCGGTCAGGATACCAACAAGACCCACTCAACCCACCGAGCGCGCAATGACGTCTCCTTCAGCCTTCTCTCTGTACTCAAACTGTATGGTGAGCTTTCTCAGCTCCGGTCCTACGAAATCCATAGTGCGAAAGTGCATCATCTTGCGAGAAGAACCTGGCTCTTCCAACAGAATCCCGCCGCTGGTGCAAGCCGGGATTATATCCACGAGGACGTTGAACGCTACGAGAAGGTACATCGGCAGACTTGAGACAACGTGGATGCCGCGTAGTTATGAGTACTCCTCGCTGCTGTGCATTCGGTGGAAAAGCGTGCATGCCAGGAGACGAAATGGCCTCCCTGGTATATGGAAAGTGGCTAAGATGCCATCCATGATACTAGGTAGTTGCTGAAGTTCTAATTTATAGTCTTCTGCGGCCTGAACGTGTCGACGTGCCGGCGGCAACGAAAGATAGATCGTGTACACAGGCGGCACGGTTGATGGGAAGGGATGAGTATCTGGTGTGTTGCCCAAGGCCAAATCGAGTTCCTGTGGCCTATCGTTTTGTGGCGCACCTTGTGGTCGCTCATCGCGTACTTGCTCTCATTGAAAAATTCTACTGGAAGCGACATCTTCAGATATATCTGTTGTGTTGGCCATGTTGACCATAATCTGTCGCTTAGATATAAATTTCATAGTTGAAACCTGGAGGTGCTTTTAGATACATTGTTGAAGTTGTGATCAAGCTCGGGTTGTGTTCGTAGAGTGACATGGACAACATCTCAGGTCGATAGAAGCTTTGCGACTGGGAAGTTTAGGTGGCCACAGAGCCACAAACGATGTCAAAGCACAACATTTTAATGCATCTGCAAAACATTTGACGTACTAGTCGTAGATTCAGCAGAGCGTAGGACAACTTTTCAGAAGGGAGTGAATGTTGGAGTTCAAAGGCTGACTAACCTCGGCCGAGCGAGCCATTACCCCAGCTTCCCCGTCCCACAACGCCTCGGTTCGTGCTTGCCAGGGAAGTTAACCGTCGCGCCGCAAATCACCATGTCGACATCGAGTTTATATACAGCTCCAATGCACGCCATCATACCAGCTCACCCTTTAGTCCTCCTATACCCAAGCTAGCACCCACACATCCGTCCTTCCACCATGGCCGAACAAACACCACCGCTAACCGGCATCCGCGTCCTCGAGTTCGCGGGCCTGGCCCCAGGTACACTTCCTCCCCTGTTGCTCTAATATGATACTAATTCGACTGTACAGCCCCCTTCGCAGGCATGCTCCTCACCGACTACGGCGCCTCAGTCCTCCGCCTCGACCGCCCATCGTCCACCTCCCGCCCCACACCCGACAAGCTCACGCGCCGCAAAACCAGCATCGCCATCGACCTCAAATCGCACGCCGCCATCGCCCTCGTGAAGAAGCTCCTCCCCAGCGTCGACGTAGTCATCGATCCCTTCCGGCCCGGCGTGCTCGAAAAACTCGGGCTATCCCCGCAAGATATTATGCTCAAGATCAATCCACGGCTGGTCGTCGGGAGACTGACGGGCTTCCGGCGTGACGGGAAATACGCCATGATGGCGGGCCATGATATCAATTACATTGCGGTGAGCGGGGTGCTGAGCCTGTTCGGCCGGAAGGGCGAGAAGCCGTATCCGCCGGGGAACGTGGTGGGCGACTTTGCGGGCGGGGGTGCGATGTGCTTTCTGGGGATATTGCTGGCGCTGCTGGCGCGGGAGAGGAGCGGGATGGGGCAGGTGGTCGAGGCGAACATGGTGGATGGGAGTGCGGTGCTGGCGACAATGCCGCGGTTGGGGCTGAAGACGGAGGTGTGGGGGCGGGAGAGGGGTACGAATATGCTGGATGGAGGGGCGCCGTTTTATACTACGTATGAGACGAAGGACGGAAAGTATATGGCTGTGTGAGTATGCCTTGGGCTGGTGGTTGTGAGTGTTGCTGATGAGAGTAGGGGTGCGCTCGAGCCGCAGTTTTACGCGGCGCTGTTGAAGGGTCTGAGGTTGAGGCCGGAGGATTTGCCGGGCGATCGGAATAATAGGGCTGACTGGGGAAAACTTACGGAGTTCTTTACGGGAGTGTTCAAAAGGAAGACGCGGTCGGAATGGGAAGCTATCTTTGACGGCACAGACGCATGCTGCACACCCGTATTCACGAATGCAGAGCTAGAAGCGGAAGGCTTCGACCAGAGACCTGCCGTCACACTTACATCAACGCCTGGTTATGCTATACAGGAAGGAGACTCTGGGCGGCCGGCGGCGGTGGGGCAAGGCATCGGTGTTGAGGGCAGCGGCTGGGATGAAAAGGGCCTCGTGCCCGGGACAGGCGGAGAAGAGACGCTCGGGCAATGGCTTGGCTGGACAAGGGGCCGGCAGTATGACATCGAAAGCGGCGGCCTCGTGCTAAAAGACACGGCGAAACTGTAGACTTTAAATGCAACGGCCGTTTAAGCCCATGCTGTTTGTACAAATACTGATACACCCAAAGTCTACACATTCTTACGGTCCCCTCTTTCTCGCCTTCGGCTTCGCAGACTTCTTACCCGCATTCCGCAGCTTCTTTCTCTCCGCATTGAGCTTCTTCCTGGCGTGTGATCTCCTCCACGCCGTCCACCGGTCTCCCGGAACAAACTTCTTGACCTGTACATTCGCCCGCTCGGCCGCCCGTCCAATATCCCAGTTCGCCTGGCGGTACACATACCCCTTGCCCATGGTCAACGTCTTCGTATCCCGCGCCGTCGCAGTGATGCTCGTCTCACTGCCCGTCGCACCGCCAACCCGCAGATCCGCGACCACGGCCTGGCCATCAATGGTCTTCGGCTGGGGTTCGTTCCGCACGGCCACAAAGCCTAGTCTACGCCGTCGCGCGGCGTTCTGTGGGTAGGGAAGCTTGTCCGTCTTTTCGAGCGCGACACCGATGTATTGGCGCTTCGGGTGCAGCGAGGGGTCGCGGTAGTACCGTACGTAGCCGGACTCGGTGGCAAAGATGCAGTGGTCGCGGCCGAATTTGCAGTTTTCGCCGGGGAACCACGCGGTGCCGCGTTGGCGGAAGATGATGTTGCCCGGGATCACGTATTCACCTGTACAAATTCAAGGTCAGCCCTCGACTCGTTCTATAATCTGCATTGCATGGAGGTCGAGCGTACCCCCAGCTTTCTTAGCACCCAGCCGCTTCCCTGGTCCATCTTTTGCGCCGTTGGCTCGGCCTTGCGCTTGATGCGTGGCATGTCTGACGAAGGAGAGGGTTGGGGAAGGAGTGTGGGCGGCGGAGCCATTGGCGTGGCGGAGGACGTCGAGGACGCGCGAGGAAGGTGTTAAGGGCGATGCAGCGGCTGCGCGGACGGGCGCAAATATCCGTGGAAGCAGCATGGCTGCCCTGAGGGGAATGTCGTGCTGCGTGTGTTGTGCTCAAAAGTTCAAGATGCTGTTCTTGGCACAACCGGGTTTAGGGTTAGCGTGTTCTGCATGCTCCTTCTGGCTTGCGGCGGGATAAACATCACTCTCGGGCAGATTTCACGTTTGGCATATGCAAAAGTTTACACCTCAACACAGGTTGACGGGAAATTCGCTGCCGAATTTGGAGCTCGGTCCCGCTGCTTTTGGAGGGACTCTGCCCTCTATGCCAAGAGCATGTTTAACGCAATTTCACATGATTGGTTTTGCTCTAGTCTCGGCAACGAAAACACTGCCTCCCGGAATAATAGAAATGGGGGGTCCCAAAACCTGTCTCTCTCTTCAGTAATAACAGACCTCAAAGAATATATAGCTTTCATTATGCTAGAGCTTACGGATATTCACAATTTAGCGAAAGATAGCCTGATTGTATACGGTTCTATTGATTAGCATGGTAATTCTACCTTCATTAATATTTTTTAATACCTTCATCACACATTACGATGGATCATTGATTGGTACTACGATTTCCAGGCAAATGGCATAATACCCAGCCGCGAATGAGGATGAAACATCTTGTTGAGCTCTCATACGAGCCGTAGTCACATGATCGGCTCTTACACGCCCTTCCTATGCGTATGTAGTCCCATCGCCGTCGTAGCTCTGACAATCAACTCAGTCACCTTCCTCTCTCGCGCATGTATTGTCCCTCGCACCCTGAGACATCTCCCTCATAAAGCATTCCTACCCTGCCGCACATCATTCTTGCCTCAGAATGGGGCCAGCTACATAGTTCAGAACCGCTTCAAACCAACATGCGACAGCAAAATGATCTGCCGCAAAAGCCCAGAGCAAAAAGGCTCACGTTTAGATATTCATCTCGGAGCTTAATCAAGCAAATGGAACTAGCTATCTTGGCAGCATATCCGAATCGTTCTCAGGTTTGCTCTCAGTCAATCCACAGGCCGATCAGAAAATCGACTCGGCGCCTGTCATTTGCTTCTAACGCTGTATGCTGCGAACATGTGTTTCGGACCCTATTCTCCTCTTGAGAATGCCCTGATGTTTCGGCGTTAGATGTGCAACTTTCATTGGCTGATTCCGCAGGCTGTGCCGCATTCATGCAGAAACACCGCGAACGGACCCCGAGGAGGCTGCTTATCAATATTTGCTGCCCTCTATAAGGATGGCACAAGTCTCGTCCAGCGCAAGCTAGGTGCTTAAGGTTCTTTTCGATTTTGAATACATTTATATACCGTCACCCAGGGCTCTCTTCGCGACTTTAGAAGCCATGGTGACAAGGGTAAGTACTCTTGAAATCAACATCCATTTGACTGTGCTAAACTCCTGTCATAGCGTCTGAATCCAGAAGAGAGTACACCTTTCGCAAGCGCCACAATGTCGAATCGAACCCCCACTGCGTCAATGAGCTCGACTTCTAACGCTCCCGTTTTCACGCCGTCATCTACAACATTTACTTTCGGAGAGCAGCGTGCATCCAGCCCATCTTTCGCTTTCGGGGCTCAGACTGCGTCCAATCGAACGACTCCTGTCCCAAGTACTACGACGTCGGGAACATCCCGCTTCACACCGTCGTCAACGCCGTTCACGTTCGGCAAACAACGTGCATCCACACCATCTTTTATATCTGAGGGCCAGTCTAGATCCAATCGGGTGTCCCCGGCCCCGAGTAGTAAGACGTCAGGAACACCCCGTTTCACACCATCATCGACACCATTCACGGTCGGCGAAAAGCCTTCATCGACACCGTCTTTCACGTTCGGTGATGATCATGATCCAGACAGGCCTTTACCATCGGTGGAGAGAGACGTCTCATTGACAAGCAGTCACCAAAGCACTCCGAGCACAACCTTGTATACACCATCGACTTCAACACATGCGGATTCGACTCGACAGGCCCCGGATCAGGATGCCGTTCTACAACAAATTGGTGACCTTCGTAACCTGAGGCTCACGTCGCCTCGAACGCCAGGAAGTTCTTCTTCGCAGCGGGGTACGCCTACGCCTTCAATCCACGTCACCCCGTCAGCGCCTCCAAATGAATATAGCCAACATCGAGCCAGCAGGACCGACAGCCTCGTCGGTGGCGTCACGGCTCTGCACATAGAATCTCTTCCAGCAGATTCTCCGGGCGCCTCGGGGCTGCGCGAGAGCCGCTCTCCATCCCCATCACGCCGTCGTCGCTCCGGATCCGGGATCAATAGAGACAGCCATCAAATTGAGAATGAAGACCCGCCACAGGCCTTGTTCCACATGCCAGAAGTTCAAGAGGCCCTTGCCAATGCAAGAATCTTGACGTCAAGAATGGCCAACGTTCTTTCCAGTTCGAATTTGCATCGAGAAAACGGATCAAGCATTGAAAGCCTTCATCAACAAGCCATAAGACTAAATGGTTTTCAGCTACCATCGTCGCGGATTGTTGGGCTTGTTGGTGATTCAGGTGTAGGCAAGAGTAGTTTGATTAATTCCTTGCTTGACAAGATGGAATTGGCCAGAGCGGTAAGTGACCGTCATGCAGTTATCAGCACCTTCTAGCTAACCTCAAAATGATCAGAGCAGCAGTGGCACTGCATGTACGTGTGCCGTTACGGAATATCTCTTCCACAATAGAGACGATTTCATTATTTATGTTGACTACTTCCCATTGGATGAGCTGAAGAAACAATTCGAGGAATTACTGAGAGCTTATCGGGATTATCAATCGCTCCCGAGAAATTCAAGGAGTAGAGACGATGACGACGAAGACGAGAATGATAGAAGAAGGTTACAAAGAAAAGCCGATCTTGCCAGAGAAACATTCAGAGCGAGCTTCAGGGAGAGACTCGAACAAACGCCGACTGTTCTGTCTTCCATGCCCTTCGAGCATGCTGTGGGAATGATGGTCGAGTGGGCATCACAGCTGCTTCCTCGGCAAGGGACGCAGGAATCGTTCAGCACAGTCGAAGGGTGCTCTTCGCGGTTGAGAGCACTAACATCGGAACCGGATGACTCCTTGCCTAATGGAGCGTCTCGGACGTGCTGGCCCTTCATCCAGAAACTGCGGGTGTACTTGAAGGCTTACATCCTGAGCAAAGGACTCATCATTGCCGATCTTCCAGGACTCCGCGATCTCAACTCTGCTCGCAAGGCTATTACCGAGCGTTATGTCCGACAATGCCACCAGATCCTCGTGGTTGCTAGAATCGATCGGGCCATCACGGATGAAAGCATCAGGGAGATTTTCGAACTAGCGAGTCGTTCTAACCTGTCCAAGATCGACGTCATTTGCACAAGGTCTGAAGAAATCCAAACAAGGGAGGCAAGGCACGACTGGCCAGCAGAAAGAGCAACGATCGAGGAGATGCAAAGGAAGATCGACGCTGATACGGAAGAAATCAACTCTCTTAAGGAAGAAATTGAGGAATATGAGCAAGACCTCACAAACCTTACCCGGGAAGAAGAGCGACAACTCGTGAGATTGCAGCAGGATTGTCGCAGGGCTGAGAAATCCAGAGAACATTACGAGTTTGAATTACTTCGCCATATCGTCAAATTGCGAAACGACAAAGTTTCCGACGGCTTACGGGAGGAATATCGGAACCACCCAATTGCCACTACGCTGAAGACATTCTGCGTCAGTAACAAAATCTACTGGGACAACCGCGAGAAGCCTGCTACGGCCGCTTTGCCTTACCTCAAGTTGAGCGGTATCCTAGAGCTACGACGCTATTGCATCGGAATCGTTGCGGAGAGCCATCTTCGTGCAACCAGAGAATTCATTAAGGACGAGATACCGGCATTCCTTGGTTCAGTTGAGCTGTGGGTTGAGGCTGGATCCGGCAATGCAAGCGCGGAGAGGAAACAACAGATCCTCGACGCCGTGTCTACCATTCAGCGAAGACTAGATGAGGTACGCAGCTTACGGTCTCTTTGAATGCACTTCCAACCGTCTTCGGTACTATGGAAGTTTATCATCGTACGGGTAGACTCGGCTCAAACCTATCGGTGAGCATCTGCACCGCCTATCGGTTTTGGCTAAGGATGAAGGGCGAGTACGATCATGCTCAAATAGCACTGCTGATTCGAGCTTCTAGTTTACGTCTCCAGTCTCTCAACTCAATAACGTATCGCGCACTTTATGTGAAGAATTCAACAGCCAAATCCACCTGCGCATGGGTACGTTCAACCTTGACAGCGCTGACTTCAATACTCACTAGCTGCAGGACAAAGTGGTCCGCTATGGACCGTCGATGCCAGACGAGCAAGCTTTTACTGGCAAGGTGTATGTGCGTCCATTTCAAGCGAAAGAGGCGTGCACTGACTACTTCACAGTGGCATCATTCGTCGTACAAAGCCTTCTGCTCAAACTATGGGGAGCATTTAACAGAAAAGATGGGGTATCATTGCTGGAATGAAGAAGCGATGGAAGGCATGAAGGGTGATATGTCCGCTGTTTGGGATAGTTTCGCGGTCGACCTGGAAGCGCATCTCGAGCGGATCAATGGTGCAGTCGATCAAGCTTTTGACAACGTCCTTAGGGTTGCATTGTCTACAGATGCAAATGACCCTGGTGCAGCAAACAACACCCGATCTGCGATGCGAACCCTCGCTGCTACACTGCACCATCGAAAAGACCTCACACTCTACGGCATCGAGAAAGCAAGCGAAATCTTCCATTTCGAGCTTTCCTCCCTCCACACCGATGCCTTCTCATCCATCCGAACGGCCTTCATAGGAAAGCTCATGGAAAACACATATCATGCAGCAAACATGGAATACGGTAAGCCTGCTCTCCCTTTGCTAGCATTATCACACCTTATTCTAACACCTGTACCTAGGTTCCGGCAGCGACCGCCGCCGCAAGGACCTCATCACAGGCAAATTCGGCTCTCCGTCCCTCTTCAATGACCACCGGCGTTACTGCAAGGAAGGGTTTGGGGATATTGCGCGTGGGTTTCAGGAGAAAGTGAACAAGATTGTAAACCGGCAGGTTGGGCTTGTTGAAGCGGATTTGCAGATGCTGAGGGATGAGAATGTGGTGTTGGAGAGCGAGAGGGATCCGGAGTTTAGGAGGAGGGTGGGGGCGGAGGTGGAGAGGGTTAGGGGGGAGGTGGAAAGGATTGGGCACGTGGTTAAAGATGTTTCATGAGGGTTTTTTAAAACTCTTTTTTTTCCTTGTTGGGGAGGGGGTGGTGGGTTGAGGAGCAAATCGTGGAGTAGGCATTTCAATCTCGCGAAATCTCGTAGATGTGGAGTTTTTATGGGCAATCAAGGCTTATTAACGCTGTGATTAACAGGCGGGGCAACAACCAAAGACGGTCAGCCTATGAGATCTGCTACCATAGGAAGAGGTGAGCAATCCGTGGGCAGTGTCCGGCTCTATTGCAGAAGAGGCAACTACGGTACAGCGCCTTTACAGCGGCCGCTGGAGAGTACGCTTCAGTATTACTGCTCTTTAGTGCCCTCCATTTGATTTCGAGCATCTTGTAATTCTTAATTATAGCCACTCACGGAGATTACGAGTGAGCAGACGGCGTAAACCTACGGGCACACTACTGCTGACTATCCATCAACTTTGTTCGGGGTGCCGTATGCATAGGTAAAGCGTTACGGTTTATCGACTTCAGCCGCACCTTGCAGACCTGCACTGATGAGTCTTCGGCCGCCAACGAGAAACCCATTCTCTTCTACGCCGCAGAATGAACTCTCTAGGACTCTGCGAGGTCATTGCCGTCACCACCCTAGCCATCCAAGTCTACAAAATTATCCATGACGGACCCCCAAGGGTACAAGCACCTCCTCGACGACCTGTCCACGACGCGCGTCATACTCGAGCAAATGAATGGCTTCAGAGCTACCGTCACAACGGATCAAGAAGAAAGAATTAGGACCGTTATAGGGAATTGTGCAGCAAATTTGAAAGAGTTGCAAGGGCTTGTTGGGAAGTACAAGAAGGCGACGGCGGGTGGCGGTGGTGGGCCGGGGGAGAAGAAGAGGTTTAGCTCCTTTAGTAAGTCTATGGGGAGTGGGAAGCTGGGGATATTGGCAACCGAGGACACGGCGGGTTTGAGGTCGAGGATGGCAATGCATACTATTGCTTTTCGCGACGATGGTTGGTATCCATCTGTGAGTAAGATTTAAAGTTTTGTGCAGCAGACTCCACTCACAATAAAGTTACGGTCGACATCTGCCTCAATGTGAGGCAACCTCCTTCAAGTTTTCGAATCCGAAGTTCTCCCCGTGGTTCTGGGCGGCACTGGAACGGGGAAGAGCAGATTTACAAAAGTTGCCAGTGGTCTTGACTCGTTTAAAAAAGGCATCATTCTCTCGTTTCTCAAGCCCCTCTCGGATTTGGATTAATAGATGACTAATAGCCCGCATAGAGACCGAGACCTTCACGATCGGTCGCTTTTCCGCCGGCGACCTCAGCTTTACTATTGTAGACACGCCGGGCTTCAACGATCTGAAGAGGCCTAATGTAGATATGATCATGGAACTGGCGAGCTTTCTCGAGACTACCTTCCGCGTTCAATTCATGGTCTCCGGCCTCGTGCTCATGCACAGAATCACGGATGTGTGCTTCGAAGCCTTGATTTTGATGAATTTGCGATATCTGCGCATGCTCTGCGGAAAGCAATTCTTTCGTAAAGTCATATTCGTCACTTCTTTCTGGAACCGAGAAGAAAAGGATTAGGAGAAAAGGTGTGAGGAGGAGCTACGGATCCGCAACTCCAACGAGGAGATCGCTAAAGACGCGAAGATGAGTCGTTTCGACGGCACGCGGGAAGCGGCACTTGCCGCTTTGCTGAGGTTGACTGAGTCGAAAGTTGCGCTTGATATATAGAGGGAAATTATGGAGGAAAAGGCTTCTCATTAGACGACAGTTGGAGAGATGCTGGAGGAAATGGGTCAAACAGCGAAGACGATCCAGAAGGGAAAGGCGTTACTTGATGAGATGCAGGGAGAAACTGATGAAACGACGCCGAGAATGTTGCGAAAGGGGAGAGGAGGACTGGAGATGCAGCTAAAAGGTTGAAGAGGGAAGAGGAGAGCTGATGTCGGCGTGATTAAGTTTATTAGTATGAAAATAGACCAACAAGCGAGAAGGTTGTACTAAATATATGACAGGGCATGATGTTGGCGCCGCACCGAGTTTTGTGGCTATGAGTGGGGCCAGGAGTTGGAGTCGAAGCCTGGGTCGGATTTGGATCGGGAGACTGGAGGAGGGAATGAGGGGAAGGGAGAATGGAGCCGAGAGATTAACGTGGTAGGGAAAACTAGTTTGTGACGGAACGAAAGGCCGATTCTTCGATAAGCAACCTCTAAAAAGAGGTTACAGGGGCGGATATCGCGAGACGGTTGTAGAACGGAGGAGGGCCGAAAGACGGGATGTGAACGGGCGAAGGTAGGGAGCTGCGAGTTCGCGGCTGGGCGATGACGAAGCGCTTTGCAAGCGAGGCAGAGTAGAGAGAGAGGAGCGTAGGGCTGCTTTGATGACGCTTGGAGGGGGCAGAATGAGACGACGGAAACTGAGGTGGCAAAGCGACAGTAAAAGCGGGAGGTTAGCTCTTAGAGGTGGTATGTACTTATGCAGAGTACGGGAAGGCGAGAGTAAATAGAAAGGAGGGGAGGATGTGGTCGAGGATGGGAGGGGGTGGTTCTTAGAGATAGGTTAAAAGCGCCGGGTGGCCCACTAAACCTGAGGGGGATTTCCCGCCAACAAGATTACAACATAAGAGGCGCGTCTGGCTCACCCCTCGTACCACAACTCTTGTGTCGCGAGGTGCTGTGTAACGGGACATCTGGACAATGGGAGAACCCTTCCCGTTTTGATGAACTAACTAATATGCCTCGCTTGCCAATGGATATAGATTCCAAATCATGGGTGAACAAGGACCCAGAAGCCCTTTAACCCACATAAGCGCCGAACAATGCCGCGGAAATGAAGAGATAGGAAATGAACATTGTCCGAATTTCACCCGGTCCCGCTATCCAGAATTGTATCTCCAGAGCGCGGATGCACAGGCGTTGGTGTCATCTCGACGAAGACTTTGAATCCCTCCGCAATAAGAGTTCATGAGTTGGAAAGCGGCTTCGCGGCTGATGAACCAACAGATTTCGAAAAGATGGCGAGCTTCAGCTGTCGGTAAGCTTCGATGGCGGTTTCTCTTTTCGCCGGGTCATCAACGGCGAGAGGTCGTGGTCCCGGACTTCCATTTGGGATAGACAAGGTCCACAAAGCGATTGTCGATGCTTGGCCAGATGATAGGTAGGGATGTGCGAGCCGTGGAGCCCGGCTGGAGGCTGTGCTTCGAGAGCTTTCAGACCCATTCGTCGCGAGCCGCTCCATGTATGTGGTGGATGACATGTCAAGAATCGGGTACGGGGCAGTGCTGTGAGAGTGGGTCTGGAGACAAGCAAAGATATGGGACGGTCAACAATTATATTTCCATACAAGACCAAGGCGTCTAACATCACAAAGCAACTACTGTTTATACACCAAAGTCGCCTCGTCGATTTCACATCGCCCGTATCGGATTTGCAACTGCTCGCACATAATTCCTGATTCGGATTGAAGCCGTGGAGAACGAAACACCAACGTATGCACACAAATGCGGTTTTATGCCCAATCAACGCTGCGACTTGACGCAGGGTCGCGCGGCTAATGATGATCCATTTGACAAATCCGGCTCAAGCAATGCGACAGAATGCACCTGGGGTGTGAAATGTGGCGGCGGATTGGCACGGTGTCGGTGAGTATTTCAAATACTGTACCTCGGTAGTCCGCGCATCCCGACCAACAATAGCTCCGACGTTCAACGCCCGACAGACTATCTTTATCCATCTCAGTCAGCCTTTCTCTTTACACGACTTCATTCTGTATGCAAGAGAGCTTCCGCAGTGCAGAATATCCTTATACTCAATATACGCCGTTGCATTAAAAAAAATGCATGGATTCCACCACAGTATCAGACGACACATCGACAAATCTGCACACTTAATAGTTTGGCGTACACCACTTTCGAATAATCCGACACTAATTATTGACTTTGAACTATCAGCTTGGCTGTTTTAGTGGATATCGTTTATCTACTTTCAATCTTCCTTATGTATTATGCCGCGGCTTTATGAAGCTCGCGAAGTATAGTGATTAGCTTTTAAGCTATCTTTATATCTCTATCTCCAAACAGACGACTGGCTCGCGTTATGTAATAAAAAATGAACCCGCTTGCCGTTAACTAGTCCACAGATAAACTAGGCTTGCCTTAATCCTACGCTTAAGGTATTAAGACGGTCTTAGCCCATTACCCCACGTGCCGTCTTGGTCTTTCCCCCACCGTATAGCGCCTAATATATTAACTTGTAAGAACTGATAGCTATGAAGAATGGCGATGGTGCTTGTCTTCTCACACTCATGTCCAATATTTGTCCGATTAGCAACACCGTCACCCACGGTTTTGAGCTGCACGCTCATAACCAGGCGGGACTTGAGTAATAAGTTTTTTGTTCTATCGATAATGGGGCTCACAACTACCCTACGTGACCTCGCAGGCACGCCCGGACACGAACGGGAGTACGCCCAATAATCGTACGATTACCCCACTAACCGTCCACGGTTCTCGAGTTTGGTTCATCGTCCAGATTAGTAAGGAGGACCAGTTCTGTAGGCCAATGTACATCACTGAAATTCAAATAACCGTCCCTATAGTAGTCTATACCCAACTTCAACGGCCATCGTCGAGTCGACTGTGAAACTTCTCATGTCCAATCAGACACCTGTCCGACCGTTCCTTCCCAATGTATCACCACATGGAAACCGTCATCAACGTGCCTTCTCTCCACATGACTGACTACGACTCCGTGTCGTCACGCTTCTGCATAATCACCTGTGCATCTGTTTGTCTTTTGAACACCGCGACGACGGTAACCGGCTCCACCGGTACCTGAAACTGAACATCCATCACCACCAGCACGCGCTGACTTTACCCAGCGGCTATCAACAAAGAAGTGCACGACATGTATAGCGACGGCTGGCGCATCGATGTCGATTTTGCTAGCTATGTAGAGCACCGTTCTTTCTTCCCCGCTTTGCGTTTCAAACTGCAATACCTGCGCCATCGAATATGCACGAGAACCCGAGCTGGATCGCTACGTCGCAGAAGGCGGCGGCGGGCATCAGCTACCGGGCTCTGATCCCAGCGCTGGTTCTGACAGCGCTCGCTCTAGTGACAGTGGTGCTGCGGTGGTATTCGAGAGTCAGGCTCTCCGGCGTGTATGGTGTTGAGGATGTGGTCGCTACGCTTGCTCTGGTACGGATGTTCGGCAGCTCTGGGCTTTGCGACAGTTAACAGTACCAGTTATTCTCGATAGCGTATACCAGCACCGTGGGAGGAGGTTGGCTACCCTCTTCTCCAAATGAAAACACATGCATAGTGCCCACTAACATACTCCGTCTAGAGTTCGCAATCGACATGTCGAACACGAACGACGAGGTTAGAGCCGTACTTCGCATAACCTTCTTAAAGGTTCACCGCCCTCAAGCCCTCAAACCCATCCTCAAACCCTCTAACGACCATCCAGCTAATGTTCGCCGGCTCCCTATTCTACCACCTCGCTGAAAACCTCGTCCGCGTCTCCATCCTCTTCCTATACCATCGGGCCTTCAACCACTTTCTAGCCTTCCGCATCATCATCTACATCACGCTTCTTGCCACTCTCGGCGCTCTTACTTGGGCGCTCTTCGGCATCGTGTTCCTCTGCCGTCCAATCCACAAATACTGGAACGGGAACGTCCCAGGAAAATGTTCGAACGTGGAGGACCGTTTCTGGAGTTTTTCATTGACAGGAATTATGTTGGATTGCACCATATGGGTTATGCCGATGCCGGTTTTGGGCAGGTTGAGGTTCGAAGGGAGAGCAAAGGTGTCACTGTTGGTGCCATTTGGGCTGGGATTACTGTGAGTCTCTTCTCGTCTTTCTATAATATATCTCCCAGCTGGAAGAGCAGGGCTAATGCGGATAGCGTTTGCATCGTTTCCGTTCTGCGAATCGTCCAGATACAGGGCGTGGCTGACACCGGCGATCTGAGAAGTAAGTCAGCCTTATCCTTTTCCCTCACCTCCTTGTGCTCATAACCGTTTACGCTAATCATCTGATCTAGAATCTGGAAGCTACGTCGTCATTTGGTCCACCGCCGAGGTCAACGTGGCCATCATCTGCTCTTCCCTGCTCGTCATGAAACCTTTCCTCATGCGCGTCATTCCCAGTCTAAGGACGAGTAAGGTTCCCTCGGCACGGGAAGAAGATGTTGGAATCATAAGGACGATGAGTATTTCTACACTGGAGGAGTCGCTGGCCGGGACGGAAGGGGCACTCGAGGCACGGTGCGAGGCGTGGGCGTGGTCGGGTAGTGGCAGTGGTACTTGCCAAGTTGGAAGAAAAATGAACAATGTGTAAGAGCGATTACAAGGACTACCGATGGGTTATCTTCATCATATCTTGGGTTGACCGGAGTCATACTACGGTGACAGACTTAATGGATGGTAGGCGATCGAAAGTACTGGTTATTGGTAATGATATATCCACGTAGCACTCGGGAACTGAATGCAATAGAGCCTACTATTACCTGAAATCTCCAGACGTATGATGTGGACGGTGAGCTTGGATACGACGTGTAGAGCTTGAGCACAGACTACACCCCGCCACGTGCACTTATGGTGGAGCTCTCCAGCCGGCGTCACTCTGCTGCTCTTGGCCTGCACCTCGAACCTCGAGCTTCCTCGACTACCTAACTATTGCCGTTGCATGCTTGGTTTACGGCCCCGTCTCCGCCCCCGACCTTCTCTCCTCGATCTTGTGCGCAAGACAAACTCGGAGCAGCAGCCGCCACCCCGCCCCAGCACTTCGCACGAGGTAGACACGCACCCCAAGCTCGTTCCGCTCCCCAAGAGCCCGGTCCTCCTGCCACACGACGACGAACACGACGTCGAAACCCCGCCGCCGTACTCGCCTGTCGACGTAGAAGGAGAAGAAGAGGTGAAAACAGACAAGATGCCGCCTGTGAGTGATGCGCTTGGAGGGGCCGGGATATGGACATTGGCTGACGATGGTGGGGTGTAGAAGCCGCAGAACAAGGCCGATGATGACGAGCAGATAGGTATGTGCTTCTATACCCTCCATTCGGAATTGGATAACATCGATACTGACTGTTATGTAGGAACGGTCTTCTCCGTCTCCGGGTACGTCACCGCAACGCCCTCCCGAAACATGTACTAATACCTAAAGACCCGTCATCGTGGCCGCGAACATGATCGGATGTGCCATGTACGAGCTCGTATGTGCGCTCCGAGTCACTAGAGGCCCCCAAATTCTGACGATGCATAGGTCCGTGTCGGTCATGACAACCTTGTTGGTGAGGTTATTCGAATCGAGGCCGACAAGGCCACCATTCAGGTATACGAGGAGACTGGTACGCGTCGAACACAATATTTTTCAGCATAGGCTGACGGATATATAGCTGGTGTAACGGTCGGCGACCCTGTCGTCCGGACGGGCAAGCCGCTCTCCGTCGAACTCGGCCCTGGTCTGATGGAGACCATCTATGACGGTATCCAGCGCCCGCTCAAGAGTATCTCCGATGCAGCAAACAGCATCTACATTCCCCGCGGTATCGACATCCCCGCCCTCGACCGCAAGAAGAAGTGGGACTTCACACCCGGCAAGTACAAGGTCGGAGACCACATCACTGGTGGTGACGTGTTTGGCAATGTCGTCGAGAACAGCTTGCTCAGCGACCACAAGATCCTGCTGCCTCCGCGCGCCAAGGGCACCATTACTCGTATCGCAGATAAGGGCAGCTACACGGTGGACGAGAAGATTCTGGAGCTTGAGTTCAACGGCGTCAAGACTGAGTACAGCATGATGCACCCGTGGCCTGTCCGTGTGCCGCGCCCCAGTTCCGAGAAGCTCTCGTCCGACCAGCCTCTTATCGTCGGTCAGCGTGTGCTCGACGCTCTTTTCCCCAGTGTCCAGGGTGGCACTGTGTGCATTCCAGGCGCTTTCGGATGCGGCAAGACTGTCATTAGTCAGTCTCTGTCCAAGTTCTCCAACTCCGACATCATTGTCTACGTCGGCTGTGGTGGTAAGCACGGATCGTAGCGGACGCTCCCTTGCGTGCTGGGCTAATTTGAACAGAGCGCGGAAATGAGATGGCTGAAGTGCTGATGGACTTCCCCGAGCTCACCATTGACGTCAACGGCAGGAAGGAGCCCATCATGAAGCGCACCACCCTGATCGCCAACACATCCAACATGCCCGTGGCTGCCCGCGAAGCCTCCATCTACACGGGAATTACAGTACGTTACCCTTCCGGAGACGCTTCCCAATGCAGTCCCGCCGTCGTGATAACGAACACAGCAAGCTAATACGTCGGACAGGTGGCCGAATACTTTCGCGACCAGGGCAAGGACGTAGCCATGATGGCAGACTCGTCTTCGCGGTGGGCTGAGGCTCTCCGTGAGATTTCCGGCCGTCTCGGGGAGATGCCTGCTGATCAGGGTTTCCCTGCCTATTTGGGCGCCAAGCTGGCCTCCTTCTACGAGCGTGCTGGTCGTGTCACTGCCCTCGGTAGTCCTGAGCGTCACGGCAGTGTCAGTATCGTTGGTGCCGTAAGCCCTCCAGGTGGTGATTACTCGGAGCCCGTTACTACATCTACACTCAACATTGTGCAGGTCTTCTGGGGTCTTGACAAGAAACTTGCGCAGCGAAAACACTTCCCATCCGTCAACACTGGTCTCAGTTACAGCAAGTACACGGCATCACTAGACAAGTACTACGCAAAGCACAACCCAGAGTTCCCTCGCCTGCGCGACCGCATCAGGGAGCTTCTTACCACATCAGAAGATCTTGACCAGGTTGTGCAGCTTGTCGGTAAATCTGCCCTGGGCGACGGAGACAAGATCACCTTGGACGTAGCGACATTGATCAAGGAGGATTTCCTGCAGCAGAACGGATATTCAGATTACGACCAGTACTGCCCGCTGTGGAAGACGGAATGGATGATGAAGAACATGATGGCTTTCCATGACGAAGCGCACAAGGCGGTTGCACAGGGTCACTCATGGGCGAAGATCCGTGAAAGCACCTCGGAGATCCAGAGCCAGCTGCGCAGCATGAAGTTTGAGCTGCCTAGCGAAGGCGAGGAGAAGGTCACGAAGAAGGTTGGTGGCGCAGCCCTTTGTCAACGTTGATTCTCGCTAACGGTAATCTAGTACGAAGAGCTTCTCCAGCGGATGATGGACAAGTTTGCGTCAGTGGTAGACGAGTAATGTTAGGCAGCATATATGGATAGCAAGTTTTCTGTCTTGGTGCACATAGACTGAGTTCTCTGTACATGAACAAATGTTGATGCCTATTTTGGCTGACGACGCTTCCACATGGTCGGACCTTGTGACGTACTAAGGGGGCAAACAGGTGCATGCGCGACCGTGATGCGATATCGAGAATACTGTCGCGTATAGGGTGCAGATCGAGCGTAGTATGTAGAATTTTTGAAATGTGTTAGGATCGCCCAGGTGGATCGAGGGGGTAAACATTAACAGCACATTCGGAGCTGGGATGTGCAGGGACAGGAGCTGCGCCACTGTGGCGCGCATCCTTGTCCGGCAGCTACGACACACGCCGATACGCAAACCGCAAGCCTGCGCGTCCAACACCCCAAACACCCCCGAGACAACCCTATAAGTCAGCAGTCTACACACGAAATCTAGCTGCGCACCCGCATATCTGAGATTCCAAACATTAGGCACGCTTTCCGACCCATCTGCCTGTCATGGCGGTGAATCCGACTGCGTATGGTCCCTCCTGGGTGTACTGGATGAAGCTTACCTGGCTAACCAATGCGCAGCATCAACGTCAATGACCCGACCCTGATTACGCTTGTCAACAAGCTCCAGGACGTGTTCACGACCGTGGGAGTACGTTACCCTTCCCGAAACGCTTTCCAGTGCAGCCCCGCCGTCGCGATCACGAACACGCCAGGCTAATACGTCGCCCAGGTGCAAAACCCCATCGATTTGCCCCAGATTGCCGTGGTTGGATCACAATCGAGCGGAAAGAGTTCCGTCTTGGAGAACATCGTCGGCCGGGACTTGTAAGTGGTGGCAGCTCCTTCGTCGTGCGTGGGGCGGTTGGGCAGCAAGCTAACCCGTGCAGTCTACCACGAGGCACAGGTATCGTCACACGGAGACCGCTTATTCTCCAGCTCATCAACCGGCAATCGGCAAAACCGCAGACGAATGGCGTCAAGGAGGAGGTCAAGACATCAGATGCAGAGTCCAACGTGGATGAATGGGGCGAGTTTCTGCACATTCCAGGCCAGAAATTCTACGATTTCAACAAGATTCGAGACGAGATTGTGCGCGAAACAGAGTCCAAGACCGGCCGCAATGCAGGCATCTCGCCAGCGCCCATCAACCTGCGGATATACTCGCCGAACGTCCTCACGCTCACCCTCGTCGATTTGCCAGGTCTCACAAAGGTCCCCGTTGGTGATCAGCCGCGCGATATTGAGCGCCAGATTCGGGAGATGGTGCTCAAGCAGATCAGCAAGCCGAACGCTATAATACTCGCCGTCACAGCCGCGAATACCGATTTGGCAAACTCGGACGGATTGAAATTGGCGCGAGAGGTCGACCCTGAGGGACAGCGGACAATCGGTGTGCTTACCAAGGTCGACTTGATGGACGAGGGGACCGACGTCGTAGACATTCTGGCTGGGCGTATTATTCCGCTGCGGTTGGGTTACGTTCCGGTCGTCAACCGGGGGCAGCGTGATATCGAAAATAAGAAGGCGATCTCACACGCACTAGAGCACGAGCGACAATTCTTTGAGAACCACCGCGCGTACAAGAACAAGGCTGCCTACTGTGGTACGCCGTATTTGGCGCGCAAGCTGAACTTGGTGGGTATTTGACCGTATATTCGCCTGGACAGTGCAAGACTAACAGAATGCAGATCCTCATGATGCATATCAAGCAGACACTTCCCGACATCAAGGCACGCATTGCGTCGTCTCTCCAGAAATACTCCGCCGAATTGGCGTCACTGGGCGACTCATTACTCGGCAACAACTCGAACATTGTATTGAACATGATCACAGAATTCAGCAACGAATACCGGGGCGTGCTTGAGGGCAATAATCAGGAGCTATCAGCGTCCGAGCTTTCTGGCGGCGCGCGTATTTCCTTCGTCTATCACGAACTCTATGCCAACGGTGTAAAGGCAGTGGACCCCTTTGACCAGGTCAAGGACGTCGACATCCGAACCGTGCTCTACAACTCTTCTGGCTCCTCACCCGCGCTTTTCGTCGGCACGACGGCTTTCGAGCTCATAGTCAAACAGCAGATCAAGCGCCTGGAGGACCCCTCACTGAAATGTGTCAGCCTGGTCTATGACGAGTTGATCCGCATCCTCGGCCAACTCCTCAACAAGCCGACCTTCAGGCGGTATCCAGGCCTCAAGGAGAAGCTCCACCAAGTCGTTGTCGCGTTCTTTAAGAAGGCCATGGACCCCACCAACAAGCTCGTCAAGGATCTCGTCGCCATGGAATCATGCTACATCAACACCGGGCACCCGGACTTCATCAATGGATCGCGGGCGATGGCTATCGTGCACGAGCGACACAATGCGAGCAAACCCACACAGGTCGACCCCAAGACAGGCAAGCCTTTGCCTCCAGCAGTGCCGCCCCGCGCTGCAAGCCCGAGCTTGGGTCTTGATGGTAACGAAGGTGGCGGCTTCTTCGGCAGTTTTTTCGCGAGCAAGAACAAGAAGAAGATGGCGGCCATGGAGCCGCCGCCACCGTCGCTCAAAGCCTCGGGCACCCTGAGCGAGAAGGAGGTGCAGGAAGTCGAAGTCATCAGTAAGTTTCTCCGCGCTGTATTGTGCCTCTCTCAAAGACCAGACGGCTAACGCGCCACCAGAGCTCCTCATCACGTCGTACTTCAACATTGTGCGCCGCACTATGATCGACATGGTGCCCAAGGCCATCATGCTGAACCTGGTGCAGTGGACCAAGGAGGAGATGCAGCGCGAGCTGCTCGAGAACATGTACAAGACGGAGGAGCTCGACGATCTGCTCAAGGAGAGCGAGTACACGGTGAGGCGGCGCAAGGAGTGCCAGCAGATGGTGGAGAGCTTGAGCAAGGCGAGCGAGATTGTGAATCAGGTGCAGTAGGGGGCGGGGCGGATCGCGGCGTGGTAGAGGGGTAGGATTACGTAGGTGGGAATGGAAGTGGGAATATACCCGTACTCTTGCTTGGATGGGCGTGCTAAGTGCGTTGTGAGGTTGTCTTGTGTGGGGTGTGGTGCGGTGGAGGAGGACGGGGCTGGGGGGGGGGGGGGGGGGGGGGGGTGAGGGCCCGGGGGGGGGGGGGGGGGGGGGGGGGGGGTTGTGGGCGCGGTGGCGCCG